>OX465289.1:32882692-33302198 GCA_949987695.1 Merzomyia westermanni | reverse complement strand
TATAGAATCATGAAAATTTCATTGAATTTTATCTCAGGCTTTTTGAGAAAGAGGAATTTAAAAAGGTATTGTCCTTAAATGCAGTAGCTTGTAAATCATTAAAAACTTAACAAGTCAAAACCAGATCGAAAACTGGGAACGTGATCCATAGTAGTTTTCGGCAAGATATCTTTAAAAAAATTACATTCCCCCTTTAATTTTTCTGATACTGAGATAAAAACGCGTCTTTCGTAAACTTTCTCGATAATCTTCGATGAAAATTAGAAATGAAAAATGATGAAATTTTAAAGAAAATATGTGTCCACAGAATGATGTAAAATATTAAAAAAAAAAAGTCAAAAACCGTTGAATCGGCCCCAATTTTGAATCGGTTTTGGTGCATTATCTCAGTTTTGGATGTAGAAAATGGAGCGTGGAAAATGTCTGATTTCGCCTATTTTAAATAGCAACTTATATTTTCGTTAAAGTAATATGTGTTCGTTCAAATATTGAAATTATTAATGAAGCTATGGTGTGCACGGGCCGAAATTCCTTAATCGATTTTTCTATTCATTCTAAGAACTTCGAAAAATGGAGTCCTGTATCTATCTAGATTATTTTATACCTTTAAGAGCCCATATTATATGGGTAAAACGAAAATACTAACCCTCATATTCATACAAAGCTTTTTAAAATGATATTTTCATAAAAATTTTGAATTATAAGAGCTTTATAAATGTTTTTTTTTTTTATTTTTTATGAATATGGGGCTAGTGTTTTAATACAGCTTTGTATAAAATAACTAATGAGAATCTCAAATATCAAGGTAGCTTGAAATTAAAATTTCTTATCGTATCTATTGAAAAAATTCCTGTATTATAAAAAAGGTTGTCAATCGCTTACATGGGTAGTTTATCAATTTAATTTTTTACTAGCAGACCCGGCAGACGTTGTCCTGCCTTAAATTTTACTTGAATACATTTGACAAATTGTAGTATCTTCCCTCTACACTAGGCGCAAATAAATATCTAGCTATGCCGAATTGTAAAATTAGATAACCGGGAGATTTTCCAAAAACTATATAAAGCCTGTGTTGTACCCAGCGAACTCCTGAACCTACTGTGAAAGTTTGATAGAAATGGACAGTAAACTTTGCACAAGAATGAAGGAAAAATAATACCTTTGCACCGTCGATTTTTCTAAATTGTATATATTTTGGCTAAAGGAAACAATTATTCAAACATCACTAATTTAGACCAAATACATTTATGCAGCGTTGCGATCAATTGAAATTTTGTATTGATGGGATTGTGTACCGCCCAAAATTTCCAAAATTATTTATAACCTTTGCTTTACCCAATGAAGCCAAGAATATACTGTGAAAATTTCATAATGATCGGTTGAGAATTTTGGACGCCATTTTTATCTACCTATAAATTTGTATTATTTTTTAGAAAATGTGGAAACATCAAACCGATTCGGATAAATCTACTTCGGAGGCTGCCAAACTTCACTAAGCAACAAACGTTAGCCCCGCAAACCATTTTACTAAAATAACAAAACCGTTTTTGAGCGCGAAAAATTAGTTCAATGAGTTCAATAATATAACTGAACTATGTTTCAAAATATGGAACTAATTTTACAGAGCGCTCTTAACGTGGTATGAGACTACAGTACTAAAATTACGCGTACAACATAGCTGCAGCTGTTTTGATTACAATGTAATCTTTTTTTTTAGTTACAGATTTTTGTCTGGTTACCTTAATCACTTAAAGCTGTTTAATTTTACCTTTTGATCCTTGTCCTTTCAGCACAAATTTTCATTACTCAACGCTTTAGCCATTTTAACGGTAAGCAATGCAGCTATAAAGCAATACGGCAATAAATACACCGTTATGTGCAACGTATGAGCATCACATTGGCCATAATTCGTGCAAATTACGTCAAGTGCTGATTTCATTAACCGTTCGAATGAGCCGATGAAATGGTTGCGGCAACGTAAATATGAAAGTACACAATACAAACGAACCAACAAAAATACATATGAACAATAAAAGATATATTCAATCAGTTGCATACAAATACTCCGTGCAGGTAGGAAACATTTAAAATGCAACAACAACAAGAAAAAATTAAAACAAACTTGGCAGAAAACTTTCAACGCAAACCTCGCGTATTCAATACGATTTATGGCAGTGGTTGGTGCTTTATTGGAGCACAAATGAAAAAATATTAAAATGCGGCAAACAATGAAGGCACGTGAGGAAAATGGTCATGCATCACATGTCCGCTAAGTGAGAGGCGTGATGAACGTAATGTTTGGATATACTCGTATGTTTCGGTGTGTGTGTGTGTTTGTACATCGAACAATGTATAACAATGTATGCTGGTATAATTAAGTAAATCATCAACGGATGTACGCTCATACAAACAAACTATACAAGGTGGCGCAAAAGTAAGCTTCCGATGTTCAGCATATCGGTTGTGGCACGTGCAGTGTGTGCTGTTGCACCGTCTTGTTGGAACCACATGTTTTCCAATCCCAATTCATCAAGTTGCAGCAAAAAGAACTCGTTGATCATTGCTCTGTAGCGCTCACCATTCACAGTAACCGTTTGGCCCCGACCGATTATTGGTCAAATAAATAGTCAGCAATATTCCGCGTTCTGGAGCAGTGTAGCGTAACATTGTTTATTAACGTATATTTCGCATGTGTTTACTACACAAATGTCAAAACAGAACTGACTTTAGGGGCCAATCGCAAAATTTATAGCATTTTCTGATAGGAGGATTACTTTTGCGCAGTAACCGTTTTTCACCGACCGATTATTGGTCAAATAAATAGTCAGCAATAGTCCGTGTTCTGGAGCAGTGTAGCGTAACATTGTTTATTAGCGTGTATTTCGCATGTGTTTACTACACAAATGTGAAAACAGAACTGACTTTAGGGGCCAATCGCAAAATTTATAGCATTTTCTGATAGGAGGATTACTTTAGCGCCACCCTGTATATGTAGCCAGCAAAAAATGAAGTAAGAATATGCTGGAAATAGGAATTATGGCGACATCACTACTTGCGTCGATACCGGATGAATTCTTTGATAAAGAAAAAATAGAACATCTCATAATGATGCCTTACTTCAGCCTAATTTAAGCGGCCAATTACGCTGTCGAAACAATCAAAGAGTGACTTATGAGTGGATTTGTTAGGCCCTTTATTACACTATATATATTTAAGACTCCTTTTATGATAAATTAATATTTCTTCCTTAAATGGTCATCTAACAGCCCGGGCGATTTTGACCGTCGCAAATCGGTCTCCACTTGGTCCTTCCATCGGAGTGGTGGTCCCCTTCTTCCTCTGCTGGTGGATTATCTTCGCTCATTCGCACTACGTGGCCTAGTCAGCGAAGCCGCTGCGTTTTAATTCGCTAAACTATGTTGGCGTCTGCGTAAAGTTCATACAGCTCATCATTAAATCTTCTTCGGTACTCGCCGTTGCTAACGCGTAGAGGTCCACAAATCTTTCGAAGAATCTTTCTCTCGAATACTCCCAGAGCCGCCTCATCAGATGTTGTTAGTGTCCACGCTTCTGCACCATATAGCAGGATGGGTGCGGTGCTATGAGTGACTTGTAGAGTGTTATTTTCGTTCGTCGAGAGAGAACTTTACTTTTCAATTGCCTACTCAGTCCGAAGTAGCATTTGTTTGCATACATGATAAATTAATAAACTATTAAAACATCAAAATCGCGATTAGTGTCTTTAGCTACAGTCAGAAAATTAAGTTGCCTTCATACATCATCTCCTATAGAAGTGAGGTTGATTAGCTTTTGCGGCGAATCGAAATGTATTTCTTTCTGGTATCAATCGTGCTCGAAGAAAGAGAAGGCTTAATGGTTTCATTATCTACACTAGCATTAATCTTTTGAATTCAAAGAAAGGTCAAACAGTAAGGCAAAAAAAAAAACTGTGAAAAAAAGAAGGAATAGAGGTGACAATGTACTCGAAAAAAGCTATTCTTAACTGAGTGAGTATGTGGAGCTTGAGTTGCTGGTTGAAAGTAATAGCATCCGAAACCTCTACCAAAAAATTCAGTGGATGACGGGAAGTTTTAAGAAAGTTCACGTGATAACTCACGCACAGAGCGTACTTTAGTTTTAGTGGGAGCACGTATCCGCATTGCTAAATGGAAAATTGTGAAATGAGCTGCTTATCAATATCCTTAAAGATTGGAAAAAATTAAACCAACCGAAAATGATCAAACGAGTTGTTGAAAAGCAAACATGAACGCTTATGCAGAATATGGTCGGACGTGTTCCAAATTGAGGGTATGCAGTTGGATTGGATTCAAAACAAAGAGGATCTGATATCCGTCTATATAACATAGCATATAAGCTTCTATCTTGCATATTCTGCAAATTACTGAAGTCCGATATAGCAAAGCTGAGTGAGCCTCATCAGTTCAGACTCACGTTTGGCAAGCTTAATATCAATAGAATCATCATGAAATATCAAATCCTGGGGAACAAGAGATAAAAAGAAAGGCGTAGAGTGGGTTGCGAAGAGAGTCTGAGTCTGGCTTTGTCTCTATTAGCTTTTCAATAATTTAATCACTTTATTACCAGATATTACTTTATTTTAATTAATTACGGTGACCAAAGTTTATATGTCTGTAAGGTCTTCTAATAAGACTTAAAGCCGACAAAGAATGCTTTTTACTAAAATTTCTTTTGAAAATCCTTTTTTTACACCCTATAAACTCTTATAGAATGCGGAAACCTCTATATAATTACACCAAACAACAGCTTATGTAAGCCTTAGTATTTACTTTCCATTAGCCTTATGGATATTGATACCTTTCAGATAAACTTTACTTCCAAGAGGTTTTAGTTGCATAGAATTAAGATTCCGTACGTATTTCTGGGCTCATGTTATAAACCCTTTCACCCAATAAAATAAGCCGTATATAAGATACAAAACATTTGTTGATTGCTGGTATGTTTCAATGGATATTTATATGCATTAATATGATCGGATAGCCAAGTAAGTAATATAATTAAACTGCCCAGATTTATGGTGTATTGTACGTTTACTGTGCTACTTATTTCACTTACCTGTAATTCGTGTTCAACTGTACATCGCCAATGGCTACATTCTCGAACTGTGTCGGACAACAATTCCAACGCGCCCAATAAAAGCTAAAATCTTTTGAATCATAGTGTTCGGTGAAGCGGCATTTTAACACCAAATCAACACCCTCGCGTGTATCGAGCGATTCATCAGCATGGATGGCAAATGGAAGATATGTGGTAAGAGCTGGAAATAGAGACAGAGTGAGAGGTTTAAAAAGACTGTGCTTAATGGTGATGAAATGTTTGTTAAAAAGCCTAACAAAGCTGAAAAAAGATTATGTACATTAGTCAACAAAGACACATATTTGAGGATTATTAATATTGAAGCAAGCCAAGGATAATGAGAAAATCTTTTCTATGACGTCCTTTTAAAAGGGAAAGTGCCTGTTTCGGGAAGGCAAGTGTTGGCATAAACAGTAACCACAAGATGTCATTTATTAGACCAGGCAAATACGAGTGATCAGCAAGGGTGCTTAACTTTCTTCGTCGGATTTGTAGTGGGAGAACGAATATGTTGTGATAGAGGGAAGGCCTAATAATAAATAAATAAAAGCTTGTCATCGAAAAGCTGCGATCGCGACAGGTCATGCATAATTCCAAAAGTGGGTACTCACACCTACTCTCTGAAAGCACTAGTCAAACTGGAGGACCAGTAAATGAATATCTGCAGAGAACAACTCGAGGCCAGCTACAAGAAATGTGCACATCACGAACGGTTCCAAGCTCCGAGAGAGGAAGAGACGATTTTAGCGTGCCACAATCGAAGAGCAATATTCCGATTAACAACTAATAAAACTACGCTGCTAAAAACTTTCCTGAACTTTTGAATTCCATCGAAAAAGAGCAGTTTAAGCGCATCATTTGCTTCCATAAGTAATGTGCTGATATCAGTGAATTCCAGTAGATTATTCGCACATCCACAAGAAAAATAATGGTGTTGTTGTTGTGGTAACGGCAAAAACACCCCTATTATCTAGTTCTCAGCTAAACGAATTAAGCACATAAGCGGTGTAGATGCCCCCAATTTGTAGCAAAAATTTTGCAGTAGCCCAGCTCAAATTATAAGAAAAGCTCTGCCTTCATCCCTTCGGAGATGTGAGGCAATTCTTTGTGTTTTATTAAGAAAGTATGTTGTTATAGGAACTATCCCTTAATAACAATATTTTTTAATACCCTACATTTGTAATTCATTAGTCCAAAGACCTGCAGTTTTATACCAGCAAAGAACTCTTTGTTTAATGCTTCCCCTACTGCTCTTGGTTTGCAATATATCTAGCAAAGCAATTTTTGTTGTTGTGTTTGAAAAAACTACAAAGTTCTGTTGTGTGTTGTAAAATCGAAATATTTTGCTGTTTTGCTACACCACTGAGTTGTTAGTTAGATCAGGCTGTTTGTGGCCGGTTGGTTGATTTGATCATTATTCGATAAACCTCAGCTATTTGTAGGCTATTTGTCACAGTTTTTTAAATCCTCTTATTAAATACATATGTACATATAGCATCACAGCAGCGAAACAATAAATTAGTAACAGAAATTACTCACCTCCATCAAGAGGCAAACTTGCTCAATGTTCAAGAGCACGCGGAACTCTTGAGTAGACAGTTCCTTCTGAACTGTCATAAACCCAGTCATCCAAATCGACATCTATTGGATGTAGCCCCGCCCCTTAGAGACATAAGGAGACATCTTCGTAAGCACTACGATGAGATCCGGCACCACATCTCCTTGCCGGTTGATCTGCGGAACCATAGGCGGACTCAAAATGACCTTCACACTGAGTCGGTAGACAGATCCCTCAGATCTCGGCGTGTGAATCTCGTTATCAGTACTCAGCCACCTGAATTGACTGAAGAGGAGCGTGTACTTCTGAGGGAGACTAGAGTCATGCTAGCACAACTTCGCTCTGGATATTGTAATAGGTTAAACTCTTACTTATCCAGACTGAACCCCAACATACCCTACATGTGGTATATCCCCTCATGATACCAAACATCTCTTTTCCTGTTCAGTCGAACCTACTCTTCTATCACCTACATCACTCTGGTCCACCCCTGTGGAAACTTCGCGTTGCCTCGGACTTCCGTTAGAAGAGTTAACTGAGATCCAAACTAGTTCCGAAAAGTTGAAATAAAACAAGACTGAAAAAAATCTTATGCTAGCTTAGGGCTCCAATTTTTTGACTAGTCCGAAAACAATCCGAAACTAACTGAAAACTTTCTATCCTTTGAGAAATATACTAAAAGTCTACTAGAAATTTTTTGGACTAGTCACAAAAAATTTACTAGGGTGCAAATAAAAGTTTCTGACTAAGATTAAACTCGTGCGAAAATGACCAAACTTATACCAGGTTATAAGTGAAATTTTCTGACTTAGATAAAATTAGGCCGAAAAACATTAAAATTGTACTAATTACAAAAAAAAAAATATTTGTTGGAATAATTCAAACTAGTTCGAAAAGACCAAATGTATACTAGTTCCCCTGTGGGGAAGTCAGTAACTAGTGAGAATAATTGCTGGTTCAGAACTAGAGATAAATTGGCTAATAAGAATAAGTGAGATAGTAACTAGATTTTCACTATTTCTAAACCGGCAGTTGTGTAATCATTCAAATTTAATAAAATTTAGATTCGTGTTGGAAAATGTTTAATTCTTGTAACGTTCTTTAAAGGAAGGTTAAAATTTGAAATCATAAATAACAAAAAAATAAAAATAAAAAAAAATATTTAAAAAAAATGTATCAGTTGGTAGGACTCGAACCGACGCGTCCTGCATCAGAGTCGAGTGATCTACCCGCTCAGCTGCGGCGCACGCATCAATAGTGTGAGAAAACGTTACATATGTATACATTATGATAGAATGGTTTAAAATGTAGGCTCAAATTATTAGCCTTGCTTAAAGTAACCGCAATGGTGTAGCGCTAGTGTTGCTGGACTGTCACACCGAAGGTCCAAGGTTCAAGTCCGGGGAAAGGTAACATCAAAAGTGGTTTGGGGTCGCGACCGTGGGTAGTCATTTCGCAAAAAGCCTCCGAGTGTAGTTCTACCACGGGAGGCTTCTCCAAATATTTTTTTTTATTCTAACTACATCCAAACTGAAGAATTTGGAAATAGTTCAGAACTAAAGCAATATTAGCAATAAACGAACTACATAGCAACTGTCGAATTTTTAACTAGTTCGGAACTGTCGAAAAGGTAATGCACAATTTCCCCCGATTAGGACATCGCCATGTTAAACTCGCCAGTTGATTACATGTGATAGAGATTGAAGGCGAACTACTTGAAACGCACTAGATGCGCAGCAGTTCAGAACTAGACATTTTCCCTACAGGGTTATAGCTGAAACTTTTTCACTTAGATCAAACAAATCCGGAAAACATAAAACTTGTCATAGTGGAATAATTCAAATTAGTCCGGAGAAGAACAATCTCATCCTAGCTTATAACTACAATTTTCTGACCCAAGCTTTACTTGGTTATAACAAAGAGTTTCTTGGGTAATTCCAACTGTCCCGAAAAAGTTTAAACTTTTGCTAGCTTATAACTAAAAATTCCTGATTGATATGAAACTAGTCCGAAAAAGTTCAAACTCATAACAGTACCAAAAAAAAATTTCTGGGTTAATAAAACGCTTGCGAAGAACCGCAAGCGTATACTTTCCCACAACTAGGTTTTTTAATAAAGTTATTTCGAAGCAGAGCAAAGATAAACCAACTCAAATTCAAAAGATTTTTTGAATATTGCAGAGTGTGGAAATGCAAAAACAACAGTCGAGCATTTTTATAGAATTTTGCTAATAACTTCATTAGGGCGCGAACCCATGATATCTTCCATGTGATCTGAATACTAAACCCCTTGGCGGCACAATTTAAATAAGTTTGAGATTGATGAACTTTCAGTCCAAAATTTTATAACCGACATCCTATAGCATATCTTCAAGTTAAAAAAAGGTGCTTATATGAAAAAAAGCATGTGAGCTAACTAGTTGGGTTGGTATGTATACTAGTTTTGAATTAGTTTAGAATTAATTGGTTTGACTGCATGGGAAAAACAAAATGGTGACAAATCTATACAAATAGTCGAACGCATGCAAGCATGAAATAGAGAGACCCACAACCATGTAACTACTTAACTTTTTTCGCCTTTAAATGTTCATGCATATATATGTAAATATCGAAATCATGCCACAACTGCAACAAAACTAAAATGACTGCATTGTGACATGGAAAATTTCAATTTTCGTTAACTCACATATGTGTGTATGCATTTGTAATTGTTGTTTTTGCTTATTTTTAGTTTTTCAAATTCCATTTGCACTTTCCTGTTTGGCTGTGTGTTTGAGCGTGTGATTGTTTGCAATTAGCTAAGCGTTTGAAATATGATCCCTTGTAGTGCACATTGGGAATTGGAATTTGTTGCTCATACGTCATGTTGAGCCTAACTAAAAGTTAGTTTATTTGTTATTATACACTCAATCGTATGCATATATCGGGACGTATGTATGTATGTGTGTGGCATGTTCGTGTAGAATTTTTAATCTGTTGTACATTAATAATCAATTTTAATTTATTGCTTGCTTAGTTTATTCTAAAATAAATAACTGCTTTTGGCATTTAGTAAATGAAGCGTGAATTTTATGAGCCCATCAATATGTGTGATTAACAATGCGTTTAATTTGAGAGCAAAGATAATCTAAAAAATAGAACAAAACAAAAATACACTTGTGAATTGTTTTTAGATTTACTGTACAAAGTTTTAATGTGAATATATTTAGTGTTTTATTTTGTGGGATATGCATTCCCAACTAGAAAACAAAAATACGTAAATCGCCAGCAATAAGTGACTCTCCTGGGAATTAGAATTGGGCATTCTATAGTCACATATAATTTTAGCTTTCATATTTTCTGAGAAATTGAGTTCGGACTGGGGTATAGTGGAGACTTTGCTTTTCTACAACACCGAATGCATTACTGTCGGCGCAGTTAAAATCAAAACACTCAAGAAATTAAAAAAAAACAAGTAAGGACGGCGCTGTCTTCGGCTGTGCCGAAGGCTTTATACCTTTCATGAATACATGCAAACTTAAATACGCATTGTTTAAAGTTCTCTAAAACTTTGTCAGCAATACATTTAATTTTCTTTTATAATAAGCTTTATTTGTTTAAGGAAAGTTGCCATAATCCTCTTATCTGAACGATCGGTTGTACGGGATATATACTATATACAACTCCGATCTTGCTGAATTTTTTACGAAATCTTTTACTATCCATAAGAAAATATCTCACCAAGTTTCAAGTTTTAATCTTTTAAAATGAGGGAGAAATGGCCATAATCCTCTTATCTGAACGATCGGCTGTATGGGATATATACTATATATAGCTCCGATCTTGGTGATTTTTTTTACTATTTTTTTTGCTATCCATAAGAAAATATCTCACCAAGTTTCAAGTTTTAATCTTCAAAAATGAGGGAGAAATGGTCATAATCCTCTTATTTGAACGATCGGTTGTATGGGAGATATATGCTATAGTGACCCGATTATGCCGGATCCGAAAAATGTCTAATATAATACAAAAATACATCCGTGTGCCAAATTTCATCGAGATATCTCAAAAATTGAGGGACTAGTTTGCGTTCAAACAGACGGACGGACGGACGGACAGACGGACATGGCTGTATCAACTCAGTTCATCGTCCTGATCAACTTGGTATACTTAATGGTGGGTCTATCTCTTATATTTCTAAACGTTACAAACATCGGACCAAAGTTAATATACCATTTCATGTTCATGAAAGGTATAAAAGAAAGGAATGGGTAAAAACTAATACAAGGAAGTAAGGAAAGTGCTGTGCCGAAGGTTTTATACCCTTCACGAATACGCATCACGGTTTTAAGTGTTCGTTCCTAACTAACAATAAGTACAAACTCTGAAAAATGTGATGGTCTTACCCTGTTAATTTAAAAATACAAAGCTTTAAGCCTAAGCCGTTTATCGGAAAAATGTATTGTATGGGGGCTATCGGATATATTGGTTCAATCTTAATGACTTTCACTACATACATAACATACAGGGTGGCTGATGAATTTTGCTACATTAAGAAACTCAAATAATTTTTTTTTCAGTGTATGGAATTCATTTTTCTTTTATTCATGTTAAAGCTCATTAAATTTTATTAAATATAGCGTAATCAGTTTTAAAAATAATGGAATTTAAATGCCCCCCCTGCTCGTCGATGCATGTGCGGCATCTTACCAAAAAGTTGTTCATTACTGCTTGGAGAGTTGAGACAGGAATAGCCGCAATTGTTTCTCGAATGGATTGCCTTAGTTCATTCAAATTTGTTGGTTTTGCTTTGAAGACTTCCTGTTTGCAATAACCCCACAAGAAAAAGTCATGTGCAGTAAGGTCAGGCGACCTGGGTGGCCAACGGAATGTGGAGTTTCTGGATATCAGCTTATTGGGAAATTTTCGTCGCAATTCTGTCATAACAGGTTGGGCTATATGAGGAGCTGCACCATCTTGCTGAAACCACACAGAGTTGAAAGAAATTCTCATTCGGCGTAATTCTCTCAACATGCTCAAGTAACGGTCTCCAGTAACCGTAACGGTGTGACCGTTTTCTTCGAAGAAGTAGGGCCCGACAATGCAGCGTGATGAAACTGCACACCACACTGTGACACGAAGTGGATGCAATTCCGTCTCATGGAGTATCTGTGGGTTGGAAGCACTCCATATTCGACAATTTTGTTTGTTTATGTTGCCGTTTAAATCGAAATGGGCCTCGTCAGACATGAAAAGACAGTTCAACATGTTTCCATCCTCTTCCACCATTTGAAGCATCTTCTGGCAAAATTCCAAGCGAATCGGCAAGTCTGCAGCGTTCAGTTTGTTGGCCATTTGAATTTTATATGGGAATAAGTCCAAATCTTTGTGCATAATTGACTGTAATGACTGTCTGCTTACACCCATTTGAGCAGATAAGCTTCTTGTCGAAACACGTGGATTGTTTTGTATGGCAGCAGCTACAGCAGCGATTGTTTCCTCCGTTCGAACTGAAGGGTTTCGATGGTAAGGTCTTCTGTTGACTGTCCCATGCTCGGCAAAATTGTTTACAAGTCTTATTATGGTCCATCTGCTCGGAGGATTGCCGCCAAACGTGCGCCTATACTCTCTTTGAACCGAAACTACGGACTCCAGTGCGTGATAGTGGCGGACAATCCAAATTCTTGTTTCAGTGTCCCAGTTATCCATTTTTGTTAAATGTAAAAGTCAATCTGCAAAAACAAAAAAAATTAACCAGATTCATTAAATAGAAAAAAAGTTATTTAATTTTTTTTTGGTAGCGGCTTTCATCAGCCACCCTGTATGTAATAAATACTGTAGCTGCCAAATTTTGACATCCAGCTATGAAATTGCAAGATGTATAGCCTCAAACCCCATTTATCTGTATAATCGATTGTATGGGAGCAATATGTTATGTTGATCCGATATAGCTGATTTTCATTTGCCACATTACGTATATAATATGTACCAAATTTGCAAAACTTTACGTTCCTAGCATTTAAATTACAAGAGCTATAGGCCAAAACTCGTTTATCGGACGGGACGGAGAGACGGACATGGCTAAATCGACCCAGCTCATCGCTCTGATCATTTCGGTATACTTATTGATGGGTCTATTTCTTCTTTGTCTCATATTTACAAACGTCGGACCAATTTTAGTATACCATTTCATATTCATGAAATGTGTAAGAAACGTTTACCCCTCAGGCATGATTTCCGAGTATATTTCGGCCATCAAAAGCTACTTATTTGCCTGAGCAGATGCTGTCCGTAATCACAACATCTCTTCTACTGTTCAGTCGAACCCACTCTTCTAACACCTACATCACTCTGGTCCAACCCTGTGGAAACTGCGCGTTTCCTTGGACTTCCGTTAAAAGAGCCTGATGACAATTTAGAGTGATCGAGCCCATTGGGCAGGGCGAAGCAAGATTAACAACAACAACAACATCGAAGCATTTCGCTGGATTTGGTGGCCTTTCTACCGCTAACTGACTCCAGTTGTATTATCTTTCCTTTGCGACCCAAAACGAGCATTGATGAGAATACCGCCTAGGTTGTAACTTGTATATTATTTCAAATACAATAATCTTACTAACAAAAAGGTCTCTTCATATCTGAGTAAGACTGAATGGTAATTTAAGTTCAACGCTCGTTGACAAAACAAAAAGTAATACTCCCATGTTCTGACGTATGTATATCATGACAGGTGTGATGAGAAACATATAGGCCGTGAGAGGACTTTAGTGCTTAACTGCCTCTACAGCCTAAGGTTTTATTTTCTGACAAAAGCTGATATAATATCGTAAGTGTGTTTTATTTTTATGGCTACTCTGCAAAATTTGATATATCCTGGACAGCGCTGCGATGCTGGACTCACCAGAATGTCAAGGTTCCAATCTGTTGCACGAAACGCTAGATAGAATCTTTTTGAGATATTAATCAGATTGATACTGCTATAGTTGGCCACTTTATTAGTTTTGACCCGTGATCTTAATATCCTTACATAGTCATTATTGGCTGTTGGGTCGTTTTTTCGTCTATATTATATTAATAGTACCTGGGCGACCGAGCTTTGCTCGGCATTTTCATAGGTTGCCATACAATTTAGTTTATTTAGATAATCATCAATAAAGATATTCTGGTTGTTTGTATGAATAGTTTTACTTACCAGCAGTGAAGCGTTCTAAAGACATATCTTGATAATAAAAATATGTTTGAATTTTTATTAGTAACAAAGTTTGAATACACGTAATTACTCCTTGGTGGCTGCTCAAACAAATTTTCGACAAGTCTTTACAAGATTCCTTGCTGAATTGTATGATTAGCAGCTGTCGATGGTTATCAAATAATCGAGAAAGATTAGGGTCACATGGGTATATTTGTGGGTTAGAGCTCCTTATATCGGTCAACGTTCTGTGATTTCTTCTTTATTTTTAATGATAGAACTATGCAAAACTTTTTATATTCAATACATATGAAATCTATTGCAACACTTCCTTCCATACAATGTTCCGAGTACGTTTCTTTTTCCCGGAAATAAGCTCCACTCCGACAAACTTAAAAGTTTATCTCTGATCTTCAAATGTTGGCCTTACTGGAAGGTGCACCTTAGCGACTCCTTGGATGAGTGCGATTCTCGGTATATGAACTTCTTTGCCGGATTTTTCTTGTCGAACAAAAGTGGCAACCCTAATTATAAATATTTTTTTTTTCAATACGCAGGAAAATACCTTTCGTTTGATACCCATATTGGCATATTTCATTTATTTAAAAAAAATCTGATAGGTAGCAATTCCGTAAAAACTCCTATAAGGCAACACCTAGATAGGAATTCTTAGAATATGGTACCCTATACATATACCAAATTTAATCCAAATCGGTTAAGCCATTTTCGAGATATTCGAATATACAAATATATAAGAATAGCTCGTTAAAAGTTCAAAGATATAATAAGCTCAAATGGCAACAATAAGTGGCAATCCTACTTAAAAATGTATTTTTTTTTCAAGACGCAGGAAAAGCTTTCTTTTGATACCCTTATTTGTCATATTTTATTTCATATAAAACAAAATTCAGATAGTTACCGTAAACCAAAAATGTATATAAAAACCTCAATAAGTGGCAACCCCACTTCCAAATATTTTTTTTGAAATACGAATGAAAATATCTTTCATATGATGTCCATATTAGCATATTTTATGTTATACAGGGTGTTTTTTTACAGGTTTGTTTTTCGAATAGAGATAAAACTGGCATTTTGTGGTCAAATCTGGCAACTCTAATGTCATTTATGTTCAGTTTCGTTTGCCATTTCATCATGAACAGGTTGACAAAAGAACAACGCTTGCAAATCGTGCAAATTTATTTCGAAAATAATGGTTCAGTTCGCGAAGTTTACCGTGAGCTCCGTCCATTTTATGGTCGCCATAATCGTCCATCAGAGCAATTAATTCGGTTAACCATGGATCGTTTTCGCACTACGTTTACTCTATGTGATAATACGCATCCGCAGAGACGTCGAACAGTGCACACCGAAGCAACAATTGCCGCTGTAGAGCAAAGTGTTGAAGAGGACCCGAATGAATCGATTCGCCACCGTGCACAGCAATTGGAGCTTTGTCCATCAACTTTATGGAAGATTTTGCGCAAAGATCTTGGCTTGCGACCTTACAAGATCCAGCTTGTGCAAGAATTAAAGCCGCGAGACCATGCAATGCGTCGTGATTTTGGTGTATGGGCCGAAAATGAGATTGATTTCGATGCTGATTTTCATCGCAAAATTTTGTTCAGTGATGAGGCTCATTTTTGGTTGAATGGCTACGTCAACAAGCAAAATTGCCGCATTTGGAGTGAAGAGAATCCACATGAGACCCTTGAAACGCCATTACATCCACAAAAACTGACTGTTTGGTGTGCTCTATGGGCTGGTGGAGTCATTGGGCCATACTTCTTCCGCAATAATGCTGGAGAGGCAGCTACCGTTAATGGAGACCGGTATAGAGCCATGATAACCGACTATTTTGTTCCCGAATTGGATGGCATGAATGTGGATGAGTTGTGGTTCCAACAAGACGGCGCTACATGCCACACAGCGCACGTCACAATCGATTTATTGAAGGAAACATTCGATGAGCGCATAATTTCGCGGAATGGACCTGTCAATTGGCCACCAAGGTCGTGTGATTTGACACCATTGGATTATTTTCTTTGGGGATATGTGAAGTCGCTCGTCTACACCAACAAACCAGAAACGTTAGGGGAATTGGAAGCCAACATTCGTGGCGTTATTGCCGACATACGGCCCCATATGCTCGAAAAAGTGGTTGAAAATTGGACCTGTAGAATTGGCTTTATTCGAGCCAGCCGCGGCGGCCACATGCCCGAAATCATATTTAAACATTAATGGCATAATATTATCCTTCCAATAAAGCTAAATTGATGGACCTTAAAACGATTTTCTTGTGTTTTATTTCAATTCGAAGTTCTATACCCCTAAAAAAAACACCCTTTATAAAAAAATGCAGATAAGTGGCAACCCCAAAAAAATAACCTATGTGGCAACACCTAGGTAAAAATTCTTAGAATGTGGTACACTATCTACATACCAAAGTTCATCCAAATCGGTTGAACCGTTTTCGAGATAGTCTGGATATACAAATATACAAGAATAGCTCGTTAAAAGTAATACGATTATTCCCTCTATAACTTATGTACCCTCGGTCTTCTACCTATAATAATTCCCAACGGATTACCCACCATATCCCGCCCGACCGGCGCGAGGGGCGCATCCGCATAACGCGCGGATTATTCGTTCGTGCCGAGTCGTTGAAAGGCTTTGGTTTGTTAATCGTCGAGATCTAAAACTGCTCAGCTACAGAGAAAACCTCATCAGCTATGTAAAGTAGATATAGGATAGATTATACATTAAGAAATAACTAGTTAACAGAATAAAATTATTGTTAAAAGTTAAAATAGAAGTCAAAGAATAAAAAACAATTAGTAGCTATGAATTTAGGACAGAAAGGATTGATTTTTTTATGCTGAAAAGCGAGTCTGAAATATCAAATCTACCAGAAAGAGAGTTATAATCTTGACACAAACAGCGAAAAGGCTCATTTAACTGAAAATTGGTTCGGCACTGTTTTAAGACTAGAGGTTTAAAATGCCTTGAAGGACGAGACGGTACATTGAAGTTCACTTCACTTAAAAGAAATGGGCTGGATAGTGAACCATTTAGCAATTTAATCATAAAAATAATTCCAAGCATTTCCCTCCGACTAGAAAGTGTGTGTAGATTAATGAGTTTTAAACGATTCGTATAGGGTGGCAGATTGTACGAGGGATGCCAATGAAAATCTCTTAAGGCAAATAGTAAAAATTGTTTTTGAACTGATTCAAGGCGATCTACATGAACCTGGTAACGCGGGTTCCAAATTATAGAACCATATTCAAGTATCGGTCTGACTAATGTAGTGAAGAGGGCTTTAGTTACATAAGGGTCGCTAAATTCTTTAGACCATCGTTTAACGAATGCTAGGACACCTCTAGCCTTATTGACTGTTGTATTAATATGGCGGTTGAAACTGAGTTTATAGTCCATAGTAACCCCCAGGTCAACAAAATCATACACTTGCTCAAGACTATAATTTTTAATTGTATAGGAAGCCGGCTGAGAAATTCCACGCGAAAAACCCATGTGTTTACATTTTTTAAGGTTAAGTGGCATATAATTTAAATCGCACCAAGTAACTAGTGCATCTAGATCTGATTTTAGCTTATTTCTATCTTCAAATGACGCGAATGACATGAAAAGCTTTACGTCGTCGGCATACATTAACATTTTTGAAAATTTTATTATTGTAGAAATATCATTTATAAACAACAAGAACAGAATCGGGCCAAGATGGCTTCCTTGAGGAACCCCCGAAGAGACATAAATGACATCGGATACTAAATTTTTGAACATTACTCTTTGTGTCCTGTCACTAAGGTAAGAAGAGATCCAGCGATTGAGACCCGGCTGGAAGCCCAACTGATCTAGTTTATGAATAAGTAATGAGTGACACACTTTGTCAAAAGCTTTGCTGAAATCCGTATAAATAACGTCGGTTTGCAGATTTTTTCTAAAGCCATTTGAGACATGACTGGTAAACTCAAGTAAATTCGTAACTGTGGACTTTCCCTTACTGAACCCGTGTTGGCAGTCAGCTATCAAAGTAGAGATCGGACCCGTAAGTTGATTTGTAACAATAGCTTCAAACAATTTTGGGATGGCAGAAAGCTTTGCGATGCCACGATAGTTCTCTATAGAAGACCTACTCCCGCTTTTATGCAGCGGTAGAAGAAACGATTCTTTCCACGCAGTTGGAAAAACACCACACTTTAGTGATAGATTGAACAAATTGGTAAGGGGTTGGTAAATATGGTTCGCACACTTTTTCAAGAAACATGTAGGAATCCTATCAGGACCATATTTAAAAGATTCTTTTAAGGTTTTAAGGTAAATTAGAACATCTTTGGCGCATATAATTGGTGAATTAATTGAATTTGTCCCGTGTAGCTTATAGGGATAGTTTTGAAAGTTTGAATTGGTGACAGCAGAATAGTTAGAAGTGAAAAATTGAGCAAACAAATTTGCGATACATTGATTATCGCTAGATATAATGTCTTGATATTTCATGGCTGAGGGAAACCCTGATACTTTACGTTTAGAATTTACGAAACCATAAAATGACTTAGGATTGAGAATAATGTCTCTTTTCGTTTTAGAGATATAAGCTTTATAGCACTTCTTATTTAAATCTATGTACTTCTGACGTAGAATGGAATACAGTAGGTAATGTTTATTTAATCCGGATTTCTTATATAAATTAAATGATCGCGTTTTCCTATTTTTAAGAGCCTTAAGCTCTTTAGTAAACCAAGCTTGCGTAGGATGATCATAAGTTACTTTACGTTTAGGAATAAACTTCTCAAATAGGCAGTAAATAGTGTGATTGAAATGTGAGACGTTTAGATCGATATCACAACCAAATTCAGGCCAAGTTAATTTAGACAGTTCTTTATTTAATTTCTTGTAGTTTGCTTTGGAAAAGTTATAATCAAAGCTACTACATGAGTAGCATTGAGTGCCTTGGCCATTACTTATGGTTTCGTAGACTATTTCCATAGAAGGGTGGTAAAGGTCTTCTGGTAAAACCAACGGATCACAACGATTTACAGAAAATTGGTTTATATCATTAACATACACTAAATCTAAGACTTTCCCAAACTTGTTAGCGGTAACATTTATTTGATTAAGGCAAAGATCGGAAATTCCATCTAAAAAGTCATTGAACCCCAGTTTGGACGGATTTGGAATAATGTTACCATCAGATATGTTCCACGATATATGAGGTAAGTTAAAATCACCCAAAACAATAATTGAATCTGAAGCTTTAGTCATAAGGTTAACAGTTTTGAGCAGAGAGACATGTTGCATGTAAACTGAAAAATCTGATGCTGGAGGGATGTAGCAAACATATAAGTACATAGAGACGTTGTCTAGTTGAAGGCGGATGCATTTGAACTCAATGAAATCGATGTTAGGAATATTAACCTCTTCTGAAGGGATGGAGGAATGAACGGCAAGTAGAACACCACCCCCGACTCTGTTCAAGCGATCATTTCTATATACTTGATATTCATTACATAAAAACTCTGAATTGAAAACATGAGGTTTTAGCCAAGTTTCGGTAAAAGCAATTACGTTATAATTACAATGAAAAGATTTAAAAAAAAGAGATCAGTTAATTTGGTATTTAGACCTCTGACATTTTGATAAAAGATATTCACGGATTTAGTGCTCAGTTTTTTGACTCAACGTTATTACGAGAAATTTTCGCTACATTTTGATATTGTCGCTACATTTTGATATTGTCCCTATAGTAAATAGCCTCTATCTCGAAACCCTGCTTTTTACGCTGGATCTTTTGGTAGAGTTTAGGGTATTTTTCTTGCCAACCAGAGTCTCAATCTTATCACATTCCTGGCTTACGGCCTAATGTTTCTCTTTTCCATCAATACTCGGCCAGTTCTATTAAGAAGAAATTATAATGTATAGTCCGTTTAAGAATTTTTGTAATTATACTTGCCTAAAAGCCACCTTAGGGTCAGAGGTGAAATAATAAAATATGCAAGCATTTTAACAGGTGGTTACTTTTAACTTGAAGTCACCCTCATTTCAGACAATTGCCAAAGACTTCGTAAAGCTAGTAGCTTTAAGAGAAATATTTCGTCAAGGTATTCTCAAAGATTGTTATAACCTTTTGAAGATTAAGTTAAAGTTTTAATAGCATGATATAGTACTATGTTCAAGTGCTTGTTAGGCACAGTATAAAACTTCATACTTGCATAGCTTTTGCAATCCAACTGTCGAATGCATAAGAAGCCCGTTTACATTGTACTATGTAAATCAGTATTTTTCGTACAAATAAAACCAAAACTAAATTTACTTCTTTAATTTTCCAATCAAATTACCAAACTACTTTAAAACGAATACGAAACATATTGATTCAGGAAAAAAAATACAAAAAATATGCAAAATGTGTCAGTTTGACATACGTGAGCTTGATATTTATATAAGGATACCGAATGCACATATATATGCATATGTAAGCACCACACATACAATCAGAGACCGACATTAATAATTATTTTCGAAATTTAAAAATAATGGACATATATGAACAGTTTTTGTTTTCACAACTTACTTTAATTCGACTATAAGTTAATATAAATAATAAAAAAATAGCAATAAATATAAGAGTCGTTCTTCAACATTATTTGAATAGAAAAGCAGTCTAGATCTAGACAGAGAAACCATCGGTCTGTTAGCCCAAAGGTTCGCAGAACATGCCAAAATTTATGTGATGAAAAAGTCGAGCAGCTTCCAAAATGGATCTGTAAGAAAAGCTATAACTTTTGTCCATACATTTTTCATTTCTAATAAAAAAAAAATTTAAATAATTAATAAAAAATTATTAAATGAAATAATAATACTAATAATTTGCAAAATAATTATTTTTCTTGCCCTTCAGCTAATTTATAGTAATAAATACTTTGAAATTAAAAGAGCTTCACAAATAAAAAAATAGAATTGTTGGTAAGCCATATAAAATAAACCGAAGAGTAGATTCGGAGTGGTGAAAATGGACACATAAAATCAAAAACATGACAATTATAAATGGCGCCAGGAGCTCCGCAGACAAAAAACCAGAGTTCTGATAGCTTAATGGTTAAACTTCTCTGATGTCGAGGTCTAACAGCTTTGGAAATGGAGCTATAAGAAAATCTAGGGCTGTTGTCTCTAAAGTTTTCTTCTCTGTTCTAATATAAACTTTTAATTATTAATTAAAAAGTTATTATTAAAAAATAAAACAATAACAATTTTCATAAAAATTATTATTCTCGGCCTTTGGCTCATTTAAGGAATTGTTGGTATACAAAATTATATATAAGAAAAAAACAATTTAAATTAATTTTAGCTAGTTATTTTTGTGTACCAACAATTCAATTTGATTGAATAGAAAAGGAAAATTTTAGAGACAGCTGCTGTAGCTTTTTTTGTAGATCCATTTCGGAAGACTTCTTCAACAGGGAAATTTTCCTTTTCTATTCGATTAAAAACTTTAAATAATTAATTAAATTATCAAATAAAAAAAAAAATAAAACAATAATAATTTTCACAAAAAAAATTATTATTCTTGGCCTTGAGCTCATTTATAATCACGGATACTTAAATTTTAGCTTTTTTAATTAAAAAAATAGTCCATACGCTCCCTGCATAAAATGAACTGTAAAAGCTAAAAAAAAAAGCATGTCAACAACAATAACAATCAGCAGAATATATTGAAAACAAACGTATCTAAATACAATGTCATAAAAAAGTGTTGCATAAGTGCAAAATACACCACACGTCATGACGATTTTCATTAAATCATCATCAACGCAATCACCAAACGTAACAACAAGACCAAAAATAATGAAACAAATTATGTTAAAAAAATGTTTTAAAAAGAGTAGCAAAAACAGCAATCAAGCAAACGAGTTACGAACCGTCAGGCATTTTAAGCCAGCAAAAATTTTATGCAAAACATACACAAAAATAAATGGCAGCAAGAAAATTGAGAATCGAATTTAAATAACAAATAAATTCACTCACAGGATTGGGCATCAACAAAATCGCAGGCAACAATTTCATTGCAATTTTTCGAGTTGATTTCTCTTACTTCATCATTTTTTATTTGAATTCATTCAATTGAAATTTTTTTTAATTTTTCTTTATTCGTTTTTTTTCGTTCGGTTTCAGCATGATTTGTTGTACTTGTAGTTTTTTTTAACTTGAAAACCATAGCCGTTGGCATGGTGTGTGTTTTTTGTTATGCTTATGTATTTTTATACCCAGTTGTGCAAATACAACTGCCAAAGCTAACAAAGGTTTTTAGCAGTTAAAAGCTGAACGACGGCGTGTTCTTCAAAGTGGTGGTATTCGTTACCTCTGGCACGAAATTCGCATCGTCCACTCTCTCACCGGACCAACTAACCATATTCCTCCAACTGAGCAACAGTAAACGAACCTAAAGGAGAAAATACCTAAATCCACACCTCTTAGGCGTTTCAGGAGCTGTAAAGTATCGTTTAACTTACATCTATTTAGTTTACACAGCTAAAGAGGACACAATGTCACCCACCTCTTCATATGCGACATGTGACCAATTCATCTAACACCTTCATTACTTTCTTTGGCCCATTTAAAAATTGCACTTTTCTTAGGACTAAACTTAACGTACTCTACAAGTGTTCCTAAATGTACTTGTACACCTCGTTGTGCTGAATACATAAATTCAGAATGCATTTGAAAGGATACAAAACGTTCTCTTGTGATTTCTGGACAAATGACCGACCTTCGAAAACATAGCACATAATGAGCTACGTCCAGAGTTTAAGAAGTCCTTTATTCCTTCCTACGGAATATAGTAGTATTACATAAAGGATGTTCGAGAACAACTTCTACGGGTAGTCCATAGTGCACGAAAGCTTACTCGAAAGTAATTTAAGGAAAGCGATAAACGCTCATTTCACCAAAAATAATGGGAATAAAAGCAAATGCCTTTGAGTACATCAAATAGTGCGAAAATAGGCACTTTTTTTTGATAAATACTGGTTATACCAATTTAGAATGCTTCTATGGACTTCATTTAGAATGAAAAATTCAGTGCGAAAGCTATTACTGGCATGCAGGTCCCGAGCATACTTAAGGCGAAGTGTTTTCCCGAGATAAACCTCTCAATTAGAAGGTCATGTTATGGTGAAGGTTGATGCTATGGCTATGGTTATGGATATGGTTGTGGTTATCGTTATAGTTATTGGTTTGGTTATGGTTATGGTTATTTTTATGATTATGGTTATGGTTATTGTTATGGTTATGGTCATGGTTTTGCTTTATTTTACGGCTATGGTTATGGCTATGGTAATGGTTATGGTTATGTTTATGATTATGGTTATGGTTATGCTTTATGTTATGGTTATGGTTACGGTTATGGATATGGTAATGGTTATGATTAGTCTATGCTTACAGTTACGACTATGTTTAGTTGTATGGTTTCTTTACGGTTATAGTTATGAAATCATAACTGCTTTTATTATATTTATGGTAGTAGTCACGAGTATGGTTATGGCTATCATTTCTCAAAAAATAATATCATGGAATGGAAAATGAAACTAATTAGTGGTCAATATGTCAAGATAATGCACAGCTCTTAACCTGGGCTCGTAGAGTTTTTGGCAGCATAAAGCTTCCAATTCTGCTTAATGTTGAATTGTTTTTGAACATCTTAAGAAGGCGGCTAGCTTGATTCATAGAACTTGACGTAACGTTGAGGACAATGACAATTGGGTATATTAACCACCACTACCTGAAGTTTAACCTTTTATTTTTTTCTGAGCTCCCAAGTTTTTCCTTTTTTTGCATATGGAAAAAAAACTTTTCCGATTCAAACGTACAACATGAAAATTTATGCCGCAAATTCATCGATACACAAAAGGCAGCTCGAAATGAAATCCCAAAAAACTACATAGCTCGCCCGCCCAAATACCTACACCACCCATACACATAAGTATGTATACAGCTAACTTTATAGCACCCCAACGGCATAACCGTTATTAACGAGGCATTTTGAAGCATTCGCAAGTCCAATACCGCGACTTTATTCCCTGTGGCTGGTAACTGTGAATTTTTGTTGGATTCAGCCGCAAAAGCGCTTAGGTTTCCATGTTAACGCCCTACAGCTACGCCCATTAGAGCTTTTGTTACCTGAAATAATCGTATGCGCTTTCAGGTTTTATGCATTTTTGGTTAGTTGCCTGCCTATTTTATTTGAATTTTACCTCGAAATTTGTTTTCTTTGTTTGCTTTCGAAACTCCGATTGGAGTGTGCCTTTTCAGGTAAAAAAACAAAAAATTGAGAAAAAGCAATTTGATTCAGTGCAACTAGACATACATATTTTAGTATACTTTGCTTGTGTGTATATGTGTGAGCCTCCATCATCGTCTATTTTCAATAAATGAACGCGAAAAATAGAAACTGCATAGACAAAAAAACATTAGAACGATCGGTTGAGTGCAGACGCACCTAATAAAGGTTTCACTGTAGGGGTTTTAGCTCTAGTGTGCGTCATGGGATGAGTAGCAAAAGTGGTTATTGGAAAAACGAGATTTTGCTAGTAATTATTAAGGACAAGACTAAAAAAAGAAGCAGTAAAATATGAAAAACTAAAAATCTTTTATAAGCACTTAACGTGTACAACACCAAGATAAAATTAGTAGGAAAGGAAATTCTAAACATAAAATTTGTAACGACAAGTAAAACTTAAACCCAGATGAAGCAGGTTAGTTTATTGAGACGGTAATGGTGGGTATATTGATGACTAATATAGTAAAAACGATTTCGTTGATCCGACAGACCCATAGCATTTATACGAGGGGCAGTCTCGTGACAATAATAAACTCAACATCAACAATGGATATGGTTATAGTTATTGGTTTGGTTATGGTTATGGTTATTTTTATGGTTATGGTTATGGTTATGGCTATTGTTATGGTTATGGTTATGGTTTTGCTTTATGTTATGGCTATGGTTATGGCTATGGTAATGGTTATGGTTATGATTATGTTTATGGTTATTGTTATGGTTATGGTTATGGTTATCGTTATGCTATATGTTATAGTTATGGTTACGTTTATGGATATGGTAATTCTTATCGTTATAGTTTTGTAGGTTACGGTAACGATTATTATAATGGTTAAACGCTTTGTTATGATTGTAAATGTCTATAGTAATAGTTTTGGTTATGGTTATGGTTATGGTTCTGTTTATGACTATGGTTATGGTTATAGTTATTATTACAGTTATTATTATGGTTGCAGTTATGGGTTTGGTTATGATTATGTTCATGGGTATGGTTATGGTTACTGCCTTTGTTAGTATTAGTGTGATGGTTATCTTTAGTTGTAAATATGGTTATATTTATGGTTATGTCTCTGATAATATACATTTTTATGGTTATGGTTATGGCTATGTTCTTCATTATGTTTATTTTAATGGTTATGGTTTTGGTTATGGTTATGGTTATGGCTATGTCTATGGTTATGGCTACGTTACGTTTTTGTTTCAATAGCCATCCTTTAGGAGTTGGAACTATTACCTTGACTAGTACCAAAACTCATAACTGTTGGGGAGACCGCTGCATGGATCCTATGCCATCAAATGTATACACCAAAAATTCGTTAAATACATTTTGTGATATTAAAAGTACAGCGACTACCCACAAATCCTACAAAAGGCTGTAAAAATGCCGAATTACATATCAATTTACCTGGTCGAGCTTTCAAATTCTACGAAGTAAACAAAAAATTTTTTTCGGGAATTTTTCAATAATTTTACATTGCCCAAACTTTTATTGGCATAAATAAAAAGCCCATTGTTTGCGAATAAAATATATTTTTTATGCTTAGCATAGCTGAGCTAGTTATATTTTAAAATGTTGAGTATTTTATTTAAATTGAATTTTATTTAGTTATAAGGACAACGCAATTATATTGGCGGCGATTAGGTCGTAACCCAGTAGCGAAAGAGTTTTTGGTTGAGTGCGGAAATTTAGTCTTTGGTCACATGGTGATAGGTGTAGGTCTTTTTAAATGCTCTCGTTATTTCTGGGGTAGTGTACCCAAAATGGTTTGTTTTCGTCATTGAACGTTTTTTCGCTCTTGGCTTTATATGTCAAAAAATGGATATAATATTAGCAACAAAGTGCTTGAAGGTAATACAAATTTGTAACATTAGTGCTGGAGAGGAACTTCATGCTTCGGTAGAGTAGTGTCTCGGCCTTAGGTGATCTTCCATTTAGGTCCATTGGTAATTAAGTATCCAAGAAACACTCGATTCGAGAATTGAGTTCAATGATTAAAAGGTCATCTATTTGTAATGCTGCAATTGATCGCCTCATCGCAGGTACAAGGGTACTTCCAAAAAAATACGTAAGAGCCGAAATACAATATTATTAAGTCTATCGAATTTCTTATGCATTGAAGATTTTTGAACTACCTTTGAAAGTAAAGGGCTGGCTATTTTTTCGATTATGCAAATTTCACCGTTTTCTCCTCTTCTGAGGATTGCAGTATATTCTTGAAGTTTTTCTATACCTTATGGCCGCTGTTGTTCTTTAATATGACCTAAAAAATTACGTTCCCCTCGTAGAGAGACAATGTGGCTGTACACAAACGGTGGCGTTTTTTTTAAATCAATTCTATTAAAAAAAAAGGCGTGAGATCTAGTGGAGTTTGATGTGTAAAAATGTGTATCCTGTACATAAATTTTATTAAATTAGAATGTGTGAATGAATTTCAAGCCCAAAACTTTATTTTATTTTAGTAGTTAGCTGCTCCATTCTTGGCCTTCTTTTCTGTGCCGTTCCTTTGCTTTAATATATTTTTATTTTATCTTGTTTCTTTTTCAGCAGTCTCTATATTTAATTTATTTTATTGTACTATATTTTTTTGTTTCTTTTTCTTCCTTGCTTTCCTTTCCTTTCTTTTCCTTACCTTTCCCTTGCTTTCCTTTCCTTTCCTCTCCGTCGAGACGCCGGAGATATCATGATTTCGCCTATCTTTCTTCCTTGTCTGGCCACTGTACTAGACATCACAAAGCTAAATTATCTCATGCCCCTATTTTCTGTAAAGCGTTGATGGCAGCCAATGCATTGTCGAAACATAAAACAGCCGACCAGCTGAATCTTCGATTTAAAGAGTCATACTATCCCGAATACATGCTCTAATATCTAAATGCTATCAACTTTTGTGGCCGTAGTCATTGTCATAACATATGAGAACTCATCAGCGGCCATTTTAGTGTTTTCAGTGGAAGCTGTTTTAAGGTGTCGGGTCTAAAACAGATGCCCGTTTGCAGCCGAAACTCCTGGTGAACACAGGCTTCACAGCATTACTGAGCCTTTGAACCAGGTATGTCGGAGTGAACTGATATTGGCATCCCTAGTAAATTTTGTAAAGTTTGATGTCTCCAAAATGATACCTAAAACTTATCTTCTAAATCAATGCCAACGATTTTCAAAGCGTAGATTAAGTTAATTTAAGAGAGCGCACACTTTCATACTTATATAATTATACAAACTCTTGTTACTTTCAGTGCGTGCAACCGCTTGTTCCCATAAAAGCTTAAAAGGATGGTACTATTTTTTTCTTCATAGGGACGTTGATACTATGCAATCATCCAAGTTGATCTATAGTAAATTCCTTGCCTTTAAGTATGCTCTTCGATTGATTTAACCAGATTTCCCAATGATGACCGCACTGAGTCTTCCACCTAGTGAATGCCTATTTCATAAATTTTCTTGGCCCTTATAACAGAGATTTCTAACCCGTCATGAATAATAGACCTTAGAACTAGCAGAGAGAAATATTAAGATGATTCAAAGCCTCCAATGAAGTTCGGCACCTTCACTCCATCTGGATTTTTATCACGTTGGATTCTAGTGTCTTTACCCCAACGTGGCTGTCACCTGGCTCCCTGCGAGTAAAGCCCGGCTTCTGCTCGCTACGAGATTTTTAAGTCATCCGTGTTTACCTTAACCCCACTGCCGATGACTTAACCCACCTCCCATACTTCCCTCGAACGATCTTCTACGTGCTATTCCCGGAACCCAATGACTTACATGATATAGTTCGTGCCGGCCTTTAAGTCCGTTTTTGATTTCATTTAGACCTTTCGTCATGTCATGCAATGTTGTTTTATGTACAAAACTGGCTGCCTTCCATATGTTGGAAATCCTCAGAGTGCGAGCTAATTATATTACACTAGGTGAACCCGTGCGCGCCTTGCGCAAAAAAAAAAACAAAAATGGTTTGAAACCTTTTATTAGTCCAGGTCCAGGATTTTTCAAACCTTTTTCTCAAATTATAAAAAAAGATTTTCAGCTACACTTGTTGTGAGACCACAAAAAATTATACAAATATGCGCAAACAGCTATTTGAAATTCTACCACTTACGAGTATATTACATTCACATTGCGCCATAAACTTGAGTTGATTGACAACATCAATATGAATTAACTCAAAAAATGTCCCTTTAACTCGAGTTTATGACCCAATGTGAACGCAATTTTATTTACTTATTTTAGCAATGTTCAAGTGTAGATGGCGCGCTCGCAGTGGGTTGAGCGCTGTAATAATCGCAATGCCTTTAATTATTCTAGCACTGTTCAGTCTTAGTATTCAAATGTAGATGTCGCCAGGCATGTGGATGTCACAGTCACAATAGCCTTGCAGTACAAATTGATTTTTTGTACATTCACAATCGTTTATTTTAAAGAATTCATTTTTATAAAATACGCTTAAACAAAAGCACGCCGCTAATTAAAACATGGTTTTGCATGTAGATCTAACCCCCACCTTTAAAACGATACCTTATCTATTAATATTGGTTCCAAATGAGAGCAGAAAATTAGGAACTAACACAAAAAGACCTTACGGAAATAATATATATGATTGTTGGCCTAGGAATTATAAGAAGGCTCACTTTAGGAGATTTGTGTCAAAGCAAATTTTTTTGTACACCTAAGTGAATCATTCATTGATGATTTTCCTTATTTGCTATTGTTCATTTTCTTTGTAATGCTCAATAAAAATACCCACAAAACTATTGACTTCCAATCAGTTAAAAATATGTAGACGGGTATATAACAAGTCAAAGATGAGAGAAGATGCGAACAGTAATTGTGAAAATGTATATCATAAATAGCAAACAATTTCAAATCAAAACCAAATTGAATAGTAAAAAAAAAAAAAAATTAAGAAATTAACTTACTCTCTTCTTAAATTTTTCCTTTTTGCGGGGATATTGACTACTTCGTCGATGTTGGTGTCAAATCAATTTAAGTATTCTAAATAAATATCCAATGCTCTTTTTACACAAATGAACTTTTTGTGAAATCAATCAAGGCAAAAAATGTTACATGTCAATCATCTGTCTATGACTAGAGGTAATTGTATGAAATGTATTAAGAGTAAGTGTCAAGACATAAATATACAACAGAAATGCTGAAGGCATATGAACAATGATTGCGCTTTAAATTGCTAGATACTGGCTATGAGTGAGTGAAGGAATGGAGTTGGAAATATTAATAAGATGGAATTAGGAACCGGCTTATCATACACATATGTTCGCACCTGTGATGACTGAATTTCTTTAGAAAGCGGCGAAACATCAAAACATTTAAAAGACTTGACTGCTTCTTTAAAAATTCTTGTTAAAAAATTACTGACTGAAAAGGCTAAAATCTTTCCACATCTCTAGACAACCATTTCTAGCTGTTCTAAGTAACTTTACTATAACAACTGCAGTCATGCTGACCTTAACACAAGACCAGCGGAGCACCTTTAAGTCAATAACTAGCTCAGCGAACCTGCCTCTCATTCAATCACTTTCTATATGAGCTAGTCTATCACATAGTCAACAGGCTAAAAATGCCCAAACTCGCTATTTACATAAAATTTTTCGTACAGACAGGAATTTGCCTCACTATATAGTATTTCTATGGTAATAAGCGGGAGGAGCCAAAGTCGAGTTATGTCAAAGTTTACCCAATAAGGAATTCTCCACACTAGGATCTATAACCACCCAAACTTGCATGGATCTAGCTCCAGATATGAAGATTATATGAGCCGAAAACCAAACACCTAATGTCAGTTGAGAAAAGCAACTTCAACCATTCAATCACTTTTTAATTTGTTCTGGAGTAAAAGATGAACTTAAATTTATATTCCCACAGATTGAATGTTTTTCTGTTAACACGGAATTCTCTTACTGACTGTAGTAAGAAAGTTTTAAAGCCGCTGTACTACGGAAACATTTCAAGTACCAGTGGTAAGACTTTCAAAACTGATGTGCCACTGTGTATAGTTTGATAGGTACTGGATTTGAAGTAGGCAATCAGCTTTTCCTGCGTTTTTACTAGCAATAGCTTGCAGAATAACTTCTTCTAATGTTCCGACGTGATATGAACCAAACTGATTTATGTTATAATGGAAAATTTGGGACCTCGAATTGAGCTAGGCGACACAATGATAAGACCACAAAACTCTTGATACTATTGATAGTGCTTCATGAGCATGAAAATTCTTTTAGTCTTTGTATGAGACCATTTTCTTTCACTAGAAGAGCAATTTATTTTTCGACATAAGCTTCTCTTAGCTCAATTTATTTAGTCCGGTTTACTCAAATTTTTATTATTATATTTCAGTGATTCCACTTCGTTTTACTCAAATATCTTAGTGCTCAGCCATTTCTTCAAGTTGTGAAAATTGAATAAAATGCAGAGTATGCTGGGGGTCGTAGCAGTTCGTTACCCCATTAATGAGGTTTTACAAGTGTTCCTTTGACATTATTGTACTTCTCCTCTTGGTCATATAATTACTCACTCTCAGCATTTATTTCGCTTCATTCAGATGCTCTGCTCATTTCCATTTTTAGCTAAGACCACCAAGCCAAATTCAGTTCACAAAGCTTTACGGGTTTTTTTTTTTCAAAATTAATCAATTTTATTAATTATGTCCAAAATGTCAGAATTAATTGTATGATCCTCAAATGCTTGATGACACTTGAAAATGCCACTTCATAACAATGAACCACAAAACTAAACTTACCTAAGCGCACACATTTTATACGCCAAATGTCATTTACCAGCTGCGTGCATTTATATCACATATGCACTTGACTGCATACATTCACGTCTTGCACACCCACATGGTCGAGGTTAAGGCAGTTGTAGCATGTGAACAACACCTAAAATTATGTGGCAAATGTAAATTATGCATTTATAACAAGCGCATGCTGCACTTGACCTAAAACAGATGCTCAAAGTAGATTTAACAATTGCCACAATTTGTTGCAGCCACAGCAAGACCAAGCAACAACAACAACTACATAGAATTAAACAAAACATAATACTAAAACTAACTATAATTGCAACAACAATATAGCACATAGCTAGCAGGTTAGCGGTTACAATACAGAGTATGTGGCAATGACATACCAAAGTTACAATAGAATAGAAATAACAGAAATAACAGTAGTGCATAGTTGAAGCGGTTATACGCCAGTTAAAGAGAGCGAGAGTTGAGGTATACCCCGGCGTATGAGTAATAACAGAAAGCATGAAAATTGCTTCAAATAAATTACATGCCACTTTAGCGTACATACATAAATGTTCTTGTGACGGGTGCATGTGTGTGCATGCTGCGTGCTGGTATACAGTAATTTAATATATTACAATTTCATGTACATATGCACATTAGAGTGCACCTTGATGGCGTGGAGACACATGCTATGGAAAACTCTTACTTCAATAGCTAACAGTACCTTGATCGGTGTTGGCTCGATGTTATTACTGAATATAATAATAATAATAATTAATAATAATAATAATAATAATTCCCAACGGATTACCCACCATATCCCGCCCGACCGGCGCGAGGGGCGCATCCGCATAACGCGCGGATTATTCGTTCGTGCCGAGTCGTTGAAAGGCTTTGGTTTGTTAATCGTCGAGATCTAAAACTGCTCAGCTACAGAGAAAACCTCATCAGCTAAGTAAAGTAGATATAGGATAGATTATACATTAAGAAATAACTAGTTAACAGAATAAAATTATTGTTAAAAGTTAAAATAGAAGTCAAAGAATAAAAAACAATTAGTAGCTATGAATTTAGGACAGAAAGGATTGATTTTTTTATGCTGAAAAGCGAGTCTGAAATATCAAATCTACCAGAAAGAGAGTTATAATCTTGACACAAACAGCGAAAAGGCTCATTTAACTGAAAATTGGTTCGGCACTGTTTTAAGACTAGAGGTTTAAAATGCCTTGAAGGACGAGACGGTACATTGAAGTTCACTTCACTTAGAAGAAATGGGCTGGATAGTGAACCATTTAGCAATTTAATCATAAAAATAATTCCAAGCATTTCCCTCCGACTAGAAAGTGTGTGTAGATTAATGAGTTTTAAACGATTCGTATAGGGTGGCAGATTGTACGAGGGATCCCAATGAAAATCTCTTAAGGCAAATAGTAAAAATTGTTTTTGAACTGATTCAAGGCGATCTACATGAACCTGGTAACGCGGGTTCCAAATTATAGAACCATATTCAAGTATCGGTCTGACTAATGTAGCGAAGAGGGCTTTAGTTACATAAGGGTCGCTAAATTCTTTAGACCATCGTTTAACGAATGCTAGGACACCTCTAGCCTTATTGACTGTTGTATTAATATGGCGGTTGAAACTGAGTTTATAGTCCATAGTAACCCCCAGGTCAACAAAATCATACACTTGCTCAAGACTATAATTTTTAATTGTATAGGAAGCCGGCTGAGAAATTCCACGCGAAAAACCCATGTGTTTACATTTTTTAAGGTTAAGTGGCATATAATTTAAATCGCACCAAGTAACTAGTGCATCTAGATCTGATTGTAGCTTATTTCTATCTTCAAATGACGCGAATGACATGAAAAGCTTTACGTCGTCGGCATACATTAACATTTTTGAAAATTTTATTATTGTAGAAATATCATTTATAAACAACAAGAACAGAATCGGGCCAAGATGGCTTCCTTGAGGAACCCCCGAAGAGACATAAATGACATCGGATACTAAATTTTTGAACATTACTCTTTGTGTCCTGTCACTAAGGTAAGAAGAGATCCAGCGATTGAGACCCGGCTGGAAGCCCAACTGATCGAGTTTATGAATAAGTAATGAGTGACACACTTTGTCAAAAGCTTTGCTGAAATCCGTATAAATAACGTCGGTTTGCAGATTTTTTCTAAAGCCATTTGAGACATGACTGGTAAACTCAAGTAAATTCGTAACTGTGGACTTTCCCTTACTGAACCCGTGTTGGCAGTCAGCTATCAAAGTAGAGATCGGACCCGTAAGTTGATTTGTAACAATAGCTTCAAACAATTTTGGGATGGCAGAAAGCTTTGCGATGCCACGATAGTTCTCTATAGAAGACCTACTCCCGCTTTTATGCAGCGGCAGAAGAAACGATTCTTTCCACGCAGTTGGAAAAACACCACACTTTAGTGATAGATTGAACAAATTGGTAAGGGGTTGGTAAATATGGTTCGCACACTTTTTCAAGAAACATGTAGGAATCCTATCAGGGCCGTATTTAAAAGATTCTTTTAAGGTTTTAAGGTAAATTAGAACATCTTTGGCGCATATAATTGGTGAATTAATTGAATTTGTCCCGTGTAGCTTATAGGGATAGTTTTGAAAGTTTGAATTGGTGACAGCAGAATAGTTAGAAGTGAAAAATTGAGCAAAAAAATTTGCGATACATTGATTATCGCTAGATATAATGTCTTGATATTTCATGGCTGAGGGAAACCCTGATACTTTACGTTTAGAATTTACGAAACCATAAAATGACTTAGGATTGAGAATAATGTCTCTTTTCGTTTTAGAGATATAAGCTTTATAGCACTTCTTATTTAAATCTATGTACTTCTGACGTAGAATGGAATACAGTAGGTAATGTTTATTTAATCCGGATTTCTTATATAAATTAAATGATCGCGTTTTCCTATTTTTAAGAGCCTTAAGCTCTTTAGTAAACCAAGCTTGCGTAGGATGATCATAAGTTACTTTACGTTTAGGAATAAACTTCTCAAATAGGCAGAAAATAGTGTGATTGAAATGTGAGACGTTTAGATCGATATCACAACCAAATTCAGGCCAAGTTAATTTAGACAGTTCTTTATTTAATTTCTTGTAGTTTGCTTTGGAAAAGTTATAATCAAAGCTACTACATGAGTAGCATTGAGTGCCTTGGCCATTACTTATGGTTTCGTAGACTATTTCCATAGAAGGGTGGTAAAGGTCTTCTGGTAAAACCAACGGATCACAACGATTTACAGAAAATTGGTTTATATCATTAACATACACTAAATCTAAGACTTTCCCAAACTTGTTAGCGGTAACATTTATTTGATTAAGGCAAAGATCGGAAATTCCATCTAAAAAGTCATTGAACCCCAGTTTGGACGGATTTGGAATAATGTTACCATCAGATATGTTCCACGATATATGAGGTAAGTTAAAATCACCCAAAACAATAATTGAATCTGAAGCTTTAGTCATAAGGTTAACAGTTTTGAGCAGAGAGACATGTTGCATGTAGACTGAAAAATCTGATGCTGGAGGGATGTAGCAAACATATAAGTACATAGAGACGTTGTCTAGTTGAAGGCGGATGCATTTGAACTCAATGAAATCGATGTTAGGAATATTAACCTCTTCTGAAGGGATGGAGGAATGAACGGCAAGTAGAACACCACCCCCGACTCTGTTCAAGCGATCATTTCTATATACTTGATATTCATTACATAAAAACTCTGAATTGAAAACATGAGGTTTTAGCCAAGTTTCGGTAAAAGCAATTACGTTATAATTACAATGAAAAGATTTCAAAAAGAGATCAGTTAATTTGGTATTTAGACCTCTGACATTTTGATAAAAGATATTCACGGATTTAGTGCTCAGTTTTTTGACTCAACGTTATTACGAGAAATTTTCGCTACATTTTGAACATTCCTATTCGGTCTGTATTCAAACTCCCGCACAAGAGCCCCGGGAGGCCAAAAAGAGCTGTCCAAAAGAGTATCGAAATCTTTCCCAGATACATCAATCTTAAACGAAGACATACTTCTTTGATATGTGAAATTAAATTTTCTAACAGTTACGCTTTGATCTTTAACTTTAGAAGAAATATGGTACAACAAATCATCCTCGGTAGTGTCTGGATGGAACCTAGACACAAAAATAGATTTTTTGCGAGGAACCACAACCAGCTTACCAACGATTGGTTCAGACTCCATTGCAATAGTTGGAATTTCCTGGTTTTTCCTAGTGGACATTTTTGAAGGGGCGTTCTTCGACGTTGCTCGGACAACCGTACTAGGAACTGGAGAAGCCAAATCTATAAGTTCAAGGGGTTGAGGCAAGTTCGGGACTGTTGAGGTAGTAGGCCGATCCTTAAAACTAGCCGATATCCTTAAAACTAGCACATATTGTAGCGAAAACTGCGCTGCAACTATTGTTGTTACTTTAAAGTGTTGAGTTAGAAGTCCAGTGCAAGTAATTTGAACATAGCTATTACTTTTTTCCAACCAAATAGATGAATAATTTGTTGGCACCGCAACATTCCAGAAGGTCCCATTGACGTTATGATTACGTAGCAGCGAAGTAGAGACTGGGTAAATGCGACATTGAGGGAACTTTATATACAAAGCTCTTTTTTTAACTGGTCGACTGAATTGCCTCGCATCTTATTATGTGCATCAAAGATCCTTGTCCCATAATTTATAACATAAAAGTGGAATTATTATATTATCGAATTAATAAAAACAAGATAGAAACTCTTATCCTTTTGGTTTGTGTGAATGATTGTGTTATTGTCAAACATAATTTGAATTTTTTAATAAAATATTAATTTTTATTATGCACTAGCAGAACCGGCAGACGTTGCACTGCCTAAAATTTTATTTGCCACATGTACCAAATTGTACTCTCTTCCTTCTCCACATGGCGCTTCCTTGTAATTTAATCTTATATCTTCATTTTTATTTCTTCCTTTGCTTTTACCCCATCCCCATATCCCGTTGGTTTATTCTACCCTCTTCATATTCCTCTAACACCTCCTCTAGTTCTAAAATTTTCTATTCCTACTCACCTTCTTCTCCCTTCTCCTCTTCGGGTATTGATATGTTTCAAATATGTTGCGGTTTAACTTTTTTACTTACTTTTTCCAAGTTTTTTTTGATATACAAAACACATATCTGTATATAAAATATCATAAACTTGAACCAAATAAATTCCTAGATATTCCGAATTGCAGCTTTATATAACCTGAAGGCTTTTCCGAAAACTATATACAGGCCGTATGGTACCCAGCGAACTCTTGAACCCATCGTGGAAGTTTCATAGATATCGACAATAAACTGTGGATATTAATGAAGCACAAACAGAAACCCAAAATTGTGGGCGTGGCAGATGACATATATAAAATGCTTTCAGATTTATGACGAATTGAAATTTATATGGCCTAGGGGCGCGACACTGCCCACTTTTCATAATTATATATAGTCTATGCTGTAACCAGTGAACCCAAGAATATACTGTCAAAATTATTATATTGAATTGGATGCAAAAATTATGGTAATTTGGTCTCATTTAATTTATTCAATGGCGGCGTAAGGTTCTTTTAAGAGTATAATAAAAGAATAAGTTTACTTTAAAGTCGTACCCACCAGAAAGCGCAACTTCAAAGTTATTAGTACTTGGCGATAGTTTCGGCAACTAGAATTATTTAGGTTTAAAGTTATATGTACTACTAAGTGCCAAATGGCACTATATCTTTACTTTAAAGGCGGCGCAAAGTAATGACTACTACACATTTCTTGTTTAAAGTTCCTGCTGCCACCTCACGGTTCCATCGACAACTAGTTTATAGTGAAACAGAGCTGTCAATGCAGTAGTTTTACAACTACTTTTAATGGTTTTTTAACAACATTTGGTCACCCGAATGCTGGATTATTCATAGATAAAAAAAAAAATCCAAGAAATATTTCGTTTAAATAAAAACTAGCTAAATAATCCACGTACTGCAATGATTATGAAATACAAATATTAGTTGTAGTTATTAGTCTTCTCAGTGCAAGCGAAATCAGATTTCAACAGCTGTTCCTTGCTTCGTTTTACAGCAGTGAAGAAAAACTCAGCCTTCTTAATCTCATTTGCACTATACAGCGGCCATTGACATCAGATAACGGAGTATTTATTATCACTCTTAAATAGCACTTACAAATTCCTTAACTTCAAAGTAGCAATGTAGCACCCCAAAAAATCAGGGAAACTACCACAGTTACTCAAAAGTAGCTGCAACTTTAAAGTTCGTTTAAGTAGCACGAGTTACTCGGCGCTGTTTTCATTTGTCACTTTTAAAATTTTGCAACGAAGCGGCAATGCTACTTAAAATCTAAATAACTTCAAAGTAACAATCAGTGGTTGCAGCGAGTGCAAATTTCTCAAAAAAGTTACTTGTTCATCAAAGTCTTAAATTTTATGGCCGTTACGTAATCGTTACATGCTAAAGGTCCCCGAACAATACCATCTTCTTAAATGATACATCTCGCTGGCAAAACCATTTCATATTGTCGGTTGACTAGCCCTAACTATATGTATGTTGTGGCGAAGGCAGCCTTTTACGGATGTGGAATTTATTTGATCTATCAAAAACTTTTAAAACCAAATAAGGAAGACTGATGACCAAAAGCTCTGAGCTCAGCTATGAACCAGAGGGACAACTAAACCAGAGTAAATTCGACTGTTTGGTTCTGTTTGACTGACTAACGTGTCTGCTGAGCTATTTGCCCAGAGTGCATCGTTAGTACTTAAAATAAGAAGGAAAGATTTTTGTAGATATTTTTGAAGATTATTTGCACCAGAGCATGTGCATACAGGCTTCCTCTTTTACGCTTGGAATTGCTTTTTACATTGTACATGTTAGAAAAAAATTTAGCTAAACCAAGCGCAACCTAATGTACTAACATGTGAATAAATGTGCCTAGATATTTATTTGGTTGGTTTATTACATCCGAATTTATATGTTGCGTATACGCCATGTCGACTACAGAAAATGTATCACGCTCAAGTGCACGGCTGGTATTTTAGGTATTGCATAAAGGTATTTGAACACACACATACGCACTCACTCAATGTAAAGCTGAGATATCTGTTACATACATTTCGTTTCTAATTTTTGTTGTTAAATAATCTATTTCAACTTCCCGCTCTGCTTGAATTTAAACATGAACTAAGTGTATTGGTTACATGAAATTTTGGGCTCATTTAATTTTCAATGTTTTTTAATGCAAAATTTGTTTATCCATCTATCTTTTGTTTCTCACTCTTGCCCTCAAGCGCGTTACTGGCATATTGTAATTAAATAAACATAACTTTTAATTGAATTATAATGAGAATTATTTGGCCTACATTCAGCGTAATACGTACGTGGCAGTTGCTCGTGTAGTTTTTCTCGTACTCTCCTGCGATTCTAATTGGTTTTTCTTGTGAGCACTTGGTTATTGATGATAAAGTTAGTAGGTTCGGCTTTGTAAGCAGTTAATGAGCTTTTGTGGCAAGCTCACGAGCAATGAATAAGCGAATTTTTCGAAAGTCTTAATACTTAATAGATCCTAAAACCTTATATGGAGATATTTATAGATAAAAACGAATGGTCAAAGGCTTGCTACTTTCAAAAATGTGAAAGCCTAAGTCATTATACAAAGTCGAGGTGTCTTGCTTTGTGAAAAGATCCAAAATACAGCAGCCAGTTCTGAAATCATCGTGGTCATATTAGTTCCTGTTCTTATGCAATGCCACATTCACTGCAACCATCGCAGATTACAATTGAGAAAAGTTTCATAGTCGAGCCTGCCATCATAATAAAGTAGCGGCATATACTTATAGGTAAATTCACTAAATTTATCATTAAAGGCCGAACTTGGTAGAGTTTTGTAGCCTATAAAATGTTGGTCTCACAACATGCAAGTCTAAAAGCTCTCAAAAATTGGGTTGATTTTTCGCATTTTTTTTCGATACGTTATTTGGTATTTTCCTAAATATGAACTTGTCGTAGTAGTTCAATTTGATGGAAGAAAATACTGAAATCAATTCTTAAGAGCCTTGAGGTTTGAATTTTGCAAGAAATCATTTAGAAATTCTTGGTTGGTAGTAATTCCCTACTCATTTGTGGCAGTGGAGAGCTGTATGGTTCATGTATCTATAAAATAAGGATCGGAGAAAGAAGCAGCAGACTTCTGTCGCCCACAACTTGAAAACATCAAGCATGAAGCAGTTGGGATGCTTTTAATGCACGATTGTATGGGAGTGTCGGATCTGACTCTCGAATACGCCAACGCGCAGATCTTCATAAAAGAATTCGTTGTTCCGCTGACCACCTGGGCCTGCTTTTGAACAAATATGCATAATTTTCTGTGCTTTTCTGACTTAACCTTTTGCAGATTAGTTAGACCATTATAGCTGTAAGTTATTGTCAGACGATTTGCATGACTAATTTTTTTCATTGAGGCTTCTTTCTGATGGTCGGAGGTCTCGTGGTGTACTGTCCAATTAAAGTACACTATTTGCAGCTGAACTTATTACAAATTCGTTCCCGCTGCAGTTGAGCGAATCTTGACGGGGTAATCATTTACTCCATTCATGTTCAGCTAATTATTCTTCGTTATTAACTTCTCCATGTACTTTTACCTCTGTTAAATCAGTTCTTCGAGGGCTTATACAATGCCGTGGTTAGTCGCAGTTATATCATCACGACGCATACTTTTTTTAATCAACTAAAAGCGTCACATTTTGAATCTCAACGGCTTCTTATACTGCTCAAGTGATGTTCTTCTACGCCAGGTAGCTGCCACTCCACATAAGCTAAGAGAAAATTATCTTTAAAATCTTTTACAGCTAACTTTTATTTTACGAATCCGTGGAATCAAGACATATCTAATAATAAGCTTTTATGGATATAACTAAATTCTACGAAAATATAACTTAGATCGTTTTGCTTTTAACCCCTACATTTGTTGAACTTTTTTTTGAACACCTAGCCTGGTCAAATCAGCGTCTCCTTTCCACAACTTTATTTTTGCATAGATTTCTTAAGGTAAGCTAAAATATTTTGCTTGATCATCAATGAGGCTTAGGCTTATTTCGTCAACCGTCTCCTTTCTTTTTAAACGACTTAAGCTTTTATTGCTGATGACCATCGTTATAGTCTACGTATGCTTACTCGTATGTGCATATGTATAAGAACCCACACATCGCTTCAGAGTACTACTTTAAAATTCATACATACTCATACATACAAATTCAGTTAAACACAACCATATAAGTTTGTATGCACTTGTATGTATGTAATAAAGTAAGTTGATAATATGCTTTCCCACAAAATCGTGCCTCGAACTAACCAAATCCCATTAAGATGCACTGGTTCTACTGCAATCTGCAGCTTGCATATTGACACACCTGCCAGAGATAAGCGGACAGTTACAACAGTCACATGCAAAAGCTCAAGACCTCATGACGCAACATGCAGAAGTTGAATGAAATGTGTTGAACACTCACGCATTGATATATTTGAACAAAGTGTACATGCAATTGACACATATTAAAAGTGTACACCCAGCAGTCACAACAGCTGGTCCAATTACAATTGCTTGGACAGCCCGTGTATGCTCTTCGTTCAAAATTTTCGAATTTTCGAATTTTCGAATTTTCGAATTTTCATATTTCATAGAAATAAGCAAAAGATTCATAAACTTTCGGGCTTACAAGTTTGGATTTTAGCACCAGTGAAACACTTGTCCAAATAAGTTGAGGAGACTAAGTTCGGGTGTAATGGAACATACAATGTTGACCTGACCTGTGAGATTTAGCAACAAAGTAAGAATTATATTTTCCTTAACTGTCGTTCAACAGACATTATTATATGCAATGTGGGCGTGGTACTCAACTGTTTGGTTATAAATTTTAACAGTTTAATCAACACAAATGCTAAGAAGCTTCTACTAGTTTTCACGAAAGTCAATTATCTACTTTAATAAATAATAACCATAGATAAAAGCAGGGAAGAACTTTGAATAAAGTCAGTACCACGCCACCTCATAATTTGGTTTAACATTGTTAACCTTTGTTTACCCAGGTGTAGCTTAATACGGGTATCGAACTAAAGGTGTTAATGAGTGCCGTAATAAGCGATAAGTGAATAAACTCCATATCTTAATTGGTTTCAAAGATATAATGGTTAAAATCGGAATCACTATATTATAAGCTCTGGGACGCAGGGAAGCGGGACCGGGTATACTAATTTCAAATAAGAAATGGGTGAAAAGAAAACTGCATACCAAATTACAATAAAATATCTTATTTACTCCAGGCGGACACACGAATTGACTTTTTTTTTCATCAGAAATAATTTGTTATACATAAATCTATATTTGTCTCGATTCGTTTATGTCATTTGCTGGAGCCACATAATAAGTTTTAGCCAAATATCTTTCAAACTGAGGAACTAATTTGCATTAAATGGATGGGCGGAGGCAAAGAAGAAATTGCTAACTAAACTTAGCTCAACGTGCTGATCTTTTGGAAAAATTTATTGATGCTCTTACTGTCGGATCCACGGGGAGGTTTCGGATTATCCGGCTACCTTTCAGAGAACCAGAAATGACACATTAATATCTTACTGCGCAATAGAAAAAAAGCCTTTCATATTTTTTATGAACTCTACGCAACACTAATTCTAGGCGAGAATAATTGTATCACATACGAGGTGTGTTCAAAACGTATCGCGAATTTTGAATTTTCGCTGGTTACGTATATTCGAATTTCGAATTTTTTGTGGCGTTATGTTGGTACTCATGTCTCTCACTTATGCCGACAAGCTCGGCCATTTTGAATGTTCAGTTAATTGTTGCCAGCTGCTTTGCTTGCACGTGTTTTGGATCGTCTTCGATTTTTACCTATTCAAAAAAATGGATCAAAGAACCTGTATCAAATTTTGTGTGAAAAACGAAATTAAGTGCGCGGATGCATTCCGAATGCTGACTGTGGCATACGGAGAAGCTACCTTGGACCGAAGCAACGTTTATCGGTGGTACAAAATGTTCTCAGAAGGCCGAGAAGATGTGCAAAGAAGAACAAAAATTGGCTTTTGCACCACGATAGCGCCCCTGCTCACGCATCGTTGCTTGTGCGCGACTTTTTGGCCAAAAACAACACACTAATGATGCCGCAGCCACCGTATTCCCCAGATCTGGCCCCCTGTGACTTTTTCTTGTTCCCTAAACTGAAGAGACCCATGAAAGGACGACGTTACGCTTCTCTTGACGAGATAAAGACGGCATCGAAGGAGGAGCTGAACAAGATACAAAAAAATGATTTTTTGAAGTGCTTCGAAGATTGAAAAAACCGTTGGCACAAGTGTATAATATCTCATGGGGATTACTTTGAAGGGGACAAAATAGATATTCATGAATAAATAAATAACTTTTGAAAAGACACAAAATTCGCTATACTTTTTGAACACACCTCGTACATGGATTTTATGTGATGGTCTTGTTACTCAGGATTCCGAAAATCTTGTTTAGAGTGCTTCCAAGTCTCGTACGATTTATTTACAAGTTCTTCTAACCTTATATCCCCTTTTTCGGCCATTTTTGCTCCAAAAGCCTTACAATACTTACAATATACTCAAATTTCTTTTTGAGAATATGTTAACCTGCTTAACTAATCTAGATATTGCTCTTGGAGTGACAAGTCGATTATGGAAATTTATGTTTGGACAGGAGACGTCATGAATTGCCGCAAATACAAAAAAATCGCTGCAATGTTGAAACTTAGAAAGTGGACGCTTCGATGAAAAAATGAATAGACCTTCACATATTTAATGTTTACAGAGAAACTTCATATCCGAAATAAAAATGCGAAGAAACCAATAGGCGATCAAAACATCCAGAATGCTCTCAAACCATTTTAACTAAGTTGTATCATTATTTGTCTTAAGAACCAGAATTTTGAATTTTCGTTAACCCAACCTTAGGAGTTTTGGCAGTATTATTTATAGCAACAGCAACCTCAGAAGGATCATTTTCAACCTTAAGGAGAATAATTAATCTCAGCTTCTCAATGGACTGTTAAATCAATTTTATGGCGAATGATTAAAGAAGCAAGCCCATTGAGAAGCTTAGATTAGTCTTTATTCTCCTTAAGCTCGAAAATGATCGATGTGGAGTTGATGTTGTTATGAATAATACTGCCAGAACTCAAAAAACTGCATTTTAATTGGAAAAAGGTCTTTCGCAAAAAGTGTAAAACAAATTTGAGATAAATTTCCCTCCCCCCCCTTTTATATAGCTTCTATAAGAGATGTGATAATCTAAAAAAACCGTTGATCTACTCGGAGCGCTCACATGGTCTGCATCGCACAGATGGGGATGGCTTGGCCATGGTTACTTTCTTTTGGCGCAAAAAAATGTCCCACTAGCAGAAAGGCTTCCGTTCAGCAATATTTTGGGTTTTGCACCCAGTTTTGAATTGCATGCAACATGATTTCATGGGAAAAGCGATCACACTAATCACGTCAGTTACAGCGGCAATAGTCCCCTAATATAGCGGATATCTATCGCACAACTTCGAAAATTTAGAAAATTTATGTGGTTATGAGCATTCCTCTGCCAGATGAATCAAAACGTTCCCAGATATCATACAAATATGAATATGCTTTTCTTTTTCTAATCATTAATACCTTGAAACAAGGGCCAATTAAGAAAGGACATAAGAAATTGTAGGTTGAAGTGTGTATCTTGGCACTGATACACCAAGTAGGTTTTGGTACAAACGTACTACCATAAAAGCGATATTTATGACTCCTTTGGCCTAATCATATGCTTAACTTGTTTACATGTTTCTAAAAAGAAGTCTGGCGTAAACAGTAGATGTAGACCGGTAGCGTAAGGTGACAGGCATCGAATCCGTTGATCAGCCATCGAACTATTTTGTTCTTACTTAGTTACTGCAGCACGCAAAATGCGCCTCAGATAACCTGCTGGTTCTCCTAAGGGAGGAGAACATCGATATCTGTTTGGTGCAGGAGCCTTGGATATGGCGCTCCAAGGTCAGGGGCCTAAGTATCAGAGGCTACAACTTATTCTACACTCTTGGAGAAGGTAAACCGAGAGCGTGCATCCTTGTTAGGGATACTATTAATGCTTTCTTTTTACCTAATTTCAGCACATTCGATTTGGCAGTGGTCAGGATTGAGTCACGAAGCGGACGCAGTTTAGCGATCGCCTCGGCGTATATGGCTCACGATCGGCCCGCACCTCCGGAAGAGGTACAGCTGCTCATAAAACATACAAACGAGAGGATCCTAGTAGGCTGCGACGCCAATGCAAGGCATGTGTTGTGGGGCAGCAGTGAAATAAACGAACGGGGTGAGTCTCTTTTTGAATTTCTACTATCAAATAAGCTATGTATATGTAACAGGGGCAGCTCTCCCACCTTTGTTTTTCCGGGTTCTGAGAACTTCGGTGGGTGGGAGGAAGTCCTTGATATTACAATCGCATCTGACTCCCAGGAACCTTCGATAAGGAACTGGGAAGTTTCGCAAAAGACCTCCATGTCGGATCATCGGATGATCCTTTTTGATATAGACTGGGAGAGAGAGATACTAAAACCGCATAGAAATCCTAAACGAACCTCGTGGGGTCTATTTGAAAAGATAGTCAGTGATAGGCTCAGTAGGAAGAAGACACCGATACAATCAGCAGAATCTCTGGACGACCGAGTTCGGTCTCTGGAAAAAAGTTTCCAGGTTGCCTATAAGGCCTCCTGTCCAATATCTAGAAGCAAGAAGACCTTCCCCCCATGGTGGGACAAAGATCTTAGCGAGCTAAGATCAAAGATGAGGAAAGTCTTCAATGATTGCTACGCCAAGAATGACTTCCAGGAGTACAGGGACTCCCGAAGGGAATATAAAAAAGCCGTACGAGTCGCAAGGGCGAAGTCCTGGCAGGAGCATTGCGAATCTATCGAGGCCACGAAGGATTCAGCAAGGCTCGGGAAAATACTCGCCAGGGAACACTCTAATAAAACCTTTGTAAAGCGCGCTGATGGCACATGGGCGGGGTCACCAGCGGAAACCCTAGATATTTTGATTGAAGCTCACTTCCCGGACGACCCTGAAGGGGCGGAGCAAAGAGGAGAAATGGTGCAACGGGGAGCACCTAGTAAGTTAATAAACAAACTCCTAGCAGAAGACAAAATTGCCTGGGCAATAAATAGCTTCTCACCATATAAGTCACCGGGAGTAGATGGTATACTCCCTATCATGCTGCAGAAGACTCAGATACCTCTGGTTAGGGAGTTAAAGGAGATCTTCGCGGCTTGCATTTTCTATAGTCATATTCCGGACACATGGAGGAAAACGAGAGTGGTTTTCATCCCAAAGTCAGGAAGAAGAGGGCACGAGGTGGCCAAAGATTTCCGGCCAATAAGCCTCACTTCCTTCGTGCTAAAAACGTTTGAGAGGTTGCTGGACATACATATACGGGAACTCCTGGAGGGTTCCCCTCTGTCCGGCGCACAGCATGCATACCTAAGGGGGAAATCCACAGAGACTGCGCTACACGAAGTAGTGCGAACAGTGGAGAAGTCCCTCCAGTATATAGAATTTACACTAGCTGCGTTTGTTGATGTGGAAGGTGCCTTTAACAACGTGAAAGCTGACGCAATATCATCAGCGCTTGTTGGGGTAGGGGTGGAAGAACCAATACGGAACTGGATCTCATCCCTACTTCTTAAGCGTGAAATATCAGCAGAGCTAGGGGGAGCAAAAGCTAGCAAACAGATATGTAGAGGAACACCACAGGGGGGTGTCCTCTCGCCCCTGTTATGGCTCCTTACTATGAACAATATCCTATTAAAACTCAACACTAATGGAGTAAAGATTGTGGCGTACGCAGACGACGTGGCGATCCTTGTTTCGGGTCCCTTCCCTTCCGTGATGAGCGAGATCATGGAAAGAACGTTGGCAAAACTAAGTAGGTGGGCACAAGAGTGTGGCCTAGGGCTGAATCCGGACAAAACGGAACTTCTTCTCTTCACGAGGAAGTATAAGCCACCTATCTTCGAATTACCGATGCTGAATGGCCAGCAGTTAACCTTATCTACCAGCACCAAGTATCTGGGGCTGATTATTGATTGCAAATTAAACTGGAAAGAGTGCATCGAGGAGCGGGTGCGGAAGGCATGTATCGCCTTCTACGCTTGCAAATCGATGTTTGGTAAGAAATGGGGTCTCAAGCCGAAGATGGTGTTGTGGCTGTACGAGGTGGTGGTCCGGCCTGTGCTGACCTACGGCTCGGTGGTGTGGTGGGAAGCTGTTCGCAAGAACTACATTCTCACCAACCTGCAGAAGGTGCAGCGCAACGCGTGCGTTGGCACCACCGGGGCCTTGCGCACCTGCCCCACTGCGGCTTTGGATCCTATTTTGAACCTGCTTCCAATTGATTTATATATACTTTGTACATCGGCACAAGCCGCACTAAGGCTCAGGGAGTCCGGGTGCTGGAAGGATACTCACCATGGGCATAGTAGTATCCTTAACACGCTCCCAGAGGGGATAATTAATAGCGTAATAGATTATTATCCTCACAAACTGAAGTTTGAGAGCAATGCCACTACAGTCATTCCAAGCAGGAATGAGTGGAAAAGGGGCAGGATTACAACAAATAACAATATTGAAGTTTACACGGACGGCTCCAAGATGGACTCAGGGGTAGAAGCCGGCGTATTCTCGGAAAGTCTGGATATCTCGGCAGCATTCAGACTCCCGTCGTATTGCAGTGTGTTCCAAGCAGAGGTTCTCGCAATTGCTCAGGCGTGCAAATCGCTTGAACAAAGGAACATCACTGGGAAAGTGACTATCTTCACCGATAGCCAGGCAGCGATAAAGGCAATCGCATCGCCACACACCAGCTCTAGTGCAGTGCATGCATGTAAGCAGACCTTGGCTACTCTAGCTGAAGTCCTAGAAATATCCATTATCTGGGTCCCGGGTCATAAAGGGATCGAGGGTAATGAGAGGGCTGATGAGCTAGCACGGGCGGGCTCATCAGTAGAAAATGAAGAGGTACCCAGCCTCGAGATTGGTGTACCCCTGGCAGTGGCCAAGGGGAACATTCAAAAATATTGTTTTAATGAGGCACAACGGAAGTGGAAAGGTACTACTACCTGTGCAGTATCAAGAGCCACCTGGCCGAACTACAGCGAGAATAGGACAAGGAGTCTCCTAAGCAGGTCCAGAGTAGACACCTACAAGCTTGTAGCAGTCTGCACGGGTCACTGGACGATAGGTACGCATGCGGAAAAACTGGGCTTGCCGCACAACGACCACTGCAGAAGCTGTAAAGACATCGATATGAAGGAGACCGTTGAGCACTTCCTGTGTAAGTGCCCGGCTCTAGCCAGAACACGACTAAGAGTGTTTGGGACCCCTTTTCTGGAAAACCTAGGGAAGGTATCTGAATTAGGGATTCCAAGCATCCTGGAATTTATAAACAACTCTGGTTGGTTGTAGCATAATAATTAGTTGTAGGTCTCTACGAGTTTTATGGCATCAAAACGGCTTTTAAAGCTACTTGGGCGACTTTTGTCGCAGCCATTTTACCTACCTACCTACCTAGTTTGGTAGCGAAGTGCTCGAAAAGCTAAGTGGAGGTTGTTTTGATGATAAAACATACATGAGCAGGAATAGTTATCCGAAAGCCATAACCGTTGTTGATTTTAATGGTCAAAGGACAAAAAAGATTTCAATGAAATGCAGAGAAATATGGCTTTCAAAGTCCAGTTTTCTTTCAGTTCATTTTGAAGCCCAGTCCACACTGAACAATTGCTGTTGTGGTTGTTGTATCGTATGGCTAAGTATATAAACACTTCATTCTCAAGCACTCTATTTCTGCCTTAAAAGTGTAGTTCCAAGCTAGATCTGTGTTTGCGTGTATGGGGGAAAAAAAGAAGTTGAGTATCTTTGGATCATTTCCATACGTGACACAATAATGTTCTGCGATCGAATGTTTGTACACAAATAAGGAGATATATCTTTTTTTATTTCGGTGAATAAAAGTATGTACTTACATATATATAAAACTGACTTAACGAAGTTACATTCACACTTATTCCAAGCAGTTTGTAGTCACTTTCAAGCAGTTGTAGAGCGACTGGTCAACCAGACAATGTATAACTCGTGTACAGTCTTGCTCTCCCACAAACACACATGCCAATGTGCCGAGTGCAAAGTGTGACTGTGTTTACTTTGCGGTCATTGCATATAAATCTTGATTTCCGGCCAACATCCTGCTTCGAACACTTACCATCTTCCGCTTTCAGGCTTTAGCTTTTCCCTCCTTAGTCGACTGGGATATGCCATGCTTTGCTGTACTACCAGCCAGACCCTTTGGCTTTAGTTAGCTCAGCTTGGTTGTGCATTGCAGCTCAGCACTTAAGTGAACTTTAAACACTTTTATTATTGGCATATTATGTAATATGTGTCTGCAGTAGCCGCAAATAGCAAATAATATTCCACAACGATCTCCTCTATTTCATCGGCTTGACTCTCTATCGCTATTTTTTTACGGTACGTCGCCAATGTCATTGTTGTTGGCATTGTCGTTGTCGTCGCCGCAATCTCAACTTTGATTGCTGCAGTAAAAAGTGGTTATTATCCTTAGTTCTTATAGGCACAATATATCTACAAGTACATACATACATAATCACATGTATGCATATGCGTTCTTGTGGTTACACTCTCGTACGAGAGAGGCATGAAATATTTTTCAGCATTGTGAAATTTGTGTTGATTGTGGAAACAGTTTCTTTACTCTTCTTTAGCTGCTAGTGCAAAAAACTGGGATTTGTAAAGGGATAAAGGCATCAAGATAGATATGGAAAGCCATAAATCTCTGTTCTTACTAAAAAAGGGTAATTAATTGAGCGATGGCGCCCATTAGTTTGTCAGTCAATGCGCCTGCGTACACGATACCTTGTGTAAACATTTAGCTATTTGAATCAAACTCGGTTTATTTCCGACCAAGAAAGGTCGCCCTAGAAAATGTTCAAAATTGCATTGTGACCAGGCCATTTATCAATACCGAAAATTTCGAAAATCTTTATAATAAGAATTCATTGTGTGCGGTTCTCTAATTCGTCTCAGTATTTATGGTTAATTTGTTTTCTATTTAAATCTATTCTAAGTGTTTAAGTGAAAAAGTTTATCAAATGAACTTAAATAACAATAATGAACTTGCGTGTTGCATTTTGCAGTATATATTGCAGTTCAATAAAATTTTTGGCACTTGCATTTCTTTGTTGTTGGAGTGAATTTTATTATTCTTGCTTCTACCAATTCTCATTTCTTATATTCACTTTTTCTTATTTTTCTTCTTAAGCTACTCACGACCAGCTATTTAAGATCCTCTTTCCATTGGCTACGAAACTGTTTCACCTGTCAACAGCAGTCGCCAGTGGTTTCGTAATTGCGCTCAAACGGTTGATATCAGCAGTGCTTATCCATCCAAACGCTCTAGCGTAACCCAGTTTTTATTACAAAGTTTTCATAGGTCGCTTTGGTGGTGGCTGTAATGCAGATTTTTGCATTCGATTTTAAACCAACTTCCCGTTGAGCTATGTGCTTCAAGTTTTTATATTAAAAACCTCCGCTAGATAACGCTTAGACCGGTAAAATGGAAACATAAAGTCGCATTTATGAACAGATTTGGCCCATATATAAGGGGTATGTTAGCTAATCAATATCCAAAAGTTTAAAGAAATGGACCAGCTAGGTGGTGCGTGAGTCGCTCTGTTTCGCTCGTTTTTTAATGATTGGGCTAGGGTCTTGAATTTTCATCATCGCTCAGGTGTCGGTAACATTGCAAAGTATTTTAAAAAATTGCATTAATGGCCCGATTTGGCTGGTATTTGGACACATATACTGTGTGCTAACGAGATTTTCTCTCAAAAAAAAATTCACTCACTAGGTGGCTCTAGTGTCGAGATATTGAGAATAATTGCGTTAAGGGCTAAATATGCTAGATATCGGTTCCACAAACGTAGCTTTAAATGTAGCAGACCAAACTTTAATCAGTTTATGTACCTGTTAGAATAACCAGTGAAACCAAACAAAACTAACGATTAATCAAACTGCTACAAACAAAGCACAAAACGCACCACCGCCTATTCTGTAATTTGTTAGTTGTGTTTGCTTGGTGCTTGTCTAATACAAAAATCTTCATGTTTAGTGTTTTCTTAATTACATAATAGACTAACTTCCAATCAGCCCATAATATTAAATTTTCTTCTTTGAGAGTTGTATACAATGTGTGGAATTTGACTTAATATCTTTTACTTTGTATCTCATGTAAGTTTCACACTTATTCCCTAGCTTCACAAACATTCCAACTTCAAAACCTTCTTAATTCTAATTTCAATGAGAGTAAGACGCTAACGTTTTGTTTCGTTAAAATTCATATATCTTTCATGGTAGCCCTCGTAAGTTGGCATCCGTAGTAGGAAATTGACATGGCTAATGTGTGTGAGTGTGCGTGTGTGAGTATTTGCTCACGTGTTGGCGATTGCGTTTGCTAGTGTGCATCCATGCGTTAGTTCGTGTGCGTTTTATAAATGTTTTAATTAAAGCAAAATTGAGTATATTGTATATTGGCCAACAATTTTCATACCTATACATACATCATCCATGTATATTTCTCATGCCATACCCAACAGGCATTTAGAAAAATATTTCTAGAAGAAGCTTACATTAAGCTTACTTTAATGTATTGTATACAAGCGTTTTACGTATTAAGTTTATTTAACTTTGTGTGTTAATTAGTAGTGGGACTATTTTCGAATAATATTCGAATAATACTATTCGAATAAAAGTATAAATTATTCGAATTATTTATGGCCTTCGAATAAATGGATTTTTTATTAGAATAATTTTAATTCATAGTCCCATGCTTACTGTTTATATGAAAACTGTAATTATTTATTAAAAAGATTTTATTTGAATAGAAAAGAAAAGTTTAGATAAAACTGCAATAGCGTTTCTTATAGATCCATTTCGGAAACAGCTACAATTCTTCTTCACAGAAATTTTGGCAAGCTCCGAAGAATTTTTTTTACGTTTCAATAAAGATTTATACAAAAACCTTTATTAAATGATTTTTTTACAAGTTTTTTATGGGTTGACTTTTATAAGTTCAAAATCAAAATTATTTTTGTAAACGTTTTATAAATTCACTTAAATCTTATTTTGCTTGCTGGGTACAAACTTATTGGCACGTGAGCATTACAGTGTCCTCTCTTTGAAAGTGTCATCGCTTGCACGAGTGTTTGCTTTTACTATTATCTAAACTTTCGGACTTGTATAACTATATTATGTACATAGGTATGCATGTCCTGGGCACATAGGATGCAACATTGTTGCTCTGATGTGTTCCAACAAAGTTGCAGATGTTGCATTTGCTAGCAATTTGTGTTACTGAAATTGCTTCTGGTTTTAATTGTAAAGATTACTTGGCACGAAATTTATTTGACGACACTTTGTTTTAACAATTTGTAGCTTCGCACTAATCAACCCAATTTAACCCTTATTTGCACATTATAAGAAGAAACAATTTTAAAATATTTATGTCATATAAAAGATATAAAAGAAATTAGTTATTACCTCAAAAGGAGGCATTTATATATTGATGGGAAATACTTGAGGCACACAACCCATAGAGGGAACTTGCATTCATGAGATCTTATTGAAATTTGTATTCACTTTTATCTTCTTTGATTGAAAATATTCAACTTTCGAAAAACAACATTCGACTTGCTTACAAACGCTGGAATTGTAACAGATCCCGAAGATTCAGCATTTGCAACCATGGGTTAAAGACATAGCTTTTGCAAGACAAACGTTGATAAAATTTTAACTACCATGTGCCTATGTTGGAGTAAGTGCCACTAAAGGAAAGACTTTGCCTAAAGAGTAAACTTATTAATCCATAACTGTCCGTCCCTCTGTGAACACCATAGCTTAAGAAAGTTCTGAGGTAACCGCCTCATGTAAAATGGCGCCAATTGGAAACACCGTGAGATCGCAAATCGGTCTCCACTTGGTCCTTCCATCGGAGTGGTGGTCCCCGTCTTCCTCTGCTGGTGGATTATCTTCGCTCATTCGCACTACGTGGCCTAGCCAGCGAAGCCGCTGTGTTTTAATTCGCTGAACTATGTTGGCGTCTGCGTAAAGTTCATACAGCTCATCATTAAATCTTCTTCGGTCTTCGGTACTCGCCGTCGCCAACGCGTAGAGGTCCACAAATCTTTCGAAGAACCTTTCTCTCGAATACTCCCAGAGCCGCCTCATCAGATGTTGTTAGTGTCCACGCTTCTGCACTATATAGCAGGACGGGTGCGATGAGTGACTTGTAGAGTGTTATTTTCGTTCGTCGAGAGAGGACTTTACTTTTCAATTGCCTACTCAGTCCGAAGTAGCATTTGTTTGCAAGAGTGATTCTTCGTCGGATTTCTAGGCTAACATTAATGTTGGTATTAATGCTGGTTCCCAGGTAAACGAAGTCCTTTACTATTTCGAAATTATTGCTGCCAACAGTGGCTTGGTTGCCAAGGCGCGAATGCGCTGACTCTTTGCATGATGACAGAAGGTACTTCGTTTTGCCCTCGTTCACAAGCAATCCCATTTTCTCCGCTTCTTTTTCTAATTTGGAGTAAACAGAATTTACGGCGCGGTTGTTAAGGCCAATGATATCAATATCGTCAGCATATGCCAACAGTTGCACGCTTTTATAAAATATTGTTCCAGCGCGGTTAAGTTCTGCAGCTTGTATTATTTTCTCCAGCATTAAATTAAAGAAATCGCACGATAGGGGGTCACCCTGTCACCCTCGTTTACGGTACTTCCCAATTCTGACCGAGCTGGCGGTGTTGCTCAAAGTATCGAATCTAATATAATCTAATCCAATCCAATCTGACCTAATCTAATCTAATCTAGTTATATCTTATTTAATCTAATCACGGCGGCTGTGGCGGTAGTGTTGCTGTTCTACCACTCGGAAGGCCCATGGTTGGAGCCCTGGAACAGGTAACATCAAAAGTAGTTTGAAAAAGTTTTTTCAAAACGGGGTCACCTCTCAGCAAAATGCATCTCCTTTGTAGATGCCGTATGGAGTCGGAAAAAACTGTAGGTCCCACCAATTTGTAGGAAAAATTAGAAGCAGCACACCACAGATTGGTAGAGAAACTTGGCCTTAATCTCCTCGGGGCGTATATATGGCGCCAATTATTATTATTATTAATCTAATCCAATATAAACTTATCTTATCTAAGCTAATCTAAATTAATCTAATCTAAGCTAATCTACCCGAATCTAATTTAATCTAATCTGAAGTAATCTAATTTAATCTTATATAGTCTAATCAAACCTAATCTAACCTAATCTAATCTAACCTAATATAATATAATGTAATCCAATATAATCTTATCTCATTTATTCTTATCTATTTAAATCTAATATAATTTAATCTAACCTAATCTAGACTAATCTTATCCAATCTAATCTAATCAAATCTAATAAAATATCTCCTATAAATTAGTCGTATCTATTTCGATGTAAGCTAATATTAATATTTAATAAAATAATAAATAAGTAAAATAATTTTTTAGTGACATCCCAGGAGTCGCAGTTTTGAAAAGCGTTACCTTGCTAAGCGTGCTTTTAATCTGTATATATATTTAAGTCGAGCAAAATTTATAATTTTTGTCTTCCAAAAAAATTAAAAAACCATTTTTTTTCAATTAATTTATTTCACACTTTTATATATCACCTCAATAAGTGAACAAAGTAGAATTTTAATGAAATAATTATTGCAGCAGCATAAATTCATTTGCGGTTGGCACCGAGCACAAATAATCGCAGCAGCTTAAAGTAAACAGCAAATTGCATTGAATGTGAGAGGATCTGTGGAATAAATAAACAAACACACACGCACACATATACCCCGCAAACACACCGGTATCCACGCAATACACGAACAAATGTTAGAGACTGGAGAGTGGTGCAAATGACGGAGATTAATGGCAGTGTTTGTGGAAAATATTTCAAAATGTAAACAGTGGAAAAATTGAAACGTCAATATTTGGAAAGCAATTAAATGTTGAAATCATCGAAAGCAAATCCAAACAGAGAAAGAGCAATAAATTATGGGACAAATAACTGTTTGAGTGGAACTTGCTTTATGAAATAAAAAATATACAGAAACAAAGAAAATAAAAGAAAAGTATAACCAACACACATTTGCAATTAAAAATATTTGAAAAGCAAGAAACATTTCATCTTAAATGCAAAAACATTAACAACTACCTAACAAACTCTGTAACAACAAAGTCGCATGCAATGCCAAGAGAATCTTTGAAATTTGAAAGTCAACAAAAATTTACAAAGAATATCTAACGAAGCAAAGAGCTGCAGAGATCATAAAAGGAGCTGTTAAGAAAATTGAGAGAAAACTTATAGGTGCGCACTATTTTGAAGACATTTGTCTCATAATCAAATAACTGGGCAAAGGTAAGAACTAGAGATCAAAAACAGTTTTTAAGACAAATATTTAATAACTTATTGCCGTTGCTAGCGATACATAGTAATACCCCACATATCTACAGGGTAGCATAAAACTTGCTGTCTGTACTTCTGTAGTGCAATCTCCTGCCAAAAATCATTCATCAAGCACCAAAGTTTCTCAGAAAATTTAAAACGTTATCTTCACATACTTTAATTGGTCAGAAAAATCTTTCGTTCTATGTGTGGGGAACACCACGCCACTATCACGTGATAAGAGGTTAGAATTTCATTACATTAAGAGTGTCTGAAAAGGGGGTCTTATGAGATGTTGAGAATCACACAAATTAGTCCAGAGCTTTAACTAACTCTTGTAGAGTATCCAGATACTTTTTAATAAATACAACAACAAGTACTGAAGGTATAGACAAACATCTTAATTTAGAATTGCTCTTTTGACACGACAGTTCACATCAAAAATTGATACCGTCCAAGAAAATATGATTGTTGAGCCAATAGAATAAAAACCGCAGAATGAAATTGCTTTAATAGACGTTTAACTTAAAAGTTGAGATACCCCTTATTTCGATAGTTCTACCGGATTTGTAGTTATCGACCAATACGAGGACCAGGGTAACGCAAAATATGTTAGTACAATGTGGGTATCAAACGAAAGACACCAGTGAGTGCTGAAATAAGCGATGTGATTAAGTTCCATATCTCAACTGGTTTCGGATATACTATAATGGTTGAAATCGAATATAGTCTATAATAAGTTCTACGACGCAGCGTGTTTCTTCGTAAAAAAATAACAGAGAGAACATTGCCTACAGGGCCACGGTAAGAGCAAACGGCCAGTTTGTGTGAGCGCTACCGCGAATTAAAGAAAGAGGCGCGGCTGCATTTCCGGACGAAAAAGGAGAGGCAGAAAAGCGTAAGTGCGAAGAGTTTGAGATACTAGCCAACAGGAATAACGTCCGAAAATTCTATCAAAAAAAATACGACGAATGACTTGGGGTTTTAAATTCGGGGCGAGCTCCTGTAAAAATTATAACTGCGACCAGATAACCGATGTTTAGAGAGTAGTATTTTGCCCTATTAAACGGAGACACTGACCAAGAACCTAGAGAAAATGTCGAGCCCGAGCCAACAATCGAAGATGATTGAATTGGAATTCCCCAACCCGACTATAAGGTGCGAATAGGAATATCCCGATTGAAAAACAATAAAGCAGTAGTCGCTGATGGATTATCTACTGGATTGTTAAAGAACGGCCGCAAGGAGCTAGTAAAGCGGATGCATCACTTTCTATAAAGGACCTCTCCTAGCCGTTCGAAACTAAACGAGGTTTCGCCTACAAACAAAATTTAGTATATTGTTGATATGAATAATAATAGGCTAACTATGAAGAAGCTACTGTTATAGCTAGAGCTTATATCACTGATACAATTTATACAGTTAAGCACTGCTCGTACAATAGTCACAGCTACAGTGCTACTTGTCTCCGTCTGGCTCGAACATTTGATATATATCGAAAAAGGATATCATGTTTGAGATTGGTTCGCACTTGTTTTTTTATTTTCATATTTAAATAGTTTTAAGTGTTTTGGCTTAATCCTTTTTATAAATATAAATAAATTCAGCAAATATCCTGCAGGGAAATATCAAACTAGTCAGTAAACATACTAGTATCCAACTATAATTTTCTGGATGAAATCATACTAGTTAGAAAAAGTTGAATAAATACTAGTATACGACTACAATTTTCATAGTATGTGTTTAAGCCACATAAGCTGTAATTATTTGCTTCGTTTATTTCATTTGCATTGCATGCTACTGTAATTCGCAACCAGCTTATAAAATATTCCAAAGATATAGTTTATGTTTTGCAATCCCAAATCGGGGGTTTTCACAGCGAAAATGATGAAAACTGAAAAAAATGTATTGATGAGTACATTTTCTTATTTTAATCCCTGCCAGAGGAGTTGGTCCCCATTTGGACTAGTATTCTTTTATCTTTTTCAAACTAATATGATACTGGTATGATTAGACTGCAATTTTACTAGTATATTTCCTTCCATTTTGAACTACTATCAAACTGGTATTTTACGACCAGTATGATACAAGTATATTTCCACTATATGCAGGCAAGTATTTCATGAGTGTTAAATGACTAGCATGTTCTGGTCGAAATGTGAAAATTGACATCTCGTAGGACATCGCCATGTTAAAAGTACCAGTTGCTTATATGGAAATATGACAGTTGGCTGACTAGTTGGGCTTGGTGCATGTACTAATTGTAAAGTAGTTTGCAACTAGTTGGATTGACTGCAGAGTAATTACTCTTTATACATGCCCAACAAGCATTTCTGTAAATCATTTTCAAAATAATTTACAAGAAAATTTGCTGCAATAAGCTATATGTAAGCTTTTTCGGTTTTAATTTATTTGAAAGTTTAAGGTAAACTTTTTATAAACTTCTAGAATACTTCACTTTAAAAGTGAAACGCAAATGTTTACAAAAATTCAGAAAAAACTATTAGTCACTTTTTTTGTTTTTAGCTAAAAATATTTCCAATTCTTTTCAGAAAAGATTATAAAACGCTTATTTTCAAACGTTTTTTAAACGAAAATTAAGAATTTTGTAAGCTTAATATTTTTTTCGGAAAGCTTTTTAAAGATTTAGTTAAGGTTTACTTTGCTTGTTGGGTATTTTTATATATACCTCACATGGTCCAACATGCAGTGTGTCTTTAGAATACGGTGTTGCACTTTTCCTTATTGCGCACCGGAACACTTAAACCACAGAACACAGTGTGCATTATGTACAGTGACAATAAATTTACTCCATATAAAAGTAAACATTACTCGAAATGCAAGCTACGAGTACAGATGAAATGAGATTCAGAAGAGATATAACCCAATGTGCATTAAGCCTTGTGTTCAGCTTAAGGTTAAAGTGAAAAATAAGGCTTGGTTACAGCATTCAATTCTGAACCATGGATGGTTTCTGATGTGACCACTTCTTGAGGGCGATCCCAACGTTCAGCTTCACTTCTGCACTTAGGAGCACAACGGAACACGGTAAACCACTTTTTAGCGTTTGAGACTGGTTGATCTATAGTTATGGTCATAGTTACGAAATTGGTAGCATACAGAGCTTCTTATACAAAAAAAAAATTCTTCACATATCTAAACTACCCACTGTTTCGTCAGTTCGCCCATCATCGCCCTCAAACCTTTGCGTGCGGCATTTTTGTCCTAAAGCTTACAATTTTAGACAAAATTAGTGCAGGCCAATCCGTCCATTTTAGAATAAAACAAAATCTTAAGTTCTTTAGCGTAAAATTATCACAGAGATCTGCCGTTTCTTGAACTTTTATACATAAATCCCGTATATTTTGGGTTAACTGAACTTAATATTTAGGTAGACTTACAGAAACTCCTCTCTCGATGTCAAGCAATTTAACCCAGATAACCCTGAAAGTTATGCAGTGGAAATTTTTCCACGTTTTCCCTTTTACACTTCCTCAACCAGATATAAAAACGTATTAATATGCTTTAAGCAAAAATTAATAAACGATTTTTATGTTTTTGGAGGAGTCCTATTTATAGTAAAATAAAATTTTTTCATTGAAATTCGCCATAAAAAATTAAAAATAGTTCATGTCAGTGAATGTATTCGATAACACACTTATTTTACTCTGGTTTCCAATATAAAACATTAACAAAATTTTAATTTGAGTCCCCTTAAATTAACTTACCTTTCAAAGCGTATGTTATAATTTTGCATTTCCCAAATTTCACAAACTTCAAAATCAAAAAAGAGCAAATTACAACTATTAATGCAGTTGCGTAATCGCTGCTGCGTATAACAGCGCGTTACCGTTATTTGTTAACGTCCGCGCGTGTGAGTTATAATACATAAACTTACCACCCTATATATAGGACATTAGGGTTATCTTGGTTAAGCAGCTTATCTGGCATCAAAAACCCTTATCTCATATATGCTACAAAGTTATTTTTACTTCATAGTCATTTTATGTAGAAAGTTATATTTACTACAAAGTAGAATTGAACAAACTGAGCTGATTGCCAAATTTAGTTCACCAAAATACAAATATATATGAAGGCATCTTCGAGTAGGAACTTTTTTAATAACGACTTTTGTGGTTTGTGAGTCCCGAACACCTCCGAATACAGCTAAGAACCTCGGTGATGTAGTTAATAATTTTGACTTAAATTTTTTTTAGACGATTTCTAGACTGATATATTCTTGTAGAACAATTTGAAGATTTCCGCTCAAGATCAAAAATCTTATATATATTTTTGCGATGTTTGTTGGGTAGGCAGAATTGGCAAAGTACATTTTCCGGAATAGTAAATGTCATATGTTTAATATATAAATACATATATATATATATACCTCGTTGTTTACTTGAATGGAATAGCGGAAGATATTAGAGTGACATTAAGAGTGTTTTGTGTGTGATGGATGACGCTTCTTTAATTGAAATACAAACTCAGAGTTTTCGTGAAATGTTACTTAAACAATTGTTAAATAACGATTGTTGTTTTTGCCGGCTTTAGGTCAAAATTTAGTAAAACTCATTTGTTTTCTTTCTTTCTAAAGCCGGAAAAAACAACAATCGTTAAAATAAAAGGTAGCTAAATACACAAACAATTGTTAAATATTTTTTTCCGAAATAGTAGTATTGTATCTAGATAACAAGTTTTAAACGTTAACGTTAATTCCCAATGCATTCTTCTAATATCCGAAGGGCCTCATTTAATCTATGTTTATTTTTTGCAACCAGGGACATTCTTATGTTCTGCCTCGGGTGATAGAGACTACAATGCAAATAAAGTAGGTAATCTTTCCGTATTCAAATGTGGTCTACTAAGATATAGATAAATCAGCTAATATTACGGAGGGATAATACAAGGTGCTTCCCGCTCCTCTCTGTTCTAGAAAGAGCAGCCTCTGATGATCAACCAGTTATATATTAGCTGGTCTGGTTATGTACTAGGTGACCATTTGTTGTTGTTGTTATAGAAATATTTCGCTCTGCCTCATCGACACGGTTATTACCAAGCATTGGTATTAATCTATTCTAGCTGAAATTCTACGGAACTGGCAGTTCAAAAATATTCAGAGTGACTCTAAATCCAAAATTAAAGATCTTTAACTATGACAAATTGAAATACCTTTGAAAGGGACTTTAATCATCGCCTATGTCTTTTCGCATCTCCCATTTGATGGGAAAGATTCTGCTGGCACGTATTTTCGAAGACCATCCCATGTTTTGGCGGTTGTATCAGAACTCCGAGCTTCACAGTCGCCGCATCAACTAGTTGCGGACTAAGTGAGGTTGCACTGAAATGCCAGAACTTAGTCGAATGCATTGCGGTGCTTACGACTGGCTGGTTGTGTGTACAATTAGTGCACTTATCTAGTTAGTATAGTTTTAATCTGCGTTCTACTTGTTTCAGATCATAACTGATGCTCCTATTGCTCCACGTGTCCTGCCTTTGCTACTTCACTTTATAAATCCATTGTTGCTTCCCTACCACAACAACTGTTTTTGGACCATTTCTAGAACATCAAGCAAAGTATGTAGCTTGGCTTACGTTACAGAAAATCTGAGATATCTCAAGTGTGACGAGAACCAATCTGTTACAGTGCAGAGTTTGCTAAATGTTTGTGGGGTTTTCGATAATTCTCTGAGATAGATCACAACATAAATACGCGAATACTCTGTATGCCTGCTGGGCATGTATTGTATATTTGGGGATTTAGTTTGAATAATTTAAAGTTTAATCTAAGTTTGATTAGATCTACTCGCGTTTTCCGAGAAAGTTCACTTTATTTTTCTGCTATATTTTATGCCTTTTTTCAGGGTCAACGTGCTCACCGAATAGGAGTAAACAAATGAGCTTGTCGGCAATTAGGTTTCCATCACCAGCAAAAGTCAGACCTTTATCCACCTTTATCAAAATTCGTATCCAAGATTTTAGGGTGGTTGACAGTCGGTATCGTAATGTGTAATATCAGGTTCATTTGCGCGATTCAGGTAGTAAATATAATGGGGGGATATTTATCCAGTGGCGACATCACAAAAAAAATATAGAGTGTATTTTCGATGAGGTAGGGTGTTTCGAAGTGTGAAAATTATGCAATAGGAATAAGACTCTATCTGTGGTAGGGTTGGGAATAAATAATCGATTTTTATTTGAATCCATATTTTTTTAATTATAGCGATTTTCGATTGATTTAATTAATGTTAAATATTCGTATTAATCTTTATCTCCAAACAAAAAAATCTATGAACGAGCAATCGATTTTTTCAATTTTAGTTCACTGGCCTACCCTTTCTTAATCTTATTAGAATTTGTAATGTTTGGTATCTTTTATGTATTTTTCCCAAACCAAACCCGAAAATTTTGTGGGGAACATGTCTTTACTTCTGAAAAAATTAATACCACAAGGTTTTACTCGACTAACTTTGCAGGTTTGCCTGTTTTTAGTAAGAGTGTCACTATATTTTTATTTAAATTCCACCAAACTCCTCATGCATTTAATCATATCACAACTTTCAGTCGCTTTTAGTATCTTTGTAAGTATGGTTTTGAGACGAACAAATATTAGTAAGCACTTAACACAACACATTATCCGTATACATACTAATGTAAGTGAAATAAATAATTACTTGCAGAGAAAATGGAAAGTGCAATGCCACGTACGGAAGTGTACACGCGCTCTAACGTGAGCGCGCACACCCACACACAATCACAAAATTTCAAAAAAAATAAAACCAAATGCACTCCAAATCTACATCTAAATGTGCATTGAACAAATAAACACAAAAAGGGGTCTTAGCTTGAACAAATAAACACAAAAAGGGGTCTTAGCTGGATGGGGGATCAGCGAATTCATAGCCCCATCATGGGCTCATCTTTCCATTGCATCAGGAATATTTAGCCCCCTATGGGCCGCTTGCACCGAACACAGTCAACTCTAACTGGCAGTTAAATCGTTAGGCTACCGGTCAAGTGAAGCCTATGTAGCGCTAATTGGAGATTGTGAAAACGGCCCTAAGTTAAGTTGAAACTGCCATTGATAAGGAGCAGTTCATTTGGACTCCAACTGCTTTCAACTTTTAATTATATTTTTGTGAACTGCATTTTTTTATTGATTTCAGTTAGCATAACTTTACTTTGTAGTAGAAATTACTTTATAGTAAATATGACATTGCGTTAAAATTGACTTTGTAGTAAAAATTTACTTTGTAGTAAAAATTACTTTGTAGTAAAACAGAGACCATACTGCAAGGTTTCTACTGCCATGTAAGACTACCTTTAATAGATTTCCAGAAAGGGCAGTTATTAATACGATTTGTAATTAATTCCAAAAAGTACGGATTGCCATGCGCTCATCTAACTCCAAAGCCTGAAAATAGTGGGAATATGTGAAAAAGTTCTTTTTGTATAGGAAGCTTTTTATACTACAGACTACGTTACGATGACCATAGCTATGTGCGTATATATGTTGATTATTTAGGGCGAAGCACCTCCATGCGGGAAAGAATATGTACCCGGTAGATATGCCTATCGTAAGAGGTGACGAGAATCCACATTGGCCCTGGTTAAGGGGTCAACGAAATCGGTTACACGACAGTTGTCCCGGGGGCGAAAGGTGCGTGTACCGGAGAGTACCAGATTCATATCTAGCATAGGACTGTGAATATCAGTATAACAATGTTTGGTCCGTCATGTCACATTCCAACAAGGGATTTCCCGAATAAGCTACAATAATATTAATAAATCATCAAAATCAACAAAAGAGAAGATTTCGCTTGTTAGGGAGTTTGTATTTAAGGTGGTGAGCTAGGCCAAACATTCCGTCATAACCAAATATCGATGGAATCAGTTCTCAGTTCCTTTAATGCTGCCTATTTCAAGTTGTGCTAGCCAAAGTATGTTTGAAGCCGCAATTAATGAACGCAAACACATATCCAACCCTTCATCCAATTTGGGTTACGCCCATGTATTATACATATAAGCCTCTTTTGTTTGCAGATGCATTTCTCACTCCCGCAGCCCAAACACATATTTAATGCAAAACCATTATTGTTTCAGTAGTTGGCACCGCAACTCTGTCTACGCAATGATGTGACTTTGGCTTTCAGCTTAACAATATGAATGAGGCCCATAAAGTTGTAGGCTCCACCACAGCACGTATTCGTGCTGCGTACAGCTACATATCTAAGCAAGTAAGTAAACAAGCAATAATAGTCACCCGATAACACCAGCAACAATTTTAAGTTGAATGAAAAAAAAAAAAAATCTCAAACAACTACAATACACGACCGTCCTCGGTCTTACCTCAGTTGTGTGGTAAATGTTGGCTTTCTGACGAACCACACACCAGCAACAAAAGTGTAACACAAAGCCACTAAAAGCGAGCTTATTCTGTTGATGTTTGTAAAGAGGACGTGATATGTATGTTTTTAGCTACATATGTATGTATGTGTGTTAAGGTAGGCATTCGTTAGCGGTAAATATAAAGCGTAACACACAAAGTGGAGTGCCAGCAAATCCTTAAGCTAAGCGCTAGCTCAACTAAAACTGACTCTAGGAGTTAATCCTTCTAGATTGGAGGAGGCGGCATACATAGCTATGGATGACGCTGCAGTTGGAGTTGGGTTTTCATGTTATTCTTGTAGCTGCTTCTGTGCTGTTGGATTTATAGAAACAAAGTTGCTTATGTGCTTACAAAGCCTCATAATTATTCTCCTACATTAGCCGCACTGCTGCATCCAGTATTATTAGTTGTTGTTATACCCAGATATCGAGCTATTTAGCATAGATTTAGTTTCAGTAAATTCTAAGCTTTTAAATAGCTATCCTTATATTAATTAAAAACTAAGATAAAATGAAATAAAATAAAATGAAATAAAACAAAACAAAATAAAATAAAACAAAATAAAATAAAATAAAATAAAATAAAATAAAATAAAATTATATAAAATAAAATAAAATAAAATAAAATAAAATAAAATAAAATAAAATAAAATAAAATAAAATAAAATAAAATAAAATAAAATAAATAAAATAAAATAAAATAAAATAAAATAAAAGGAAATAAAATAAAATAAAATAAAATAAAATAAGATGAAATAATAAAAAATAAAATAAAATAATTGCTTTTTTATACCAACAATATTTGTTGATTTACGGCCTGTATATTTTAAGTATTCATGAAACGAGCTCAAGGCCAAGAATAATAATTTTTCACTTTTTGAGTTTTTATGAAAATTATTATTGTTTTTTTTTTTTTTTCATTTTTTAATAATCATTTTTAATTAACTATTAAAAGTTTTTTTATTGAATAGAGTAGGAAAAATGTTTAGAGACAACTGCTATAGCTTTTCTTATAGATCCATTTCGGAAGCTGCTAGACTTCACTCATCAGAGAAATTTTGGCACGCATTGCTAACCATGAAGCTAACAATATGCTGGTTTTTGATGTCACCTAAACTCCTAGTTCTATTCTTCTTTACCATATATGTATGTAAAGGGTGTTTTTTTTAGGGGTATAGAACTTCGAATTGAAATAAAACACAAGAAAATCGTTTTAAGGTCCATCAATTTGGCTTTATTGGAAGTATAATTTTATGCCATTAATGTTTAAATATGATTTCGGGCATGTGGCCGCCGCGGCTGGCTCGAATAAAGGCAATTCTACAGGTCCAATTTTAAACCACTTTTTCGAGCATATGGGGCCGTATGTCGGCAATAACGCCACGAATGTTGGCTTCCAATTCCCCTAACGTTTCTGGTTTGTTGGTGTAGACGAGCGACTTCACATATCCCCAAAGAAAATAATCCAATGGTGTCAAATCACACGACCTTGGTGGCCAATTGACAGGTCCATTCCGCGAAATTATGCGCTCATCGAATGTTTCCTTCAATAAATCGATTGTGACGTGCGCTGTGTGGCATGTAGCGCCGTCTTGTTGGAACCACAACTCATCCACATTCATGCCATCCAATTCGGGAACAAAATAGTCGGTTATCATGGCTCTATACCGGTCTCCATTAACGGTAGCTGCCTCTCCAGCATTATTGCGGAAGAAGTATGGCCCAATGACTCCACCAGCCCATAGATCACACCAAACAGTCAGTTTTTGTGGATGTAATGGCGTTTCAAGGGTCTCATGTAGATTCTCTTCACTCCAAATGCGGCAATTTTGCTTGTTGACGTAGCCATTCAACCAAAAATGAGCCTCATCACTGAACAAAATTTTGCGATGAAAATCAGCATCGAAATCAATCTCATTTTCGGCCCATACACCAAAATCACGACGCATTGCATGGTCTCGCGGCTTTAATTCTTGCACAAGCTGGATCTTGTAAGGTCGCAAGCCAAGATCTTTGCGCAAAATCTTCCATAAAGTTGATGGACAAAGCTCCAATTGCTGTGCACGGTGGCGAATCGATTCATTCGGGTCCTCTTCAACACTTTGCTCTACAGCGGCAATTGTTTCTTTGGTGCGCACTGTTCGACGTCTCTGCGGATGCGTATTATCACATAGAGTAAACGTAGTGCGAAAACGATCCATGGTTAACCGAATTAATTGTTCTGATGGACGATTATGTCGACCATAAAATGGACGGAGCTCACGGTAAACTTCGCGAACTGAACCATTATTTTCGAAATAAATTTGCACGATTTGCAAGCGTTGTTCTTTTGTCAACCTGTTCATGATGAAATGGCAAACCAAACTGAACATAAATGACATTAGAGTTGCCAGATTTGACCACAAAATGAAAGTTTTATCTCTGTTCGAAAAACAAACCTGTAAAAAAAACACCCTGTACATGAACAAACCCCGCCATCTGGCAGTTAGTAGTGTGATCATGATGGATTTTTTGACAGATCTGTTTTATCAGTAGAACTGCATTACCGTGTGCTCTCGGTTTTTTATTATTGCTGTTTTTTACCAACAATATTTGTTGATTTACACTACTAACTGCCAGATGGCGGGGTTTGTTCATGCATATGGTAAAGAAGAATAGAACTAGGAGTTTAGGTGACATCAAAAACCAGCGTATTGTTAGCTTAATGGTTAGCAATGCGTGCCAAAATTTCTCTGATGAGTGAAGTCTGGCAGCTTCCGAAATGGATCTATAAGAAAAGCTATCGCAGTTGTCTCTAAACATATTTCCTACTCTATTCAATTAAAAAACTTTTAATAATCAATTAAAAATGATTATTAAAAAATAAAAAAAAAAAAAAAACAATAATAATTTTCATAAAAACTCAAAAAGTGAAAAATTATTATTCTTGGCCTTGAGCTCGTTTCATGATTACTTGAAAATAAAATAAAATAAAATAAAATAAAATAAAATAAAATAAAAAAAGATAAAATAAAATAAAATAAAATAAAATAAAATAAAATAAAATAAAATAAAATAAATTAAATTAAATAAAATAAAATATAATAAAATAAAATAAAATAAAATAAAATAAAATAAAATAAAATAAAATAAAAGAAAATAAGATAAAATAAAATCAAATAAAATAAAAGGAAATAAAATAAAATAAAACAAAATAAAATAAAATAAAATAAAATACAACAAAATTAAATAAAATAAAATAAAAAAAAAATTTGATAAGAAACGGAAATCATAATAGAGAAAGAGAACAAGGAAAGAAACAAGTGCAGAAGGAAAGCATTTCCTCAGCAACTAAATAAAAGAGAACTCAATTAAAAACAGTTTTGTGACCGAGTTTCAACAACTGGGTAAATTCCAGTGTTATTTAAAATTCGAATGCATTTACTAAGTTTTTAGCTGTTACTTTGATTCCAATTTGTTTCAATTCTTGTTGTTTACTCTTCCTTTGCTGTCGGCTACAAATTCAGTTTCAACTGCAGTTTTATGTAAAAGTTTCTTCATTTTTCTCCTTTTGCGTGTATTTTCTTCCTCGTGCTTTTGTTTTTCTTTTTTAAGTGCTTTACTATGTGTTTTTTTTTGTTTATGTATTTGTTATTTCTACCCAGTAGCGGATCGCCCCCATTATAATATAGATTTGTATCATAACAACTTGACGTTGATTTATGAAAAATAACATAACGTATATCGTTTCAAAAACATCTTTGTAACAAAACTACATATTTAATCGCACTTAATTTCAATAAACATTATTGTTCATCTCTGCTTTCCTTTTTTTCATTGCTCCAATAAATATAGATTCAAGATAACTCTACTTAGTTAAAAGACACAAGTGAAACTCGCTTATCAGAAAGAACTAGTTTCTACCTTTGAGCTGTATAAAATAATTTCTTGATTACTTTTTGTTCGAATCCTTTCAGCTAGTTGAGCTAATTTGAGTGCTTAAAGATAAATTCGTTACGTTTATTCGAAGCATTCATTTACATATATTACTGACTTTCGGCCATGATCGCCCCCTTTCAACTAGAGATCTGTATCCGCCCCTGTTTCTACCACAAAAACCACTCACTTAACATTGCATTCGAACGGAGTTGTACTTTGAACAAATGAGTGTTGCATGTGAGAGATGTTGTCTTTGTTTTTGCTTTTGCTAAATTCTAACGAATTTTAAGTACGATTTCACATCAACGCTGAGCTACTTTAAAGCGACAAATATTGAGAGACTTGTATGGAACTGAGAAGACGTTTCTAGAATATTAATTTTGCAAAGTCGTTCAAAAAACTTTTCACTGTGTAAAAGGGTTGAAAATTCTTTAAAACTATCGAATCCTAGGGCTTTCGGGATCTAATATCTACAAACGATTTCCCTCTAGTCTTTTTTTTTTAATTATAATCTTTCATGAGTTGTCTAACCTATAGATATTCAAATATAGCAGCTTTCAATTTTTCTCTAAGAAAATTTAAAAATTGGGCATTTTTGTCAATCGCCTTCTCAAGCTGTTTTATTCTGGTAACTGCCAAAGTGGTTCCCGGTGAGTTTATGAGATTAAGTTCGCTACGTGTAGTCTGCTTCTGGATAGGTGGACCTCGGATTAGCCAAGCAATCGTTGGGAAGACACCACCTGTTTTCAGGTGTCGAAATCCTTCTGGCTAGTTATAGACTTGAAGCGGTCGTCGGAAGTGTTGGTATTTACCAAGACTTATCTGTCAATGATGTTTGGAGTGAATCTTACAAAATCCCATCTGTGTCGGCTGCGCGGATGATGACAAGAAAGAATCGCCATGTTACTTCATGTTGTGCTTCCACTAAAAGGCTTAAATACTTCAGTCAAGATGTATGCGACTGTCCGGAGGAGGATATCAAATTGAAACTTTTATGCTACGCAGCGGTTAGCGAAACAATTAGAAGCCAGGTTGCCGTTATCCAATGTGATAACACAACTGAAAATAAAAGTGTGTCCAAGTGGGCTGGATACTGCGGCAGGGACTACCGCACCTAACCTAATTTAACCTGTTAACAATGGTGGCGTAAGACAAGACAACTTCCCAAAGACCGTTCTTAGAGCAACCACATTCATCCTTATTTTCGAAGAACAGCTGAACTTGGAGTTGCTTAGTTCTATTATTTGTTTTGTAACAACTCATTCAATTTCCAAATTGTTCATCTAGTTGTAATAATAGTTTATTTTTATTTGGTTACTCATTTTCCTTTGTAAACGACTTTCCCCCGTTATTCAAAGGGAATTAAGTTTTTTCGATAAAAGTTTTTATTTCGCCAAACATTTATTTTCGACAATATCCGCTCGTTTATTTCAAGATAAGCCATGTCATACAGTGTGCGCCGCCTCAGTCAGCTTTGAAGTGAATGGCTTGTGTGCAGTACTGGTGCAACACCGTTAACAGCGGTTAGAGTGACCAGACGTAAATCTCACGCATTGGAATTGGAGTTAAGTGGGCCATTTAGTCAGCTACTATGTTGGCATAGGTCAGTAACGCATTCGACAACGAACATCGTGAGTTTTTATTTATTTGTTTGATTATAACGGTTTTTGGCTTCCGTTCTCTAAGAATGAACACAAATTTATATATATATGAGTACGTTTTGTTTTTGTTCGTTATTTGTGTTGTTCGTACAATCAATAGCACAAAAAGGCAGCTCTGCGACAAAGTGATTGTTAAAGAGTTTTTACAAAGAAAAAAAAACAAATAAGGAAGTCTGAGTTCGGTTGAAACTGAATAGTATATACTTAGTTCTATTGCGCCTTCTAATGGCATCTGCTCCTTCTTTCTTTTCTCTTCTGCTGAGAAATAGCGTAACGCAAAAAATTGCATTTTTTTGATGGCTGTCGATGTCTGGGTCACTATTTCTCATACCTCGCTGTCGCCCACGCGTAGAGGTTCATAATAATCCCGAGGAATTTTTTTCTCAAATACTTGTCTAACCGTCTGCTTACATGGTTTTAGACTCCAGAGTTCTGCACATAATAGCAGAAGGAGTACGATACGGACCAGCCAGCCAACATCAATTTCTAATTGAAATAATCTAAAGCTTGGGTTTATTACGACCACGTCAAACGTTTGAAGGACTACAATATAAGGTAACCTACCTGGAATGTTCTAACCCTTCTAGTTACCGTTCGTCTGGTTTATGTATTCGCCAAGGCAAGGATGATTTAAATACAATCATGGGCAAGGCTGGAGTATTTGAATCTACAGCTTGAAAGTTTTGTCTCCATGCTCTAATATCTCCCAACGAGACTCGATTCAATGAAATCGGGGTGACTTGAAATATGGTCATCTGTAGTATGATGCTCCAGCATAAACGAATTCTCCAAGCCAAGTGCCGTTAAAAACACGATAACAAAGGGAGAATATCATACAGCGAAGAAGGAAGCAGTGAATAATTGGGAAAGACACATACGTCGCATAATTTCTTCACTCAGCTCTCGCACTTGCTTGATGAGAGCGAGCTTGGAGCTAACGATGTAACTGAACAGTAGAAGCATATTTCGCATTTATTTTTTAACGCCGCCGAAGACACTATATGGATCCAACAATTACCGAAGGACTGTTGGTGTGATGCGGATTGTCGCTCCTCCTCTTAAAAGAAGAGCACTGCCTTCAGGTCCACGTTGCGAACGGGCGCATGTAAGCGCAGTCAGGGGCAGATAAGTGGCAACTTTACTTAGAAATGTAATACGTTTGTTACTCATATTGGCATATTTCATTCCATATAAAAAAATTCAGATAGTTGGCAACCCCGTAAAACAATATATGTGGCAACACCTGTGTTAAAATTCTCATTTGATCCAATCGGGTGAGTCGGTTTCGAGATAGCCTTATTAACAATTATATAAGAATAGCTCGCTTAATTCTATAAGATATGGCATCCTAGATCAATTTTGCCGGGCCGCCTATAATTCTACTTTACAACTAAGTATAAACAGGGCAACAAAAAAACTGTTTTTTTCACTCGTTCAAAATTTTGTTCGAGCGCTAACATATAACTGCCATAATTGTTGTTTTTGCTATATACAATACATTGCATTTCATTGCATTGCTATATCCTACATCCTCCTCAATACTCATTGTTTTCGAATTCTCCATCAGCTGCTTGCTTAACCTGATACCAACAAAAAGTTTTCCCTTTTCACAGGTACAGTGGCGATTTCATTAGTGTTTTGGGGAGCGCTCGTATTTTGTGTGTAAATAAGTTTTGCTAGTTGTACGACTTTTTAAGCGCTAAAAGTTTGCTTTTTTTGTTTTTGTTGTTGCACTGCAACTGATCTCACCTTTTTCGTGTTGCTACCTCCTTTTTACTGGGTCTAGCTCGTTAGCTTTTTGCCGCCCTATGGATATGGATATATTTGTATGTACTCCCAAATGCATTGTGTGCTTTGCTTTCGGTTTACGGTTTTTGTAGTTTTACGCTAGCTTAGTGGATTGATGCTCCGGCAGCAGATTTCCGAGCTCAAATGAAATTTCATTACAATTTATTTGTTCAGCTTTTGAGCAACTTCCGACTTGTTAACTACATGGGTAGCTTATGTTTGAAAAAGTTCCACAAAATATCGTGTCTCAAACAAAAAAAAAATTTTAGTTAACTTAAGTCGTACGCAGGTTGTCAAAAAGGCTGTAAATATGACTTTTAACCGCCATGGGCACCCCACGTGCAGAGATCACACCTTGGATGGGATCGCGTGGGCTTGTTCCGAGAAATTTCAAAGTTCAGCTGAAAGAAAGGTGAAAAAGGTGTAGACGCTCAATTCAATAACTTCAAAACCTGTCACTGTAATGGAATAGTCACCTACATATGAGATTATATTACTTCCATCTGGTAGAGATTAGAGTTTTGATATAAAATATTTAGATATTAATGTGGAAGAATATAACAGTATAGAATCTTTTCTTTAATACTGCAGGCTGCATTCTCGTGTGTTCATTTTATGTCACAAAAGTACAAAACAATGTTTTGACCACAATCTATCCGAATTGTCAAGTCCGTCAGTCCTTATTCACCAAACATATAATGTTGCTCAGTGAACAATAGGTTAGAGTCTTTGAGGCAGTTAATTGTAAGGCTGATTAGACTCAACTTCCAGAATTCTTCAAACTAATTAATTAATTTATATATTTAAGTCTACAGAATACCTTACAGACTAGAAAAATATATTATATGAGATTGCCCAAGAGGGAGGTAAAAAAGTATAACAAAATAGTATTTTGTGATAAACTTTATCAAACCCCTTAGAGAAATCCGTATAAATACAACGACCTGAAGTCCTGCCGAAAATTATGAAATACATAATTCAATAAACACGGACAAGTTAAAGAGTGTAAAATTATCCTGGACAAAGCCGCGTTGATTGGGGTTGTTTAAAGCTTTAACACAAAAACAAAATGTCTTCCTTGACAATGCATTCAAATAGCTGAAGATGAAAAACTTCAATATCGGTCCACACATCGCCTTTTTTTCATTTTTCAAAAGAGAATGAAAGGTACAATCCCAATCATTCAAAGAGCTAACTGAAGAGAGGGATTAGTTAAATATAATCTCTAGTCTCTAGCCGGACAATTTTCAAGAAGAAAAGCCTATAGCCCATCTACGTCCGTCTGCAAAAATGACTTGAGATGAGCACGCAACTCTTGAGGATTCCTCATCATCAGAAAGATCACCAAATATCCTCATATAGTGAGTTAGCGAATTTACTGTAGGTTTGTTTGAGGCCACCTTTTTGGATTACTTACTTAAATAGCTTATCATTCAGAGATTTGCAAATGTTGATACTTGCCAATACATGAGGGTCTATAACATCGCCTCTTTAAACTTGAGCCTAAAAACGCTGTTGTGAGTGTCAGAGTAGTGTCTAAGTCGAAAAATTACTCTGCCCAATTAAAATCCAGAAGAAAATTATTTAAACTTGGATAGTCACAAGAAGCGTAGTTAAAAGTAACTGTTTCAATACTAGGTAAGGGTAAAAATTCATAAAATAGTACCATAATATCTAAAGAGGAATGATTTATACATTCATTCGATATCGGAGAGATACATTTCGTAACAACAAAACTAACAATTTCGGTAACAAAGATAAGATCTAAAAGAATATTTAATTGATTTCAAATTTTATTAATTTGTTTATGTTTATACTCAGAGAACTGCGAATCAAATAAGATTAATTATGAGTAATTATGTTGTTATCTGTAAGACCTGAATGACATTACCATTAATCATTTGTTGTATTTGATTATAATTTTCGAAAAAAAGAACCAAAAAGTATCTTTTATGAGAGAGCCAAGAGGTTAGAATAGTCTACAAAATTCTTCTTCCTATAATTTTACTATATGCACCGGAACTTCATATAATATGAGTGTTGACAATTTTTTCCACTTTTTCTAAAATTTTTCTAATCAAAGTGACCTTAAAATATGGCCTTTACTATATGATCTAAGACCTTTCATTCAAACAAAAACTTTAATGCCCTTGTGGGTTAGGGTTTTAAAATATGCCCGAGGTAGACAAACCGGTCGTAAGAGGCACAATGTTAATGACGTGCAATTCGATTGTTGATTTACGAATATGATGCCTCTCACCTCTTATTACCCATCTTCTCCTTCCTTACGGAAAAAAAGTTGACATGACCTAGAAGTTCCACTGTTCATACCAAATTGCTCCCGGGACCGTCGGGCATGTACGGCGAGGGAGTACCGGTGTGTACCGGGCTCATATCCCGCAAAGGACTGTCACTCTCGACCACACTACCCAAAACTTTCAGGGAGTGTTTTTGTCGCTACTCACACAAACAAAACAAACAAACAAAAACTTTAACCCTTAATCGCACCCGGGGTCGAGAAAAGGACGCGTGGTAGAAAAGACGTTCGCGCAGTAGTCTTGGAAACCTTATATTTTGGTGAGTGCGAGTTCTTGAGACTCATATTAGTGTTTTGTGTAACGAAATTGTATTTGCAATTTTTATTGGGTTTTTGTGTTTTCAACAGTTTTGTTTCAGTATGTCGGCTAAACGTAGAAAATGTGAAAGTGTGAACACTATGAGTAAGTCTGCTGAAAAAATAATTTAACAAGGGCTCGAGGGGGATGAAAATGGAAACGACTGTGAAGAAGAATGTTTTTATTGTGCAGGAGATTGTATATCCGAAGTATTACCGGATGATGATGGTGCTGACTTCATTCCAACTGATCATGATACTGCTACGGGTGCTATTAAGGGTTAAAATTGTTGTGTTATTTAGCAAGTCTACTTACTTGAATGTGTACCCAAAAATGAATGCAAATATCGAAAGAAATTTCCAGCACTTACCTGAAACAAAAAAAAAATATTGGGGTGTTAGTATAACGATTTTTATAGCGATTCTGTGAAAAGTGAGTTAAGAATATTTGAAGTCATACGGCAATGTCTATTTGAGCCTTGACACGAATGTACAATGAAGAATTTAGCTAGACAAGTAAGGAACAGGGGTGAAGAAATTTAGAGGGATATTATTAGGATACCTTTTTTATAAAAATATTCCAAAAACTACTGAATATTAAACCAGTCGAGTCCGTGGTTTCATTCAATAGTTACTCATACACCAACTTATTTTCGATTATTCTGTATAAATGTAAGAAGATTGGCAAATAACCACAAACATAAATCTCCGGAGAATTTTCATATCGAATCCTCCAAGAGTTAACTCATCTTTCTTCAACACTTTACATGATACCGAGCCATACATCATGAGTATGAGGAGAGAATTAAAGAGCGTTATCGTGGTTCGTCGAGAGAGTACTTTAGTTCTTAGTTGCCTACTCGGGCCAACGTAGCAATTGGTATGCTCTTTTCAATATCTCGACTGACTTAAACTTCAGCGTTAACACTGGCTCCTACATAGATGAGCTCCCTCACAGTTTCAAATTGGCAAATGCATTGTCCAAGCCGAAGAAAGCAGAGGAAATCGCACGAAAGGGAGTCGCTTTGTCGGAAGCTTCCTTTGGTTTCGAAATTCTCGGTATTGGTATTGCTGAACGTCATTTAGCATAGCCGTATGAGCTCTGCCGGAATGCCACATTTTAGACACACATTAATAAGGTCCTATCAACTTGTCTACGATGGGCTACAATAAGCTATATAAAAATTTATATGCGATAATTATTAGAGTTGTTTCGCAGTAGGTGGCGTTGGGATTGGGCACAACTTATTTACGTAAATCTACGCGTTCAACCAAATTCTGCATAAGATGATGCTTTTTTTATTTAAACAGTTTTTGGGCTCTTCGTTGAAACAGTTTGGCGTTCTTTATTCTTTCTGAGCAGAGATATTGGTTTCCTCATTTCATCATAATCGAGTGGTGGTACGATTTTTCCATCATCATGGATTGGGTTATCGGATTAGTCGTCCTCCCCTTAAATGTATTTAGCAATAACAAAGAGTGATTCCTGTATAACTTAAGTACGCCCTGTTCCTTGGTTGTTGGGTCACCATTATTCTCCTTGAAAGAGTTTTCCTCTCTCTTACAACCTTTCGCTATCCAGCCCAACTCTTAGGTGTATTTTTGGGTATTTTCCATGGCAGCCAGACTCTAAAGCCACTCACACTTGCACTTTTTGGCTCCCGTTTCTTTTTCCTAAACAGGTCTGTCTCTCCCTTCTTCGACTCATGATACTACATCGTCCTTCTTTTTCGAGACGTACAAGTATTTCGGACTCGCTGGAACCCTATAGTGTTCTCAGCGGTTAGTTAGTGAGAAGTATGCACCGACTGGAGATGATAGCTCTCCGAGAGAATGTTCGAGAGTGGATAAATTATCAGCTGTCAGCTTCAGGTTTTAGAACCAAATTAAAAGAAAAGTTTGGCCGAAGGACACATGTGGGTTGTTAACGGTTGATGTATGTAGTTAAAATAACTAATTTTTCTCTGACCATGCAACTTGAAAAAACCTTTAAGGCTTTTTTCTAATTTTACAAGAAATTATTCAATTCTTTTCAGTTTAATTTTTTACTCTTTACAGTAATTTGCAAAATTCACAAAATGGTAAATGCAAACTTTGAGGGCAAATTTAAAAGTTAGACCACGTTACTTTGATTGCATTCTATTGCACAAAAAATATTTTTGGAAATCAGAGGTATCTACGAGTATGGGGCGCTTGTCCAGATGAGTGAGGTATAGTGTTGTTGGAGTAAGTTAAAAAGTTTGATTTGTTAAATTTTTTCCGTCATATTTTATTAGCTTATGTTATTTTTGTTGTTGTTTCAATTTTGCTAAAAAAGAATCAGTTAATGATTATGTTCATGTGGCAAAGTTCACAAGAGACCGTTCTACATGTTTAACTGACTCGGGTTCACAGCATCAAGGGTTTGTATTTCATTAAAACCCTAGTAAATTCGAAACCACTGGCAAGGCCATCCTGTGTGAAGTAATGCATGGAAACTACATCTTCGCCTTCCACATTTTGCGCTGAGGAATGGCAAGGCGAGAAGAGGTGCAGTGCGATAACACCTAATGGCTTTATTTCTCAAAAAAAAAGCTGGTATTATTTCTTTTTAGAAAGAGAAGTGCCGCCACTGCAAAGGAAATAGAGAGCGTTTTCAAGAGTTTTAAATTTGTTTGGAGATATTTAATCATGTAACTTAAATCTATTCTTTGAAATGCGTCGAAGGCGGAAATTTTGGATAAAAAATCTGAAATTGTTTGGTTAAATTTTTTTTTATTACGACATGTATTTAGTCTAGCGGAGTCATTAGTCGCTTAAAATAATTAACTAAAAATGTTTTTTGATTAACCTGATTCTGATTAATCCGATCCCGAGTTATTACTGTTCACCCAAAATAAAATATAATTGTAATCTGAGTAACTTTATTAATTCCTTTTAGTGTTTTTGTTGACAACTAACCAGATTATTCTCTAAAATTTGATTTAAATTATTATAATATTAATTAATAAATAATCACATTCTGATTTATTAATTAATCTAGGTTGGATTAATTGGCAGTTTCGATTAATTGATTGAATTAACATCACTATATAACTCCGAGGAGATTAATGCCGAACTCTTCGATTAATTTGTGGGGTGTCGCTTGTAATTTTTCCTAAAATTTGGAGCTACATATATTAAACCGACTCCGAATGACGAGGTCTTTATTTCTTTTCTTCTGATATATATTTCATTATTTTCTTATGACTGGACCTAATTTCTGTGCACATTCTTGCATCACTACAGCAGCAAAACAAAAATGTCCGATGGTGTACGAAATAAATTCATAGTAATTGCTGCTCTTAAATTCCATTATCTGGCTGCGAGTTCTCTACAATAGATAGAATACAGTACAGTCCTTACTTTTTCCCCATATTATTTGTAAATATAAATATGCTAGGGCTCATTTAGATAATCTAGCTGGCTTTCCAAGGTGTTGCATAAATCATTATCTTCTGTTTTAACATCAAATAAAGTGCGATAAGGAAATATATATCCTCACGTAACTTTCCTGAACGAAAACACTATACATTGTTGCCTCTAACACAGTTGTAACAAACAAATGTAAACGAGTGTGTTCACACTAACCCAACAGTCAAACCAACTAGCTATAAACTACCTCTGAACTAGGATGCACTCCAAGAAGTTTAGTTAGCCAACTGTTGACGAGGAACTAATATTTTTAATGCTTAATAGTTCTAATTAGATAAAAAAAACTAAGTATTTTGAATATTTAAGGGGTAGTTGTAGTTGTGAATAAATGATTATTGGTATCATTTACTTGTCCCTGAGTTGTCGAGATACGAAATTTGTAGCTCTAAAGATCTATCTTTTGAAGACTGGTTCGCAACATTACTGCGGCGTAAAAAAATTACTAAAACAATTTTATCTATTGAAAATTTTCCTAGTGATATGGGCTATAAGCTTCCGAGCTTCGTGCACTGCAACAGTTTTCCCCGCTTCGATTGAATCCCCGATTTGGCAGATTACCAGTAACTTCTCCCAATACCTGCATTCCTTAGGTGAATCTACTTAAAAGAAGATGGCTACGGTTATCGAATTCAATATTAGCTCGCTTGGGCAAGGTCTGTAGTTAATAGGCGCTTGGTGAAGACTGGCCTGGCTATTGATTACCTTGTATAAAGATATCCAGGGCAGCTGTAGAGCGGAACTCTTGGCTCAGTTGCGTACTTATGCGCTGTATGTTTCGCGATATATGGAATTCTGAGCTTAGCCGGTACCGATTGTAGCCCATCTGTGCAACAAACTGGGTTCACTTAGATTCCTTTGCTCTTTGCGATCGGTGTTCTGTGTTCAATTTCAATACACGCAAACTATTGGAAAACCCTTAACCCTTCAGTTATATGAAAAATGAAGAAGCGGAATCTAAGATTAATTTCATGCCTACCTGACCAAATCTTGCCTTTCTGGACTATGCGGTTTGTTTTTAGACTTGGCTTAGCGAAAAGCTGGGGACTTATTTAAAAGCATTTCTGATCACTGTCAGTTTTATTTGTAACTACCCAAGTGGGCTTTTCTCTTTGAGCTTTCATTTAACTTACATTTTCCACTCAGGTATTCTCGAAACTTTGAATTTTGTTTAGTAAGTGTGAGCTCTTTTTCGGACTTATTGGATATTAGTCAAAAAACTATGATACTAGTTCTACATTATTTTGCTGGAATAGTTTGTAGTTTTGGTGGATGGTAGTAATGCTAATCCCGGGATGACGCACTATTTAGCTGTAAAATTTCACTGAAAAATTTTCACTTTATTCAATACTAAACGAAGTTACTAATTCCATATTTATTTGATTTATAAAATTAATTACTGAGATCAAATTTTAATTTATTATATTTAAAAAAAATATATAAATAAAAATTCATGCAGAAACTTACATATATAGGGTGTTTTTTTTAGGGGTATAGAACTTCGAATTGAAATAAAACACAAGAAAATCGTTTTAAGGTCCATCAATTTGGCTTTATTGGAAGGATCATTTTATGCCATTAATGTTTAAATATGAGTTCGGGCATGTGGACACCGCGGCTGGCTCGAATAAAGCCAATTCTACAGGTCCAATTTTCAACCACTTTTTCGAGCATATGGGGCCGTATGTCGGCAATAACGCCACGAATGTTGGCTTCCAATTCCCCTAACGTTTCTGGTTTGTTGGTGTAGACGAGCGACTTCACATATCCCCAAAGAAAATAATCCAATGGTGTCAAATCACACGACCTTGGTGGCCAATTGACAGGTCCATTCCGCGAAATTATGCGCTCATCGAATGTTTCCTTCAATAAATCGATTGTGACGTGCGCTGTGTGGCATGTAGCGCCGTCTTGTTGGAACCACAACTCATCCACATTCATGCCATCCAATTCGGGAACAAAATAGTCGGTTATCATGGCTCTATACCGGTCTCCATTAACGGTAGCTGCCTCTCCAGCATTATTGCGGAAGAAGTATGGCCCAATGACTCCACCAGCCCATAGAGCACACCAAACAGTCAGTTTTTGTGGATGTAATGGCGTTTCAAGGGTCTCATGTGGATTCTCTTCACTCCAAATGCGGCAATTTTGCTTGTTGACGTAGCCATTCAACCAAAAATGAGCCTCATCACTGAACAAAATTTTGCGATGAAAATCAGCATCGAAATCAATCTCATTTTCGGCCCATACACCAAAATCACGACGCATTGCATGGTCTCGCGGCTTTAATTCTTGCACAAGCTGGATCTTGTAAGGTCGCAAGCTAAGATCTTTGCGCAAAATCTTCCATAAAGTTGATGGACAAAGCTCCAATTGCTGTGCACGGTGGCGAATCGATTCATTCGGGTCCTCTTCAACACTTTGCTCTACAGCGGCAATTGTTTCTTCGGTGCGCACTGTTCGACGTCTCTGCGGATGCGTATTATCACATAGAGTAAACGTAGTGCGAAAACGATCCATGGTTAACCGAATTAATTGCTCTGATGGACGATTATGTCGACCATAAAATGGACGGAGCTCACGGTAAACTTCGCGAACTGAACCATTATTTTCGAAATAAATTTGCACGATTTGCAAGCGTTGTTCTTTTGTCAACCTGTTCATGATGAAATGGCAAACCAAACTGAACATAAATGACATTAGAGTTGCCAGATTTGACCACAAAATGCCATCTCTATTCGAAAAACAAACCTGTAAAAAAAACACCCTATAAAATAAACTTATAACAAAAATTTAGGCCAAAATAAATTTCTTAAATTGAATTTTATTTTTTTTGTATACAAATTTTATTAAAAATTTTATTTTAAATAAATAACATTAATTAATGAAATTCATAGTTTTAAAACTTTTGAAAATAATTAATAATTTTAAAATATAAAATTAACTAAAAACAACTAATTAATACAAATTTCTTTTCTCAATAATTCGGGTTCTCCAATATGATACTTAAAACGAAATATTTGTGATTTTTTTATAAAAGGTTTAGTTTGTCACAAAAATAAACATGACAAGGAATAACAGAAATTAATTTAAAAAAATTAAAAAAAAAAATTGTGACTTATTTGCTTTGTTATTAATTAAACAACTTTTATTTTTAATAAAAAGTTATTAGAAAATTAATTATTTGTCAAATATTTTAAAAGTTAGGTAGATTCTCTGACATTTACTTCACATTTATGAAACTACATGCCTTTCCTATTTACAAAATTAGATCCCTAAATTCTCGAGATTGTGAAAATTTAACAAATATACATCCCCACTTTAGGGAGGTCAGAACATACGTAGAAACATATTTGCCCATTGCGCATAAAAGCCATTTGTCTTCCAGATATTTAGGTAAAAAACTTTTGGCCATAGGTGTGTTAACAGGTAGAAAGTAAACTAACTTAACTGTGAAACTCTTTTAGGCGCTGGCTATTGTTCTAAAGATTAAAGTAACAACACAAGACAGACAGGAAAACAATGGAAAAGGAAATCATGACTAGGATATTGTTAAAGAATATGAAAGCGATGATCAAAGTGTGTGTGGGTGTGTGTTAACATATCGCATGAAAGAAAGCGATATATAAAGTAAAATCCGTTAGGGCCAGCAGGAAAAGCTCGACTAGATTAAAAGGATAGTTAAGAGCGACAGGCAGCTACTATTTACAAAGCTTGTTATTAAACGTAATACCATCACTTGTACGAGTGAATGTGTAAAATTTTGCAAGTCCAGCAGAGGGGCTTTAAATGAGGTCAGCAAGCAAATAACAGCTGTGGGAAGTGTTCAACGTAGCCCGTACGAACTAACAAACATGAATATGTATAGCAGTAACGTGGTTGCATAAATAAATTGTCATTTGTACATTAATAATTCATGATTTATAATGTGTCAACATATTTTTATCGTCTTTTGTTTTTGCACCAAAAGAAATGTTATCATTCACATACTTGGCCATTGTTAGGTGTATCGTTCTTCATTGCGTCAAGTTGCCAGTTGTCGTGCGAAAACATGAAAAGTAAATTTAACAAATCCTAATGAAAATAATGAACTGATTCTAATACGAGGGTAGTGTGAAAGTTTGGCGACCTTTTAAAGAAAAAATTATGTTTGCTGGGGTAAAAAAGTTTGTTTTCTTTTCGTTCAATAAGGTTTGTCTGATTTTTGTGTGACTTCCAAATAATGTGATTTTTTAATGCTTTCAAAAGAGGCATTTGTTCCATTGATTACCTCTTCAGTTGATCCGTATCTCTTACCATCCAGCTCTTTTTGAAGATTTGGAAACAGGAAATAATCGGATTCAGGTTATGTTGAGTGATGTAGATACGAAATACCGTAACTCTATTTATTATCATGGCCTTGAATCGAAGTATACGATATGGTAAATACAGGGTACGACAAAACTTAAACACCAAAAATTCCTCTGTTAAACATCTCTACATATAATACAATTGTAAAAGGTCGATGTCTGTACATTGAAGATATTTAAGAAAAACCGATAGCAGGGATCCTTATTAAGCCAATAAAAGCCAAATCAACTGTTTTTAGAATTTGTGTCTGTCTGTATGTTTGGGCGCGCATCACTCAAAACAGCTGAATGGAATTGAATGGAACTTTTACCGTTGTATTACTGGACGTTTAGTTTACAATTTAAGATATCATTTGCTCGGATAGCTCAACCAATTTCAGAGATATCGAGCGATATGTGGACTAGGGTGACCCAAAATGTATTTAGTACAATATAGGTATCAAACGAAATTAAGTTCCATATTTATTTAAAATCATAGCATCCTGACAAATGTGAGCCACAAAAAAACGCCGGTATATTTCGAAACATTACAAACAACGGTTCCCTTCTTTTATTTAAAAGATTTGCTGGAAGTAATTATTTCCTGGTACTTCGCAAAGAATTTTGCTCAAATTTAATGGAAGGAAATCCAGAAATACTATTTCAAAATGTTTTAACATTTCTCATGGCCTATTTAGCGTACTACAAACATTTTTGCATTCAACTGGCTTCCTTAGCACTGTACAGAGAGGTGATATCCACCAAATTCAGGACGATTTAAAGTAATACCATTTAAGACCAATTACTTCACTTCGGAGTTTTGAAACCCCTTTGATTTTAGATAGAAGAGAAAGAGGTTTCAAGATTCCACCAAAATGGGAGTAGTTTGCTACACTTACAGTTGTGTTCTATATAATAGTAGGGAAATTAAATTAGACATCTCAAGACGAAATGAGAAAAAGCTTAGTTTTTATAATTTTCATATAAAATATATCGAATTCTGTAACAGTATCCACGTAAAAAGAAATTTCAAAGTTTACACAAAGTCCAGTAAGTTAATTAAACCTTAACAAATGACCATCAAAATCAGCAAAAGTTTTTGGTACAATTTCTAGACAATTTTGAGGTACACAGTTTTGTGGGCCACTCAAGAACTTGGTAAAAAATTTCCTTCAATTTCTAGAATTTTTATTGCACAGGATGTTCAAAACTTTCTTCTATATAAAATTAAATTTTATTCATGCATTATATTATTCAACTCCTTCGACGAAAAATAATCTAAAAATTCAGGAATATTTTTTAACATTTTCTAGCTTGCACGTTATTAAATTGATTGGGTTACAAAACTGCATACTCAATGCCAAAAAATTTGCAGATTTGGTGGCCTCTTTCTAACCTTCAAGCGGTCAAGCAGTCTTTTGAAACACAAGCAGTCGCGCGTAATCTTTTTGACGCTCATATTTGAATGAGTGATTTAAAATGGTTTAAGTGGTGGAATTCATTTGTTTGTAATAATTTTAGTTATTATGTAATCTTAAAACAATATTTTACAAAAAAAAATATTTTTATTTTTTGATAACTACACCATATTCTCTCAAAATTACCATTGAGTTGATTCCAGCAATATCTAAGAAGCGGAAAAGGAGTGTCAATGGCCACCTATTGCACTTTCTTCATCTGAATATTGTTTTACTTTTTTATCAACTCCTCCTTTTGTCTTATTGTAAAAAGTTATAATACTTGGTTTTCCCTTTTCGTTAGAGTTAGTATAAATTTCAGCTGCACGATGGATTGATGAAATCAGAACAACAGACGTAAACTTTACGACGTCAAGCGCGCGTAGTCTTTTCGACGATTAACAGCAACTGAAGTAAATGTTTGCTATATGACAGTCGACGAGCGTAAAAAAGAGACGAAACTAGTGCATTCGATTGAAAATGCACTAATTTCAAGCTACTAGAGATGCCGAATATCTAGGATTATATACAGTAATATTATAAAAATCGAATCACCACTTTGTGTAAACTTTCAAATTTCTTTTTATGTGGATTTTGTTACAGAACTCGATATATGTACATACGAGTATTTTAAAGGAAAATTATTAAAAACACAGCATCTTCTTATTTCGTTGAAATATATACCAATTTAATCTCAATATTTTTATATTGAACACAGGTGTACTTGTTCCAACGAATATTATCCGCAATATGCGACAGAATTCGGATACCGGAAGACTGACATAAAAAACGGTATACCAAAATATTTCCAAAGTTCCGCTTCACAGGTTTTAAACTTTGTAAAAATATAATTTTGGGCGGCATGAAGATTTATCTAAATAACTAAAGTCTGGAAGAAGAGTCTGGATTGATGAATATGAATAAAAAACATACATTTAAAAAATCGTCTAGTGCAAAGTATCCATCGTGTTCTTAAATTTTTGAGAAAATACGATATATCTCTGTAACAAGCAAAAACCAGCTCCTTCACATAACGCTGAAGGTGTACTTTTTCCATAAAACTCCTCTGATGGCAGACATGTCATTTAACATATTTACAGATGGTTTATTGGGACATCTTGCTCATATTCCAGATCTGAAATATTTTGCGTGCAACGTTTACAGCTCGACAGTCACGGAGAAGCTTCATTGTTTACGGCAGCAGAGCTGGACATTTCTGCAGACGGTAGCTCATAGTCACTTATATTGAAGCTTACATCATTGCAACTCTCAAGGTATCAGAGGATTACAGCATTTCGTTAATCAAGGCGTCCTCTGGTATCTTCATTTGGGTCTCCATCAACTTTAAAGTTGTATTCAAAACGGTTATTGTCAGACGCTAATTCTTCGCAACATTTTTGAAATTCTCAACACATAACTCATCTCTGTTAAAGATTGTTATTCATGGTAATATTTGGCGAAAATATTGCTATTTTTATTTTATAAGCAAAACTAATCTCGCAATGCTTTAAGAAGTGTAGCCGAATTAAAAGCTTTTGGCGGATATGATTGAAGCACGCTTGCTCCAGGCACGCAGCTCCTGGTACTAACCCTACTGGTATGCGAATAATTACATTGACAACGTCTAACCCAGTAGGTGGTCTCTTTGCGCATATTTCTCCTCCATAAAAATCTTTGTAGTACCAACTGTCAGATAATGTGAAGAAAACCTCGCTCAAACACAAAAACCAATATAGGCATTACCTCCGCCGACATCTCTTTTTCTCTTTATGGCGCGATATACAACAGGTATATCATCATAAACCTCCTAAGAGATTTTTGCGCCAAGCTTCTCTTCCAATTTGTGGTGTGCCGATTTGAATTTTCCCTACAAATTGGTGGGACCTACAGTTTTTTGCCGACTCCGAACGGCATCTACAAAGGAGAGGAATTTTTGCTGAGAAGCCTGTCATGGCAGAAATACACTCGGAGAGTTTGCCAAACCACTGCCGAGGGGCGACCCCGTTTTGAAAAACTTTTTTCAAATCACTTTTGATGTTACCTGTACCAGGGCTCGAACCATGGACCTTCGGTGTGGTAGGCCGGCAACACTACCTCCACACCACGGCGGCCGCCCGACATCTACAGACTGTAAAAACAAAACAATGGTTAAGAAAGCGACAAACGTGGGTTAACCCCAATCCACATTTGGTAAGAGTTGCCGAAAATTCCAGGAAAAATTGAAAAGTTGAAAATTCATAAGTTGAGGTACAAGTAACCACCATTTGCTGCACCCAAAAAACAAAAATATCCTTGGTTACTCTGTTAAATAAAAATGTCTTTTAATATTTGCTGGAACTTAATATTTTATATTTCTGCTTTGCAAGTTTAATACGGTCTTTTCCAACTTTTAACTAACTTCGATGCCATCCTTTAGCTTTCAAGAAAGTTGTTTTGCTCAAATCTTCAGTGTACTTTTATAAAGTTGACTTTAGTTCTTTTGTGTGAGCTGCTACATTTAATGTCCAAAACGTATACTAGACGTGAAATGTTTTGTAAATTACATAATTACGCAAATTATCGTAAAAGTAACATTTTTTTCTAAGAGTAATTAAAAAGACAGTAAAATTCGGCAAAGTACTTATGTGAAAAGACCAGTCAGAAGTAAGGAAATGCTCAAAGTGGAATATACAAAAGAAACAATAAATTTTTGGAGGAAATACGATCTTGAAGGCACGAAGTAATAAAGAAATAGCAAAATAATACAAAACTGTAAAATTGTTAATATACCCAACGGTATTTCGTTGTCTAACTGTGTAGCAGTAGTGCCCCCTCAATTATTTAAGAGGTCAGCGAAAGGAGCAGGGTTGTTTCATACAAATATATATTTATGTTATAAATCTTTTAAGTAAAAACGAATGTGTGTCTTGGGGCTCTGTGTCTGTGGGTCCATAATATGCGTTCAAACCGATCTGTATGAAATTTCCACAGTTTCATCTTGGGTTCACTGGCTCCAGCACTGGCCATATAAAGTTTTGGAAAAGTGGGCGGTGCCACGCCCCTAGACTATATAAAGTTTTAATTCGTTATAGCTCTAAATGTATTTGATCTATATTAGTGGTATTTAGATATATGTATACTTTAGTCAAGATTTACATAATTTTCGAAAAGTGTGATGCGCCACGCCCTCATATTTTGTGTTGTGTTTACTCTTCATTAATGTCGTTTATTGTCGATGTCCATGAAACTTGCACGATGGGTTCAGGAGTTCGCTGGGCACCACACATGCTGTATATAGATTTTGTAAAAGTGCAAGTTATAACACGCTGCAATTCGGATTAGCTAGGAATATATTTGGTTCAAGTTAATGATATTCTATATATGTATAGGTAAAGTAAAAGTAAGTGGTATCAACACCAAAAAAAAGATGAATCGCTATATCTTCCCGCAGAGGAAAGGAAGAAGAAGGGGAGTAGGATAGAAAAAGTGATTATTAGAGGCGGTGTTAGACTGAAATGAAGAGGATAAAAAAAAACAACAAGTAAGGAAGCTGATTGTTTTCAATAAAAACACTTCTGTTATGAGTTCTGAGTGGTAAATTGACTTATTTGTATGTAATAACTTCCATACCAATCGCTGCTTACCACATTTTTTCAAAATTCCATGACATGCAAAATTTTTTGGTTTAAAAATTTGCCTTCAAATAGGCAGACGGATAGACAGACCGACGGACGAGGCTAAATCGATTAAGCTCATCGTGCTAATCCTTTTAGTATACTTATTGTTGGGCTCATCTTTTCTTCTTCGCATACATACAAACATTTCATGTTTATGAAAGGTATAAAAATCAAAAAAGATATATACCTTCCCTATTGCATTGGGGTATTAAATACTTGCCCCGATATTTTGCTTGTGTGCCAACCTAATTTTTGGCAGGAGTATACTACATACTATTGAGAAGCGGCTGACCAATTTTTATTGAAATATCTAGTTCAAACTACAAGCAATCGCCTTTGAAATTAGCAGAAGTTTTATGCTGAAAAGTGGGCAGCGCCATGCCTGCTTCCCCAAGTGCGGTCGAGTTTCTATTAAAAAAATCTTATTAGTGTGCAGGATCTTATTGATATAGTCGGCATAGTTATAGATATATCGCGTTCTAAATTTTACACACAAATATCTCAGAACTACGTCAAAAAACTGGGCATGACCCTCAACCAAACTCACCTATTTTTAGAATAAGGAGTTCGTTTCGACATATCCATTTTTTCCGGAGTTATGGCATAATAAGTTTTGTGAAATAATCCACTATAAAAGGGGCGATATCGTGCCTATTTTTGAAAATTTACATTTTTCGAATTTTTTCATTCACGGATGCTTTGAAAGTGAAATAGGAATGATTTAAAGCTTTTTTATGTAAAGTTATTGCCTTTTAATTCCACTTCCAAAATCTTTAATAAAAAAGTGGGCGTGGACCTTCACCGATTCCGCCCATTTTTTTTTGGAACACTCCTTGTGTTCATATATTTACATCTTAGTGCTAATGTACTCACCAAATTTTACCCTTATCCGTATGCTATTATATTATAAATAATCACGGCTTATATATATATAATATAAAAAGGGGGCGTGAGTATCAGCCGATTTTAAATAGTGCTCGGAGATGAGCGCCAAGGAACCCGCATACGCAATTTCATTAAGATAACTCAAAACTTACTCAAGTTATCGTGTTCACAAACGGAGGGACGGATGGACGGACATGGCTTAATCAATTTCTCTTTCTCTCCTGAACATTTTTATATGTATACGGTATGTATGTATGTACGATGATATGTATCGTAAATCAATATCAATCTCGATTCGCTTATGCCGTTGCATACTACCGTAAGGCGAATGAAGTTAATATACCTTGTGTGGGTAGCACTACTAGATATAACTTACGGGATATGGAGGTGGGGGAAAGCAAAAATAACAAGTAGGGAAGTCTAAGTTCGGGTGGAACCGAACATTAAGTACCCAGCTGTGTAAAAGTGGTCGTGGTAAATTGCTAAATTGTTGACCTATAGAGGTTTCAAACTTTTTCTACTACCATGTAGGCAATCATATAAATAAAAATGAATGTGTGTCTGGCGTCCAAAGTACTTAACCGATCTTTATGAAATTTTCAAAGTAAATTCTTGGATTCGCTGATTACGGTATAGGCTATATATAGTATTGGAAAAGTTGGCTGTGCCACGCCCCCATACTATATCAAATTTTAATCTTGTATATGCGTCCAAGGTACTTAACCGCGGTTACAGCATAGGCTATATATAATTTGACAACCGTTGATAGTATACCTCGTATCACGTTCCGTTATTTTATTTAACACGGTTATGAAATTAATAATAGCTGAAATTTGATATTTTGTTCATTTATACGTGGGCGGTGCCACGCCCATTTTCCAAATTTATAAAAAATCATTAATAAGATCATCAGGTCATTATTACTATGAAATTCTAGCACTCTATCTGCATCGGTGAAGGAGATATGGCGTGTTCCGGTTTCCTGTGTTCCAAAAGTGGGCGTAGTCTTCCACCGATTTTTCTAATTTTCCGTGGGCTTACTCTACACATCTATAGTATACTCCGTATCGAGTTTCGTAATTCTATCTTACACCGTTCTGAAGATTTTAACTTATAAGTGGGCGGTGCCACTCCCACTTTCCAAAATGTTTCAAAAATCGTATAAAGAATAAGAAAATTGAGGTAACTACCAAATTATATCATTCTACCTGTATTAGTCAATGAGATATGGCCAGTTTAGTATTTCTGCCTCCTTTTCAGATAACTTTTATGAAAAAGTAGGCATCGTCGAGAAGCGATTTCGCTTGTTTTCTATGGGTGCATTTATCACAACAATAGTATGCCTCCTACCATGCCTTCTACCAAATTTCGTTATACTAGCGTAAGCGGTTCTGAAGCTTTTGACAGTCAAAGTTTGAAATTTTTTTTACTCAAATGTGGGCGGTGCCAATCCCCTTTTCTAGAAATTTTCGACATCGAAAAAAAGGGCGTGGCCATGGGTCGATTTCGCCCGTTTCACCTACTTTGGCCGAAAAGCAACATGTGTGCCAAATTTCATTCAAATATCTCAATTTTTACTCAAGTTATCGTGTCTACGGACGGACGGACGGACATGTCTTAATGGATTCCTCTGTTCATTCTTAGAACTTTGATATACGGAACTCCATATCTATCTCTATTAATTTGTACCGTTACAAACCACCGTTATATGACCAAAACTATAATACCATGTGTACTAGTACATGTTGGGTATAAAGATAAAGGAAGATTTAGGAACAAATTACGAGAAAGCGCCGAGTGTGGAGGGAAAAGAGTAGAATTTGTTAAATGTAGGCAAGTCAAATTTTAAGCAGGACAATGTCCGCCGGGTTTGCTAGTTAATTATAAATTTTAAAAGGGCAATAACTTAAAAGCATTTAAAGTTATTAAGTTCCAATTTAAAAAGCAAGTTCTCTTTTGCCATAACTTATATACTGAGTAAGAATGAACAAAAGTGGTTAATTACCCAACAATACTCACGGTCATACTATTTAAGTCAATTATCGTCACCGTCCAACTTATGCTAGTAGGAGGTCCTACGAAAGATTTAACGATGCCCTGATCAGTTTGCAGATATTTACATAGTTCAAACCAATCGTACCCGGCTACTATATGAGCTGCATTGGCTAAGCCATATTGTGCGAGTGAATGAATATGTCCCGGCCCATAGGGTAAGCTTATCGGCAACCACCCTTGGAAGCAGAATAAGAGAACGCTCACCTGATGAACGGAGCAAGTTAAGATCGATTTGCGATCGCGCGATTTCCAGTTGGGTGGCAAAAACCGTTTAAACGTTTAGCATCGGTATCGCTTTAGAATTTATTCTTCATAAAAAAGAAACTATAACAAAAAAAGTCACACAACTTTTTTAGGTGATCCACTGTTTACAATGGAAAAAGTTTGGTTGGTCCAGAATCGTAAAAAATTTCAAAGAAATGTTCAATTTGATGTTTTGGTTGGTTCAAAATCTTAACAAAATTCAAACAAAATTTATTTGGAACTTTTTAATTGCTCTTTCATTGTATTATAAAAGCAAATACATTTCCTTTATATTTTGATTTTTGTTTAACAAAATAATACGAAACATTTTTGTCAACTGCTTTCAAAGATTATAATTTTCGAAATTATTTTAACAGTCTTTCTGACATTTATCAATATACGTTAACATTTACTAGTAAAATCAGAGAAATAACATCTTTCAACGATAAGCTAAACAGGAAAAAACTTAGGGGGAAATATGTGCCTTAACCTAATTACCGCAGTCAGCTCTTCAATAATTGAGATTTTTTATGGTTTTTATTCCCCCAGATGTCCTCTTCGCCTAAAATGTTGCATCGTGGCGCCTCCCGCGTTCACTATTTTCGCCAATAATACATCGAAGAAGTATTAGTACCTATTTCGCCATCAAACCAAAATTGTCGACTTGACGGGTACACGTGAGCGGCAATTTTGGCCTACTTGGCTGTCAAATTACAAATCCGGTAATCTCAATTATATACGAACATATACTTACTTGGTTCAGGGACATGGTCTTATTACACTCGCGTACACATGTCGCAGCTTGTACCGTTATCTAAAGTAAGGCGTAATGACAACTAATAATTCAATTTGTGACATTTAGTAGCGCTTGGCTGTCTAATTAATTTGAAGTAGCCACTAATGTGACAGAACATGCCAAGGTAAGACAAGACGGATGCTCATTAAAGCTTAAAATTAATCATAAATAAATTACAAATTTGATTTTGGTTGATTAGAGGTCACGAAATGTTGACATCTCTCACCTTTAAAAATTGGCTTTGTGAGTGATGAGTCCCTTGTGGTGAGGATAGAGAAATTCTGACTCAAAAATAATAAATCAGCGGGAGATGACGGAGGCGAAGATTTATTAAAAAGGTTTTCCTATCTCGTATGCAAAATATGGAGGGTCGAGCGCATGATGCAACATTGTACACTAAGTGAGCACTGTTCATGAATAGAAATCGCATGCTTTGCGTAGTGTACTATCAATACTTCGGACTACCTAATCAACATGTCTGGGTAAAGAATTTTTATAAACTTTTTCTAACGGAGGTCTTAGGAAGCTTGCTGCTTCAACTTAATTGGACTATACTTAGTTTGCTACTTGAAGAGCCTGCTCCGTTGATCAGTCCTTTAAATTGTTGCCAAAGTAACTCACTTCTCTCTTAGGGGTGTCGCCTTTTGCGGCTGTAGCGGACTTACTGATATGCTATTAGAGCAAACGAGCTTCATATATAGGTCATAGTGCTTGCGGAGATATTTTCGCATTTGCAGTGAGCTGGCTCGTCGGGAGAAGTAATTGCCTGCATAGACATAATAACAGTCTAACCAGAACTGTCTGCTCATCGATTTTAATTTATGTAGGCTAATTTAAGGTGTTAAAAGTAAACATGTCCGACCGTACCCGTTGGGGAACCAAGGGAATCTCTCCGACACTATCATTTTGGGCATGAAAGGGACCAATTAGTCTCTTCATAGGACATGCTCAAACAAAAGTGATCACTTCAATCCATACAAAAGATCAACAATGGCATTGGTTGCATGCTCCTTTGTGACTCAAGCCGGATTCATCCTGCACTAATCGCTTTTTTTGCAAGGCAGCAACCACAATCAATATAAGATACATTTCCGTTTCCGCAAGGTTATTTCTGAGCTTTTGTCCGATAATAATCGAGCACAGGATCAATAGGAATAAATAAATAACAACAAAATCTGCAGAGTTTTTTTTACTTTTCTTAAGTCTATCAAGCGATTGGATGAACGACTTTTAGCTGAAGTGAAAAATAACCAATTTATAGATAAACATAAAACCATTAATCACAAAATACCGAACCAAAAATAAGAAGCGAGACATGCGCCAGAGCACAAACAAATATTACTAGCAACATCGAGAGAAGCACAACACACTAACCAAGCAAGAGGGGGGCGAAAAATGTAGCATACGGGAGGCGCACTCGCGCCAATGTAGTACGCGGCTTTAACCACTAAAGCATGGCATCCAGTCAATACAGCACAATCCCTGGCGCAATGAGCATTGCGAACTAAGTACACTTGAACTCAGCTGAACACTGACACCGCAAGACTGTGCAAAAGCTCGCGGGTTCAGACTGCATTGATAAATAGCCGCATGGTATATGAATTCAACGATATATCATAGTGAAGTATTTTGCGCGCTTTCAAACACTGGTTTGATGGTGCGTTGTAACCAAGCGAAAATACGAAATGTACCATCCGTTCGAAAATGCGGTTTTGCTGGTCAGTTTTACTCCAAAGCTTATGTTGTTGTATCTATGAGGACGGTAACACTTTCACTGCAGTGAAACAGCTAACTAGTCCGAAAAAGTACTAGTTTACAACCAGAATTTTCTAATTCATCTCAGATTAAACCGAAAATGACCAAATCTTTAGCTAAATAAATCTAAATTTTGGGGTATAAAACTTATTTTGTAGTGGACCGAGTAGTTATCAACCTAGTCAGGAGGCTTTAGGAAATTAGGGGGAAATTATTTTTAAAAATTTTTTTTTAGAAAAAGGACCCATTTTTTTAAATTTAATTTTTGACTTGTTTTAGACTGAAAACTGATATCTCGTAGGACATCGCCATGCTAAAAATACTAGTTGCTTATGGACAAAAAAAACTGCCTGAGTATTTCGGCTGGTTGTTGATACTAGTTTCAAAGTACCTTCCAAGTAGTTGGTTTGATTGCACGGTCATTGCCGTTTAAGCTCTTTGCTATTCAGCTTTTGGTTGCTTCTTTTCTTTTGTTTTAATATTCTCTTTTTTGCATCGTCTATACCCAGCAGCAGTAACATAGTCATCATTAGCGCCGTCGTCCTCATAATTTGAATTTATCTGTTTGGGGCTCAAAAAAACCAACGAGCTTCTAAACCAGTGATTTCCTATGAGAAACGCGGGTGTACAAGCTTTATTGAGCTTTCTCACATACAAAAGCTCGTTGCACTGTAAATAATGTGGTTTGCTTGAAAGATTTTTTGTTGACGTTTAGCGTTTGAGGGGAAAGGGTTTGTGTTGCCTCATTTTTTTATTTTTTTTCGACTAACAATAAGATTAATTTTAAAACAAAGTTTTTCAATATTAAGCTTCTGAAAGCTTTTGACTGCAGCGGAGCTTTTGCTGAGATTTTTGAAAATGTATGTTTGTAGCCTGCACTGATCTGAAAGCGCACGACAAGCTAAACAAAGCTAATTGTTTCAGCCAAATAAGTACAGGGTGTTTTTTTTACAGGTTTGTTTTTCGAATAGAGATAAAACTGGCATTTTGTGGTCAAATGTGGCAACTCTAATGTCATTTATGTTCAGTTTGGTTTGCCATTTCATCATGAACAGGTTGACAAAAGAACAACGCTTGCAAATCGTGCAAATTTATTTCGAAAATAATGGTTCAGTTCGCGAAGTTTACCGTGAGCTCCGTCCATTTTATGGTCGACATAATCGTCCATCAGAGCAATTAATTCGGTTAACCATGGATCGTTTTCGCACTACGTTTACTCTATGTGATAATACGCATCCGCAGAGACGTCGAACAGTGCGCACCGAAGAAACAATTGCCGCTGTAGAGCAAAGTGTTGAAGAGGACCCGAATGAATCGATTCGCCACCGTGCACAGCAATTGGAGCTTTGTCCATCAACTTTATGGAAGATTTTTCGCAAAGATCTTGGCTTGCGACCTTACAAGATCCAGCTTGTGCAAGAATTAAAGCCGCGAGACCATGCAATGCGTCGTGATTTTGGTGTATGGGCCGAAAATGAGATTGATTTCGATGCTGATTTTCATCGCAAAATTTTGTTCAGTGATGAGGCTCATTTTTGGTTGAATGGCTACGTCAACAAGCAAAATTGCCGCATTTGGAGTGAAGAGAATCCACATGAGACCCTTGAAACGCCATTACATCCACAAAAACTGACTGTTTGGTGTGCTCTATGGGCTGGTGGAGTCATTGGGCCATACTTCTTCCACAATAATGCTGGAGAGGCAGCTACCGTTAATGGAGACCGGTATAGAGCCATGATAACCGACTATTTTGTTCCCGAATTGGATGGCATGAATGTGGATGAGTTGTGGTTCCAACAAGACGGCGCTACATGCCACACAGCGCACGTCACAATCGATTTATTGAAGGAAACATTCGATGAGCGCATAATTTCGCGGAATGGATCTGTCAATTGGCCACCAAGGTCGTGTGATTTGACACCATTGGATTATTTTCTTTGGGGATATGTGAAGTCGCTGGTCTACACCAACAAACCAGAAACGTTAGGGGAATTGGAAGCCAACATTCGTGGCGTTATTGCCGACATACGGCCCCATATGCTCGAAAAAGTGGTTGAAAATTGGACCTGTAGAATTGGCTTTATTCGAGCCAGCCGCGGCGGCCACATGCCCGAAATCATATTTAAACATCAATGGCATAAAATTATCCTTCCAATAAAGCCAAATTGATGAACCTTAAAACGATTTTCTTGTGTTTTATTTCAATTCGAAGTTCTATACCCCTAAAAAAAACACCCTTTATATGAGCAGCGAAAGTATTCAATACCGAAGATGATAAATTAATTGGCTACCGTCGACATCGAAAAAAAACCAGTTACCATGAAGAGATCCGATATGCAAAGAGGAGCAATTTGAGCCCAAATTTTACGAATGCTACTTTGACGTATAAGCGAACATATACACCTTACAAAGCTCTTGAACCACCAGCTAACGGCAAATAGTGAACAACATATTCGATTTCAAGCCCTGAGCGAACTTTTTCATGGAGTCTTTGCTCTTTAACGAAAAGAGCGGTCAACTACTCAAGGAAGATAAGGAACTGTGACGAAATGCGAATAGCAAATGACGCGAACTGAAAACCATGAAACTGCAAGTGCTAACAAATGGAATGTTGAGCTATGCAAGTACGGTACAAGACAATTCGAACAAAGCCCTCTTTGTCCAATCTACAAGAAATGAGATTCAGCAAATCAGTGCCTACTATTGCGGAATCAGCCTGCTTAGTAGTATCTTGTGTGAAGAACTGAAGCCCGTCGAGACCTGACCAACCTGTAAGCGCCAATTCAGAAGCAGGCAATTCAGAAGTATACACCTCTATAAGGGATAGGTCTTTTCCATCCTGTTATACTCTGCAGCCAAGACGCTGACAACATTTGATAAAGCTGTTCTAACTGTATTCAAGATTTTCGAGCAAGCACCGAAGAAGATTTAATGATATACGCAGGCATGCCATGACTAATGAGAACTTGGTATATAATTTACCACGTTCTCACTGGTTTACGACTATTTAAAATCTGAGTTAAATTTGCTACCGGGTATATTACAGTTCCACATTTACCGGGTTTTTCGATTTGTTTGATTTTATTTTTTTATATTGGAAAGGATACTTTTTTAGTTGATATATAGATGTACATTCCTACCCACTGGCATACATACGCACAAATATTATTGGGGGTTATAGCCATTTTATGGCATTTAAATTGAAGTTTTATGGTTTGAGCGCGTATTCCAACGGACGCTACTCAATTTTTAATGCCTTCACAACTCAGTTGAATACGAAGGGCTTTTACAAATATTACATACTTCTTAGTCATAAATGAATTTCTCTTTACTGTATATTTATTATAAAATGAATGAGCTAAAAATTTCCCGATTTACTTACGTTATAGCTTGGCTTTGTTGAGCTCAGAGATGCTCCATACTACGCGACCATATACTATACATGATTATTTTATGTGTGCGCTTTTAATTCAAATTTATTGTGGTCTAACTTTTATTTGGGTTGGACTTTATGATTTGAAACTCAAATTTTAAATTTCTTTAATGTTTGGCAAAATCACCTTTAAACAAACCATCATGTTTCTTTTGATATATGTTTTGAGTTTTACTCTGCCTGTAGGTCGTTTAAGTTTTTCAAGCGGCTTCATGGTACTTTCTGCATTTCGTATCAAAAGTTTTATCGAAATGTTAACCGTTTTTGGCTTAACCGTACTCAAAAATATTTGACGTTTGGACATGTTACTTTTGCTAATTTAAACATAATCGCCTGGGATACATTGAGAGGGCATTGATTGGTTCAAAAAAATAATAAAATTCACACAAGAAGGGAAATATCAGTTCGGGTGAAATGGTCTCAAAAGATGCCTCTTTTATTCCAAAAAGAACTTAAAATAATTTATCTAAATTATTAAAAAATAAAACACAATAATAATTTTCATACAAATAAAAAAAATGAATCTGTGGCAATAAGGAAAAAATACCAAAGTAATTTTTCTGAATTTTTCAGTAGAGCGCTTTGAAAGTTGAAATTTAAGTGTAAATGTATGGAATTCAGTTATAGTTTTCTGTCCATAAAATAATCAATTTTTGAGCCAAAGCCGTGAACTTTCGTATGATTATAGATTCTAGAACGGAAAATATAAAGTAACACTATCTCGTTTTAGACCAAATTTGAGTTTGGCTTTTCGGCTTATTGCCACAGAATTATTCTTGAATTTGAGTTCATTTATAGTCATGAATTTACTTTATTTAATTTTTAATTTTATTTTTGTTAGTTTATTTATTTTTTTTTTTTTAAATTTTATTTTATTTAATTTTTTATTTTATTTTATTTTACTTTATTTAATTTAATTTTATTCTATTTTATTATACCTTATTTAATTTAATTAAATTTAATTTTTTTTTGTTATTTTATTTTATTTTTTTATTTTACTTTATTTTTATTTTATTTTATTTTATTTTATTTTGTTTTTATTTTATTTTTTTTATTTTATTTTATTTTATTTTATTTTATTTTATTCTATTTTTTTTTATTTTATTTTATTTTATTTTATTTTATTTTATTTTATTTTATTTTATTTTATTATATTATGTGATGTTATTTTATTTTATTTATTTAATTTCATTTAATTTTATTTTATTTAATTTCATTTAATTTAATTTAATTTAATGTAATTTAAATTAATTTTATTTTATTTTATTTGATTTTATTTTATATTATTATTTTTATTTCATTTCACACAAAAACTAAAAACCCAAACACCTGTGGTGAATATTCGATTTATTTTTGTCGGTTCCCGAAAATGATTGATAAAATATAAAATAGCATTAGAATACACATTTTTTCTTAGATGCCTAATAAGGCTGAGGGATTTGATTGTGAACAAACAAAGAGGGGGACCAGAGTGTATGCGGAAATTCGTAAAATAGGGTGAGGCCCTTTCTCTTAATACATGCTACTCACACCTACATACTCTTTTAATAGATGAAGAGGGGGCGCCAGAGCGAAAATGTCAAGAAACCAAGTTATGGCTCGAATATGTGACCTTCCGCTGCTTTTAAAGTAAATTACTTAAATAAGCTTAATTATCCCGACTGTTGGTAAAGGAATAGATTTGCTTTTTATTATTAAACCAGAAAGTTTTTCGTTTCACCACAACCAAAAGTGTACTAAAACCTGTCACTGTGATAACATCGGTCACTTTGGTCACCGATAGTAAATGATGTAGAATGTTAAAGGTAATACAAACAAAAATATATTTTCCTTAATAAAAGTTATTACACAAAAGCTGAAGCCGCAAAAGAAAGTCTTGAAACAAGTTGTAGCAGAAAGCTTATACTTAAGATAAATGATCAGCGCACCAGTGAATTTGGCAGACAAGAAGGAAAAGGAATTGCTGCTTGAATGAATTCATCACATACACATACGCAAACACACATGTACAGTTTCATTTATCTTGAAATGGGCATTTGGTTGAATGTATTTGTGTGAATCAACCCTGCAAAAAAAGCGATTAGTCTAGGATGAATCTGGGATGCGTCGCAAAGGAGCATGCGACCAATGCCAGTTTTGATCTCTTTGTATGGGTTGTAGTGATCCTTTTTTTTTAACCCTATCCTATGAAGAGACTAATTGGTCCCTTTCATGCGCAAAAGAGTAGTGCCGGCTAGACCCGAAAGGGTAGTGTCGGACAGATTCCCTTTGTTTCCCTACGGGTACGGTCGAACAAGTTTACTTTTAACACCTAAAAGTAGGGTACAGAATTTAAAATGGACTTATCCCAACCATGCCTATAACGGAATAGCTGGGATCAATTGCAGCCCACTGTAGACGAAGGGTATATATCCCAGATCACTCTCTTTAGAGATCAGTCCCACGAGTTTTTGCAGGGAACGTACTTTCGAAGGTGAAATATTGAATGCCCCAAAGTGAAATGCAGAAATTCATAAAATTAGTTCGAATGCATTCTTCGTGAAGAAACTAAACAGAACTCAAATATAAAGATAATTTTGTTACCTACATTAGGGTGCCTTATTCAGTGAGATTATTGTGTTCTCAACAAGGTTGCTTTCTCATTATTAAATCAACTTCGCTACGCAACGCTCAATTAACGGAAAGGTCCATTTATTTTCCTGCAACCTTTATCTCATATATTAAATGGTTGGCAAAGTCCATTGTGGCGCACAATCTATCGTAAGGCTATGCTAAGTGACTTAGGCAGAGTTGTCAATAATTTGTAGCTGTTGTCGTTAGTTCACTTCAGGAGTTATAATTCCCACTACATCCCATGCTATTTCACAATCTTGTTTTACCGGATCATGGGCTAATATACCTATCTAATTTACCATATCTCTCAAAGAAATTGTAAAAAATGGGCTATCTTCTTCAGAGTTTTGTCTGACATCCAGTCTAAAGTCGAACATCTGGGATATGTCCTTAGTCTTGATCAATTTCATTTGGCACATCCTTATAAGAGTTTCAGTACGTTCAAGATCCAACATAGCAACATACAAGCAGCGCCTCTTGAGCTGTCGAAAATGCCTATGATATATGTATATTGGAACGATTTTCCGTCATCCCTTGTCAAATTTGGGTTTGAGACAAACCGGTTTCGGCGTTGTGCCATTATCTCAGGAGAGACCTTAGAGAACAAAAAAGAAACAATGGAGAAGAAAGTACACAAACCTGGACGACAATGACATATACCGGAAGGGCAACATATAAATTAGCAAATTTCCTTAGAAAATACAATATCAACACAGCGTTCAAAACATCGAACAATTTAGGACGGAAACTAAGAACCAAAACTAACTCAGAAGATCCGTTTAGCAGCCATGGTGTATACAAGCTCACTTGTGAATGCCAGCACAGTTACATAGGACAAACCGGACGACAAGTAAGAACGAGGTTCAGAGAACACATTAGAGATAACAACAAAAAGATACGGAATCCAACCATCATACCAGAGTCCAACTTTGCGAATCACATGGCGGAGAATAAATGCCCCCCCGGAAACATCAAAAAAACAGTCAAGGTCCTACATGTACAAGCAAAAGGCCGACGTCTGAACGTACTCGAAAACATGGAAATCTACAAACAAAAAACATTCGACGGTAGAATAATAAACGAACAGACAAACACTGTTTCCGACACAATATTCGAACCTTTAAAATTGGTTTACAAAAAACAAAGCAACCACTCAGGTACCACAAACACACACGCACCGACAAATAAGCACAAAACAGCAAAAGATCAAAAACAACAAACAAGCAAAAAAGGTCAAACAACAAAAATTACCAACTTTTACCTGCCTCAGTCAACCACACAAAAAACCGATCGATGAAAAACCACCTCCGTTTCTGAATGTACACACACAACACATGCACACACGTACACAAACAGACACCCATGCTGACGTTACCTACTACCTACTATAAATACAAGACAAACGACCACAACAGATCAGAACGAAAATCGACACTGATGATGGCACAACGCCGAAACCGGTTTGTCTCAAACCCAAATTTGACAAGGGATGACGGAAAATCGTTCCAATATACATCAATCATTCACCCTGTCGGAAAAACAACAAAATAAAGCCTATGATATAAGTAGATTGAAGTTTTCAGTGCCGCCCTCAAAAAAATTCCGTCTTTAGTGATTAATACAGCTGTAAATATACAGATAGAAGTACATAAGTAAGTAGTGTTATACTTAGAGTTTAAAGAACTTAGAAGAAATCTGAACCCATTAACTGGGGACTGTTTGCGGTTAAGTCCGAGATGGATACAAATGCAGGCTGATCTTATTCTGTTAAGCACAGTCCATTTGAAAGAAAATAAATCAGCTCCTTTTCATAACTAGTTGTAAAAGCAGGAGCTGATGTAGAAATAGGCGATAAAAAAAGGATTGGATACTATACTGTGAATGATATAGACATGTGAAACATTTCAATGCCCTTCATAATTTTGAAATTTTAAATTTAGAATTTTAAGTTAATTGCCTATTTCAAAAAAGCTATTCCTGATAATACTGAACAACTTGTGGCGTTCGATATCAGTAGCCATGTTCAACGAAGTAACTTCCTATCGTTTATGAGATGGGACACTCTTCCAGTCATACCATAGCATCACCACACCATGGAATGTCCTCTGACTCGCTTTTCATATAATAATTCTTGTGTGGACAGGAAATTCCTATTTAGGTCGAACGTTTGTGTTAAAAAGGCAAACAAGTGTTTCTTTATGACAAGAAAAGTAAAACGCTGCGCAATATAACTATAAAATACTCGGCCACGGTAGAGCGTTTAGTTGGCTCTAGTTAAACACTACTTATGTCGACAGTTTGAGAACAGTTGTGAGGTCATGGAGACTGATACTGACAGGTAGAACAGTTTTGTAGCCAATGGAGCATTAAACTTAAACATGCATACCATGGAAAAACTTTGTAAACTTCAGAGGAACCTGAGCTAGCCTTACAGTATAAACTCATTGCCGATTTGTGTAAGTTCGTAGGACTCACGTCAAAGGTTTGGTTCCTTGTATCCACCCATAGCCTGTCAATAATACCAATCTGTTGACGGTAGTTCAAGACAACCCAAAAGTTTCCTAATTTACTTGTACTGATAGAATATCTTTAATTTTAATACAAAACCGGCTCTGCCTTTCGTCTTTCCGTTATTGCCTTTCAGTTGAGCAAAACCTAAACAAAATAAATAACCTAGAAAAGATTCCTAAAAAGTGCTAAATTTTAGATGTTTATCAGCCTAATGTTCTCTATTTATATTAAGTTATACTGCAAATAAATGTATATTTGAAGTTAGAGTTGCATGACTTATTTTGGACTCTAAGCGGTTTCGAGCAAAGTAGCAGTGACTATGGCAATAGTCAGATGCATCTAGAAGGTGAAAGCAGTCCAGATATGTATATATATACATAAGTAAACTTATACTCATTTTCTCTTGAGAGCATTTTATCTTTTAAAATTTACTTTTGTTTGACTTCACCGTGTGCGGTCAGTCGAAAATTTGCATTCAATTTAATTTTCAGTTAAAATTTTGTTCCCTGTGCTTGAGTTTTTAAGCCACAAATATGTGCACGGCAGTTCGACTGAACGATAGGCTACTAATTAAGTGGTAATTATTATTATTGTTTAGAAACGTCTCACAGCTAAAGACATTTAATGACTCTTGAGATCCTAAAAGATAACCACGTAGTCGGTAAACGTCGCTTCTACTGAAAAAAAAAAGAAATGTCTGGTCGATATTTGCGAATGGTGCAGCTAGAGATGTTGGTTTATAGAAAGAGAACTCTAGCAAAATATCAGGCGGATGACAGAATTTGTCAAGGCCAAGGTTAAATTCTGTAATGGCAATAATGTAGACGTGTTAACCAACTTACAGAGAGTAGTTAAGTTATAAAGGGGACCAAAGTCCCTACTAAAATTCGGAGAACGACAAACCCGAATCCCAATCGATGATGATATTAAAAGCGGATTGCTACCCGGCTGTGATGTGAAGCATTATTGCTTCTTGAAAATAATAAATCGCGAATGAACTACTCGTCGATCTGCTTAAAAATAAATCTAAACTCTATGTCGATTTCAAAACAGTTTTTGACAGTGCTAAAATGAGATGGCTATATACTACAATATCTGAATTTGACTTCTCTACATACGGCTATGGCAAACGACGTTAGGCAATATCAACAGCTCCATAAGATTAGAAAGACCTCTTCAATATATTCGTAACTAAATGAGGCTTGAGACATTCGACTCTGTAACGTGCGATTATTTTAACCTGATATGTACTAAAAAAATTATACACTCAAACATCGTAGACATCCACCGAGATGGAAAAAACAGGTGGGAGATGACTTGATCACCTTGTTTTTTCGTCATAAACCGAAAAAAGGGTGCGCCTTCTACTTAGGCTAAACTATTTAAATTTGATCGGACTTAACCTCGTTCTTATATCCTTCTGATACCGTCTTTTGAATGTCGTTATATATGTTGAAGAGGAATTGACGTCTGGCCTACGTCTTATGCAAAGTATCACATGCTACACTATTTCCTTAGGAAGGAAGTAATATAACTGTACTTATTTTAATGCGTTAGCGGGGTTATTAAATACATACCTAAATACATACATAGAAACGCATTAAAAACACAAACACAAACACACATACCGAGCAAACTTGTACCAAGCTATTCCTGAAATAACTCAGAGTCTGTATAGTATTCATTAACAGAGTACATTTAGGACGTAGTTAGTTATTTAGCAAACCTTTTGATAGTATTGTTAGGTGTATATGTGTGTGCGAGTACTTCCTGCTTGCTTTAAATTTTGTGGCTCACCAACTCGCGCCAAGTAATTTAGGCTCAAGGCCACAAAAGTTGGCCAATTAATGGCATCATAAAGTTTTGTTTCTTCCTTCTATTTCACCCAACGACTTTTGCTACCGACTTTGGCAGCACTGATGGCAGTAGCAGCAGCAGAAACCGAAGCACCATCAACTACTCTGGAACACGTAATTTCTGCAATTTACTTTGAATAGATGAATGGTGGTTATAAATATTGTTATTTGTTGTTGTTTGTGTAAAATTTAAGTTTTAATAGCATTTGAAACGCAAAAGTTTTTAGCTAAGTAATGGTTCGGTACTTATAAAGCTTCAACAGCCGCGGCAAGTTCAGTTGCGTTTCCTATAATTTTGCAAACTTTTTTTTTTTTTTAATTTGCATTCCTAGAAATGCGTATTCCATTTCTCTCTCAATTATTTCCTTTCATTCTATATTTTTTCACTTCGTTAAGTCTGTTGATGGATCGCTTCGATGGCGTACAGATTAATGATTTTCTTTTACCAAATAATTATGAACATACTAAATACCTAATAAGCTTATATATGTACAAGTAGTTGCAAAACATAAACACCCCTGTAGGAAATGATATGGTATATTTGACATGAACAAACCTGATGCGCAACAACACATCTCGACATCTGTTTGTCTGACACAAGTCATCTTTCAGATTTTTCTCAAGTGCCATAGAAAACTCATCAGAATTCGCATGCCTCACTATCTCAGTCCTGAGAATCAGCTGAGTTGTTGCTGATCAAACATCTGCCTGGTAGGGTACCGAGTGATGAAACTCCTTAATAGTTTTATGGGTTTTTAATAATAGACTAATAACGCGTTTTCAACAGCGCAACTAGTAAAAGCACGGAATTTGATTTTATGAAAAGCACGTATCTATTCTCTATCTTCTATGATTCAACTGTTCTTTAGGTCAGTATTGAGCAATAGAATTTTTTTAATCAGACTCTCAATACAGGCAAAGGTCAGTGATTACTTAATCACCACTTATAAATCATTAGCCTACCACTACAATTAGAAGAGGCTAAAGTGCCCATTTTGATAACTCCGAATAAGGGCTAAAGGCCCATCCGCCATTAGACAGGAAGTGATACCATTTTAACCAAATTGTCCGCTTAATGTAGCTCATAAATCTTCGATTTCAAATAAGTTCTTTGATCCCTGTTTGACTGTCACAGTGTATTTACACGAACGTGCAGTTTTTGGAGAGCAGCCTTCTTTATGGCTGTAAGTTCAGCCTGAAATGCGCTGCAGTGGCTCGATAGCCTAGGTCTCTTTCGAGTGGACCCCCCTGCCCACCTTGTCGTGAATATACGCTTCCTCCCACTCGTGCTTCTTAGAGTTTCTTATGGAGAACTTAATTTCCTTAGCTAAGGTCGGTGTAGTGTAGTCTACCACCTGGCGATTTTTGGGTATGGTTTGCAGGATGTTTGCATGTCCGAATATGGTGTCGCTTGAGCGTTGAACAGCATTATATCGGACTATCAAAAGTCAAACCTAATTTTTTCATAAATATCCCGCCTTCAGTGGCATTTATGCCATAACAAGATTGTAAAACATCAAATTCCTTGAAAAACATGTCTTTCTTGCTAATTCATAGTACCAACTGTTTCTGAGCTAAAGATCGGAAGGCGCGAAAAGTCATATAATCTTCAGATTAATCTATATCAGTCAACATGCTCACATTTTATACATAGACTAAAAATGTTGTCACAAATAAGAAAAAATGGGCTTGGCAACTTCTGTTTGTAGGCTGAGAATTTCGTCTTGCTTTGAAAGCTGAAGCATATGTAATAGTTCAAACATCACAAAATAACCAGCCTGTACTCAGACTCCGTAGTGGATGGCAGAAACCACAGCCGTATGGTTTCGGACCAAATCCTGTTTTTAAAATTGTTTGAAAAATATTTCAACGTTACTTGTTGCTGAAACCTGTATGGTATAACCTGCATTATACTTTTGATGATTTATTTTCCTTTGAAAAAATCTCTATGTTGAAGAACTTAAATAAGAATTAGGTTTATTTCCCACCAACTGTTTCCTTTCTTTTCGTCTACTTTTAAATTTGACATGTTTCTTTAAATTTTCGGTGTTCGCTTTGAAAGGCTCAAAAACTTTGAAAAGCTCAAAAGCTATTCAAACACGTAAAGCACACATTAGTACATTCATTCCTTACTGTGCAGCAAGTTTCTCGAGCTTGCTTGCCAACTACGCAAAGACATACATACATACATACCCAAGCAGTACATTGAAAGTATTTCCATTCAAATGTCCGTTGACCTGTCCTTGCTTGGTCTTGTGTAAAATTATTTCTCAATTTTAGTTGACAACTACATAGACACATAAAGTTTGTCGATTTTATTTTACAAACATTCATAATTTATATTGTACATTGAAACACACTTTGAAATAGTAAACTGAACTCGATAAACTAATAAATAAGTGAAAATAAATTGCTTAAAGTAATGTTATTTTGTAAGCGCTATAAAAGTATTTCAGTGCTTGCTGGTTGTCCTGGAAAATATAAATAGTAAACTTGAATATTATGTTTAAATCAAAATAAAAAAGTTAGAACCATTACGGTCCGTATTTGTTGACAAATATTAGTTCACTGCTTTGCATGCCACTATGCCGATATTTATCTTCCCAGAAAACAATAAGGAAATGCGACTTAATTAATATCTAGAGTTTGCTCATTGGTTTAAATCCAATCACAAAACTCTTATTTATTTGCTGTTTCCTTTCTACACCTTTTTCGATTAATTGCATTGCTTTTGATTTTATTTTCTTCTGCTTTTATATTTCGCTCCCTATTACTCTTCTCTCTTTTCGTTCTTTTATTTCCTTTCTACACCACTTAATAATATAGGATGTATATTTAATCTGTTTAATTTAATTTAATTTTATTTTTTTAGTGTTCAGAATTGGTAACTGAAAATTTAGTTTAATTTAGTTTTATGTAATTTAATTTAATTTTATTTTATTTTATTAGTGTTTAAAATTGGTAATTGAACATTTATTTATTTGTGTATTTTTTTTTTAATTTAATTTAATTTTTTTTATTTTTTTTAATTTTATTTTATTAGTGTTTAGGATTGGTAATTGAACATTTATTTTATTTTGATTTACTTTTTTTTTTTAATTATTTTATTTCTTTTATTTTTTTTAATATTTTTTTATCATTGTTTAGAATTCGTAATTGAACATTTATCTTTTATATTTTATTATATTAGTGCTCAGAATTGGTAATTGAACATTTATTTTATTTTGATTTATTTTATTTTATTTAAAATATTTTTATTTTTTTTATTTTATTAATTTTTTTTTTTCATTCATATTATTTTATTTTATTTTAGTTTTAATTCTTTTATTTCATTTTATTTTATTTTATTTTAATTTATTTTATTTTATTTGATTTTGTTAGATTTGATTTTTGTTGATTTTGTTAGATTTTATTTTATTTTGATTTATTTTATTTTATTTGAAATTACTTTATGTTATTTTTTTTTTTCATTTATATTATTTTTTTTATTTTTTGTTATTTTGTTTTATTATGCCTAGTTTTATTTTAGTTCTAACTTTTTTATTTAATTTTATTTAAATTTAATTTGTTTTATTTAATTTGATTTTGTTAGATTTTAGTTTTGCTGATTTTGTTAAATTTTATTTTATTTTATTTTATTTTATTTTATTTTATTTTATTTTCATTTATATTATATTATTTTATTTTATGATATTTTCTTTTATTTTATTTTAGTTTTAGTTCTTTTTTTTTTATTTTATTTTAATTTAATTTATTTTATTTTGTTACATTTTATTTTATTTTATGTTATTTTGTTTTATTTTATATTAGTTTTAATTTTTTTTAATTTTATTGTACTTTAGTTTAATTTATTTTATTTTATTTGATTTTGTTAGATTTTATTTTTGTTGATTTCTTTAGATTTTATTTTGCTTTATTTAATTTGATTTGATTTTATTTTTATACCTTTCATGAACATGAAATGGTATTATAACTTTGGTCCGATGTTTGTAAGTATGAGAAGAAGAAGAGATGGACCCACCAATATGTATACCGAAATGATCAGGGCGATGAGCTGAGTCGATTTAGCCATGCCCGTCTATCCGGCCTTCCGTCTGTCCATCTGTCTGTTTGAACGCAACCTAGTCCCTCAGTTTTAGAAATTTGGTAAGAGGCAGCCATGTTGTAAAGCATTAATCATTTGCCTGAACCAGCGTGATCGGACCAATAAAACGCATAGCTCCCATAAAATCAAATGTTCCCATAAACGGGTTTTGGCCTATAACTGTTGCAATTAAAAAGCTAGGAACGTAAAACTTTGCCAGGTTTGGTAAATATTATACATGTAATGTGTGTAGTGATAATCTCCCAGATCGGACCAACATAACATATAGCTCTCATACAAGCGATTTTTTCGATGAAACGGGCTTGGGCTACGTATCTGTAAATTAACAGTTTTGCAGAGTTTGTACTAATTGCGTGTAAGGATCAGACACTTACATCCATGATGCGTATTCAAGAAAGGTATAAAGTCTTCGGCACAGTCGAAGGCAGCCCTTTCCTTACTTGTTTTTTTGTTATCTTAATTTATTTGACTTGACTTTATTTTACTTTATGTTATTTTATTTTACTTTAATTAATTTTATTCTATTTTATTTTATTTTATTTTATTTTATTTGTAGTGGTGTCCCTTTAAACACATTTCTCCTTATTATAATATGCTTTGATGGGCTTGAGCCGACCTATCGCTAGGTACATATATAGTTGTTTATACCCCAGATGTATACTTTGGCCTTAAAAGGCCCAGAACTTTTCCAACTTGCGCATTTAATATAAAGAATATAATAACTTACATGTTTTCCGTCGACTCTGACCGGTATCTGCTAAAGTAATTAATTTTTGAATTGAAGATTTGCTTGGCAAAAATACATCCGGACGGTCGCCGACTGATGCGATGTGAACCCGTTTTGAGAAAAAGATTATTTGAAAAATGTGTGGGCTCCTAGCTGTACTCAGACAACGATATAGTTCAACTAATTTTTGGTAAGAGGCTATTTTGGCACACGTGGAAAAGATGGGTCATATGTAACGAAATATTTGACTAGTAACTTAATTTTCATACAAATATTTATGCATGCAACTATTTCATTAAATACATATCTTTGCTAGTTTTATATGTTCAATACCTTTGAAGTATATGCTAGCAGCGTTAAATAACGTGTATATCCTTATCTAGAAAATATCTTTGTTATACCACGAAATTTAAATGTTTGCTGAATCCATAACCTCCTAATTCAATGTTAATACATACAAGCAATAGCACAACATTGTATGATTTTCACAATTTCTTACATTTGTCACAAGCGCTCATATCACGCTTCAAATCCCAACTAAGAGTCATGCAAAGACACATCTCGTGAGTATATCCAATAAAAGTAAATAGTAAACTAAGTTACAACAATGTACGAACAGAGTGAGGGAACAAACGAAGTAAGGAGTATGGCCCAAAATTTAATAAGAGTTAGGAAAATGGCGGCATAATATAAGTAGCTCTAATCTATATTACCTTATTAGAAATATAAAATGAAAACGTACATTTTTTGTAAGCACAAGTACCCGGGGTACTTTTAAAAGCAATATTACAAAAAGAAATATGCTTAATTAAAATATTAAATTTACTGAATATATAGTATTTTGTACTCAAAATGTTTTTAAAACTTTGATGTAGCATTCCGTTAAAGCCAATTCTTGTTTTGGTGGAAATCTTTTCTAAATGAGTTATACTTTTGAGTTATTCTTAAAACCAGTTGTGTGATTTTTTTTTAAAACAAATTAGATTTATTTTCGTTTCTAGAAAATTCTAAGCCTTTTTTTTGAAATTTTCTGTGCGACCATTAAATCACTTGTTTCCTGTATTCAAAACTTATGGGAAAAAAATCTTCAAAATTTTACAATAAATACAAACTATGCTTTAATTATTTTGGATAGTTTTGATGAAATGATTTCGAAAATTGCTGTAAATATCGCTAATTATTAAATAATAATTTAACCAATATAAATCCCTAAATAATCAGAAAAAGTCTTGACATCATTATGAAAAGGGTCCAAAAATATTTTTGAGAATAATCGCAGCACAATTTCAGCTACATACTTTTTTCTAAAATTTTAATTACAAAAAGCTGTCAGGCGTCAAGCTGTCTTCAGTCAGAGGTCACTATAATAAGAACAACAAAGGAATTTTATTTTCCACTACCAATTCTTAAGACTAAATTGTACACAGGTTTCAGAAAGCTCATACTTCACAAAAGACTCTTCGAGCATGAGTCACTACGAAATTTAAGTTTCTCTTATGATACCCGTAGCCTGTTACTTGGTGTCCGTGACCTGAAAACTACGTAAAAGTCATATACTCCTTACTTTAGGACTCTCTTTTTTTTATCTAGAAGTTAAACCGTAGTGAAAAAGCAGTAATTTTGTATACATTTCGATTCACAAATTTAAAAATTTGTGTATGCAATTGAAGCAGTTTCAGCACAGTTTCTTTTCTTTTCATACTCTGCTGTTGCATACTCCGAATTGCGATGAATTCCCTAACAGCAATAAAAGTTGCCAATGTTGAGGATGTAATACAGAGTTACCTGCTGTATGTGCATGGAAGTATCTATGTGTATACGAGTATATATTTCTATTTTACAGTTATGCAAAATTGTCACAGAATTTCTCTATTTGCCCATACTAAGATTTGCAAGGCAATGAAGCTAGCGAGCATTGGTGTTTGATTCAGTCGGTTTGTTGTATCTACCGTCATTGGTGACATTTATACCAGGCAATGCAACCAATTGAAAATGACGGTCTGCTTTATATTTTGCATATTACAATCATTTCGTCTTTATTCCGTTCAATTCATTCCGACTTTAGTATTCGTTTTACAATGGATTGAGTTTTTGTTGGTTTCTCCTTTTGTTTCGTTCTTCAAAATCCTTTAGGTTCCATTCCGGCTTCGTTCTAGTGTTTGGATTGGTTTCGTTCTTTAAAATTATTTCATTATTCTTCCTACTTTCGTTTCGTTTCTGCAAAGTATTTTTTCTTTTCGTTTTTGCAAACTGTTTCTATTTGGATTATATTCCCCCCTTCGGTTGTGGATTTAGCAAAATTTTTCGGTTTATATTTAGGTTTTGTTTCTCATTATGATTTCTTTTTTAAAGTGTTTCGTTCCAGCCTTATTTTCGGTTATGCAAAGTTTTCCAATTCCTCTTTAAGTTTTGTACTTAAAAATTGTTTCGTTGTCTATGTTCAAATCGATTTATTTGAATCATATCTATATCTGGCAACACTGTAAATGTCATTGTCATTCATTAAATCAGCTGATATTATCTTTTGTCAGCAATTGTGTTTGCAGGTTAATTTGCGTGTTTTGAATGAAAAGGAGATTTGAGTAACAGTGTATATACAGGCTTATTAGTGAACAACCATGGACGCAGACCGACCAACTACGTGTGCACGAATGAGACGTATTAATAATGTACTCCGAAATGCTACCATCCGGAATGACAGAGAAAGTGACTCTGAATCTGAAGATTTTGGCTCTAGTGATGAAGAAGATTTGTGTGGTACCTCCTACTCATGAGGTCGATTCTGATGAAGATATTTGCCTATTTTTATCGAGTTAGTGGCCTGTTCGGGCTGATTCCATGCATACTTGCAAGCTGTAACCTGCACGACATGGAAAACCGCTTATCGACCTGTAAACTGACACCTAGTAAATGTTATATTACTTTGTCTAATGACAAATACGACTTTAGATTGCTTTACTTTTTTATCGAGGTATCTACTTACTTTTTTTTTTCAATTAACAGAAGCAGTGGCGTTAATTAATGAGAGTATGATGAACATGGGAGAAATTGGAGAAGTTGCGATGCACGACGCACAAAACAATCACCCGCCGCCTTCGCCTAGAGGACAAGAACAAACTTGGGGGGAAATGAAAGAAAGCGAAAAAGAGCAACAGGTCAAGACTATATTAACACAAGAGGAAATGTCGTTAAAGCGAAAGTATTTGCAGCTATCGACTGTGCTTGTCGACTCAAAGTGGCCCCGCCCATTCAAAAAATTATTCATGATGCATTCTATAAGTTAGGATGCTGGGATTCTCAAACTGTCTGGTTGTGTGGTGCAGTAACCGTCTCAGCTCCAAAACGACCTCGGAAAATGTTACAAAAGCAGACACCAAGCCTTAAGCAACATACCCGTCAGTTCATCCTCAACAATACACCTGTTTGCAAAAAGTTTTTTCTAGGTGTCCTGCAAATCAGTAACCATCGCTTAGATTATGCATTATAAGTAGAACAAACAACACCTGCTAACACTAACCTTCCAGTTCCGGATCAGAGACGACGAAAAATACCAGGAAATAAGATAAGTGAGGAGAAGGTTGAGTAGATTAGAGAGCATATACGGAGTTTTCCTAAATATAGAAGCCATCGATCGACCGATCGCGAAAATTTTGCCCCTTATTTTAACCTAACTGAAATGTACAAATTGTTTGTGGAAAGATACCAAGATGAAGGTAAAGGAATATTAAAAAAAATCTTTATATGAAAAGGTGTTCCGAAAAGAATTTAATACTCAATTCTACATTCCAAAAAAAAACACTTGTAAGACTTGCGACGAATTTCAAATTAATTTGGATAGAAATTAGACGGAACATGGATACACACACAAAGTTAGTTGCGAAAGCAAGAGGAGTTGAAATTTGTACCACCCATTGATCATCCCTTTTCGCTGCCACATGTAAACAGCAGAGGTGAAACAGAAAACAATCCAGAAGATTTTCTACCAGCCCGCCGTGGAGAAGACTAGGCTACTGTTACTTTTAATGCAGAGGTGATCATTTACGAACACTTGTATGTTATTTTTTTAATTAAAGTATTTCCTTTCACATATTTTTTGTTGTTTTATTTATATAATTTCCAATTTGTAGTTCAACCTTCCTTAAAAATTAAAAATTCTAGAGTGATCTATGTAACAAGTTTTTTTGTTAAAAAAAAATATTATATAAAAAACGTTTCTATAATAAGTTTTTTTAATGCAAAATGTTAAGTTAACTACTAAGCTAATATAATAGTGTACAATATTCACTTAACATACATCAACAATCGCACACTCCATTAAAACGCGTTTCATCTGTTTTCTCAACTTCTGTATTTTGTTACATAGACCAGTTTAGTTCAAGGCTAGCCAGTTTCCTCTTTTTATTGGCTACTATTACTGTACGCTAATAAATCCTAAATAGTTCTCTTTTAAAAATTAAGAAGAAATTCGTCTTTATAGTTAGGAGGTAGTGCAGTTGATGATTGGAATAGCGGTCAGGGAACAGTGGAACTGGTTCAGTTAGTTCTTTTTCCTGAAAACCAAAGGGTAACGGTTTTAATTTCGGTTGGATGAATTGACTCAAACATTGCACTTGTTATAAATAACTGACATTTTCCCCTTGTCAATGTGATAAGCAGCGACAAAAGTTTACTTGACTGTAGCAAACTGACATTAGCAAGAATGTTGCAAATGAATAAAACGTACATGAACGGATATGTGTATGTGTTAACGCATACATATGTAAGTGAGTGAAAAATTCCCAATAAGCACTTCTGTGAATGTTTTCAAAAATGACTTACAGCAAGCTGGGTTTTTTAAACGATACATAAACGTTTTTAGTATTAAGTTTATTTTAGGGTTTTAAAGAAAAATTTTTATAAATATTGAATTGGAATCATTTAACTTTTAGTATAGATATTTTTTTGAGAAACGCTCTATTTCAGATTTTACTTGACGAACACCTGTTGAGAGAGAGCGTTTTTTAAAAATATTCTAAATTAGGTGATGTTCCATTCAGCAGTTGAGATGCTTCTCAAAAAAAGAAGCAGAAGTCAAAGCTGCACCTGGAAGAATTGTTCTAAACTCCAGGAAGGTGTATACCAGTAAATGTAGTTGAGAATACAATTTTATGTTCAAGAGGGAAGAACATAATTTTGGAAAAATTTCCGGTTAAGGTTTTTGATATCTTATGACTTTAGAAGCTAAAACGATACTAATTATTTTGGGCTCACATATTTAATACTTTTTCTAGTTACAGACTTTTTAGAAACTTTTTTTTCGAGTCAAATTTAACCTATTGTAAATAAATTATTATTATTTTCTATTTTCAAAATGCTTGGTCAATAATATTATTCATGAATTCTAGCTCTCTTTAGGTTCAGTAATTTTAAAATAATTCCTATCTATTTTGAAATGTACAAATATTGTAGAAAACCGTATTTTGGGCAATTATAGGACTGGCATCGACGCCATTGAAAGATTCACTTCTATTGGTTTAGTGAAATACTGAAAGTACCGAAAGTTTTTGGTACCCTAAAAGAGGAAGAACCATGCTTTCAGAAATCCTGCCATAGAAAAGTTTCAAAGTTATCTCAAGAGTAAAAATATTTGATAAAAGAGGCACTCGAAGTCAAAACCGTATGGCAAAAAAGTTGTCACCGAAACCTGAACTATGCAATTAGTGGGTTTATATAATGCCAAAACTTTATAACCCTTCTAAATATATAACAAGCCATTAGTAGCTGGTTTTATTAAGAAGAAGATGCTTTTTTTAAAAACCGAAATGATCAGAACTACCAAATGGCAAGGTAAAATTGTTGGTTTTTTGTGATGCGGTCATAAATTGTACCGTTTTCAGCCATGCCCCGAAAAAATAAAATCTTAGTAACTTGGACAAATAATACTATAAAAACACGTCAGATCAGTTGGAGCTATTTGAAAAAAGTCTCAGTTGGCATCAGAGTTTATATCAGCTAAATTCTTCGACACTTTGTATTACGGAAAGAACTAACTTGTTATCTTACATCCCAAAAAGGAAAGAAACTGAAGCTTCCACTTTTAAAGAACTTTTGAAGATTAAATAAGGTTCTAGATGAACTTTTATGAAAAGCTTTATTAACAATAAGCGTTTCTTTCCGATTATATAAGGCTTACTTCAAAAATTGACTCTACGCTTACCTCGCTTGTTGGGTTGTACTAAGGTATTTGCAAATTCCATCGGACGTACTAGCTCTATCTGCATTTCCAGGAAATGTTACTATTTAATCTAAAACTAACAAACTTCTAGTCAACAGAGCTGATAACCCTCTGAGCAACTATTCTTTATTATTGTGATTTTAAAATAAATTAGTGCAACTTTTGTGAACTCCACTTATACAAATAGAATTTATCATCCAACGTCGAATAACGTATAATACCTTCACGTATGTATGTACATTAGGGTGGTCGTGAAATTTTGTTTTTCAGGCTTAACATTTAATAGCACGGCTATAGATACCAGAATTGGGTTATGGTATCAATGAAAGATTGTTAATGCCTGTCCCATAGGAGTCAAACAAGACTCAAAAAATAAAAATATTTTTTTAAACTAAAGCCTTTACCTAGCGGATGACATCAGATACACATTTTGTTAATGAAGACGGTTAAAGGATGTAGTGTACCCAGCATTAGTTAGCTCGGAAACTCAAATATATGAGTTCTAGAAAATAAAATGTTTGAAAATGGGGATGGCACCGCCCACTTTTGATTAATCCAAATTTAGAAATAATATTAATCATAAATCAAGAACCGTTCAAGATATCGAAACGAAATTAAGCACACGTATTTCTATTAAAACAATTTATGTTCCGGAAAAACAGGGCGAAATTGGTTAAGAACCACGGCCATTTTTATGCCAAAGATTTTAAAAAGGATCATAGATATATTTAATAGGCAATAACTTTGCGTACAAAAGCTTTATATCATTAATACATCACTCTCAAAGTGTCCGTGAACGAAGAAATTCGAAAAATAAAAATTTTTGAAAATGGGCGTTGCCCCTCTTTTTTATAGTGGATTATTCTACAAAACTTTTTATGCCATAGCTCCGGAAAAAATTGGTTTATCGAAAAAATATTTGGCGAAAATGTTGAATATATCAAGAGAAAAGTTTGTTGTAAAAAAGGGCGAAATCCGTCTACGGCCACACCCAGTTTTTTAACATAGTACTGAAAATTTTGTTTGTAAAATGTAAAACGCGATAACTCTATAACTATGCCAGCTAAATCAATAAGATTTTGCACACATAATAAGCTTTTTAAGCAAAACTCAACCGAAAAAAATTTTTATGAATTTTTAGAAGTAGGCGTGGCGCCGCCCGCTTTTCGGAATAAAAGTTTTGCTATTTTTAAAGGCGATTGCTCGGAGTTTGAACTAGATATTTCAATCAAAATTGGTCAGCTGATTCTCAATAGTATGTAGTATACTCCTGCCAAAAATTAGGTTGACACAGAAGCAAAATATCGGGGCAAGTATTTAATACCCCACTGCAACAGATAAGTTGTAAATGTTTTTTTTGATTTTCATACCTTTCATGAACATAAAATGTTTGTAAGTATGAAAAGAAGAAGAGATGGGACCATCAATAAGTAAAATGAAATAATAAGGACGATGAGCTGAGTCGATTTAGCAATGTCCGTCTGTCTTTCTGTCCGTCTGTCTGCATGTGCTTGCATTGATATTTTGAAAAAAATGTGGTAAGCAGTTGTTGGTAGCGAAGCTATTTATATATAAATAAATTAATGGCTGGCGCCGTAGTGTGGCGGTAGTGTTGCCGGCCTACCACGCCGAAGGTCCAAGGTTCGAATCCTGTGACTGATAACATCAAAAGTGGTTTGAAAAAGTTTTTCAAAACGGGGTCGCCCCTCGGCAGTGGTTTGGCAAACTCTCCGAGTACCTTTCTGCTATGGAAGACTTCTCAGCAAAAATGCATCTCCTTTGTAGATGCTGTTTGAAGTCGGCAAAAATCTGTAGGTGCCGCCAATTTGTAGGAAAAAATTCAAAACGGCACACCAAAAATTGGAAGGGAAGCTCGGCGCAAAAATCTCATAGGTGGTTTATGATGATACCTGTTGTATATCGCGCCATACATTTATATTTTTTTTAAATTAATTTACCCGTCAAACAGAAGTGTTTTTATTGCAAACAATCAGCTGACTTTATAATACGAACTGAAAGTATTAAAATAAACCTGCGTAAATTGGTATGCCATAATAGATCACTACTAGGTATATTTGTATACCCTTCAGTTTTCCATTTACATAACTTTATTCTTATTTTTAACTTATTTTTCGCATTTAAATATTTTTTAAAATTTTTGTGTTGCTTTTTTTTAGTACATTTTGTGTTTTTATAATTTATTTATATCGCCTTAATCTGCTCGTAGGTTTATCGGGGCAAATATTTATTTATTTTTTTTTTAAAGTGGTTTACTATTAGTACTATTTCGCTTAGAAAATTTGTTTTTAATTTAACGTGAGTTGGAATTTATGCATCTTTAATTGATATTCAATCATACTCGTAATCCAAAATATGTCGGTATAAGAGTAATTCGAAAAAGTTGTGTTAGAACTAATCTAGATAACTGGAGTGAAATGGCTTACGGTATCAGGTTAAAAACTCTTTAGAAAACTAAAACTTCCTAATCACATGACTAATTGATACAATCTTATATCGCATGCAGAGCCATTGGCTTTCAGTCATAGCCGTATAGCGAAGCAACCGTTTTTTACATATTTACGTAAGTAAATATGACTGCTTGCAAGCAAAGTTGCCACTCAACTATTTAACTACAAAATTAGTAAATATCTTAAACGTTATTACCAATAAAGGACGAAGTGAAATGTGTAGAACCAGTTAAATAGAAATCAGAGCTATCAGGCAGTTTTTAATACCTTCTGAAAATTTCCGGATCTCTTTAGATATATCAGAGGTATGGTACAACAAAATTTTAGTCTCAAATTTAGTGGCGAACTTTAATGTTTACTAATTTGAAATCTTGAAAATCGTCTAAAATTATAAATTAAAAACTTTTTTTTTAAATATTTTTATACCTTTCATGAACATGAAATGGTATATTAACTTTGGTCCGATGTTTGTAACGTTTAGAAATATAAGAGATAGACCCACCATTAAGTATACCAAATTGATCAGGACGATGAACTGAGTTGATACAGCCATGTCTGTCTGTCCGTCCGTCTGTCCGTCCGTCCGTCTGTTTGAACGCAAACTAGTCCCCCAATTTTTGAGATATCTCGATGAAATTTGGCACACGGATGTATTTTTGTATTATATTAGACATTTGTCCGATCCGAAATAATCGGGTCACTATAGCATATATCTCCCATACCCGAAATAATCGGGTCACTATAGCATATATCTCCCATACAACCGATCGTTCAAATAAGAGGATTATGACCATTTCTCCCTCATTTTTGAAGATTAAAACTTGAAACTTGGTCAGATATTTTCTTATGGGTAGTAAAAGACTTCGTAAAAAAGTCAGCAAGATCGGAGCTATATATAGTATATATCCCATACAGCCGATCGTTCAGTGAAGAGGATTATGACCATTTATCCCTCATTTTGGAAGATTAAAACTTGAAACTTTGTGAGACATTTGCTGACAGATAATAAAAAATTTGGTAAAAAAAGTCGCTTAGATCGGAGCTATACTCGTATATAGTATATATCCCATACAACCGATCGTTCAGATAAGAGTATTATGGCCATTTCTCCCTCATTTTGGAAGATTAAAACTTGAAACTTGGTCAGATATTTTCTTATGGGTAGTAACGACTTCGGAAAAAAGTCAGCAAGATCGGAGCTATATATAGTATATATCCCATACAACCGATCGTTCAGATAAGAGGATTATGGCCATTTATCCCTCATTTTGGAAGATTAAAACTTGAAACTTGGTGAGATATTTTCTTATGGATATTAAAAGATTTCGTAAAAAAATCACCAAGATCGGAGCTATATATAGTATATATCCCATACAACCGATCGTTCAGATATGAGGATTATGGCCATTTATCCCTCATTTTGAAATATTAAAACTTGAAACTTGGTGAGATATTTGCTTATAGATGGTAAAAGATTTGGTAAAAAATCACCAAGATCGGAGCTATATATAGTATATATCCCATACAACCGATCGTTCAGATAAGAGGATTATGGCCATTTATCCCTCATTTTGGAAGATTAAAACTTGAAACTTGGTGAGATATTTGCTTATGGATATTAAAAGATTTCGTAAAAAAATCACCAAGATCGGAGCTATATATAGTATATATCCCATACAACCGATCATTCAGATAAGAGGATTATGGCCATTTATCCCTCATTTTGGAAGATTAAAACTTGAAACTTGTTGAGATATTTTCTTATGGATATTAAAAGATTTCGTAAAAAAATCACCAAGATCGGAGCTATATATAGTATATATCCCTTACAACCGATCATTCAGATAAGAGGATTATGGCCATTTATCCCTCATTTTGGAAGATTAAAACTTGAAACTTGGTGAGATATTTGCTTATAGATGGTAAAAGATTTGGTAAAAAAATCACCAAGATCGGAGCTATATATAGTATATATCCCATACAACCGATCGTTCAGATAAGAGGATTATGGCCATTTATCCCTCATTTTGGAAGATTAAAACTTGAAACTTGGTCAGATATTTGCTAACAGATAAAGCTTATTATAAAAGAAAATTAAATGTATTGCTGACAAAGTTTTAGAGAACTTTAAACAATGCGTATTTAAGTTTGCACGTATACATGAAAGGTATAAAGCCTTCGGCACAGCCGAAGACAGCGCCGTCCTTACTTGTTTTTTTATAACTCCAGTACCCCCATTTAAAGTGCCAAACGGAAAAAAGTGAAATTTGGGATGTATGTCAATCCTGTGAATGTCATAACTTCACAACAATTTACCAATTGACTACGCAAACACAGCTAGATATTTGATGTTCGGTTCAACCCCAGCTTGGACTTTCTTAATCGTTATAATATTTAGTCATGAAATTCAAAGTCTATCTATTGGGCAATCTGCCTAAGACTTTACGAAGATTTTTATCGATAGTTTAATGTAGGCTCTAAACACAAAAGCTATGGGGTCGAATTACTTTAAGGATAAGCTTGATGTGGGTAGCGGTACTGTGTCGAGGAGCTGTATATAGAGTTTAATATAACTTTTTGGTAGTCTTTGTTCGTACTTTTTTTTTTTGGTACTTTTTATTTAAATTTGTGGCACTTTCGATTATAACGTCCATGCAATTATACATACTCACTTTATAGCTTAGGAACTGTTATAGCTAAACAGCAAAACTTTAATAGATGCACTTAAGTTCAACTAAATCACAACAATGTAGGGAGCTATAAAAACACAAATGCAGTACTCAACTTAAGGGCTGCCTCTCCATGGTATAATCCGTCACTAATAAGAGTAAGACTCATAAAATGCAATGAGTAACTCAGCTAAGTAAATTTAGATTTTTTTAGTATTTTTGTAATTTAGCAGCTGTCTCTGTATTTTCATTGCTTTTGTTGTGGCCGTGACCATTTCAGTATGGAGATTTTTAGTAAGCTCAGTTGAGTTTGATTTATGACGGGCTGCTTAAAGCTACTCATGAGTTATTGCTTTTAATTTTATTACGTTTTTATTGTTTCATAAATGAATTTTTTGTTGAAAGATGTGTGTATGGATGCTCGTATGCAAATCAGCCACAAATCAATCATATCCTTCGATGCACAAGGCACAAGATTGAAATTTGTCGGTAGAAAGAAGGGAGGGATCCGCTAAATTGGAAGCTAAAATGAGTAATAATTGTTGACACGGGCATTGCATGGGACTGAAGTTTTAGAACGAGTTATTCCTGATGCAGCCCTGTTGAAACTGCAGGGCTTATTCGCTGTACTGTTTTTAGACAACGGAAACCCGGTATTTATTTCTCAATATCTCGAAATATGCGGGACTGGAGAATATGTTTGCTAAAAACGAATTATAAGTAAGTTTTGAATTTATCGGCCACTCTTACGAGTTTAACCACGCGTTGATAAGCTCATCAGCTGCAGTGGATTATTAAAAATCTTGACTGCTACATTAAAGTTGAACACAAAGGATTGGGAGGCAGATATATTATATTCTTTCCAGAACTATAGGTAAGGAGCAAACTAGAGGAGGAAGACTCCGCTAGTACCGCAGCGTAAGGAATCCATATGCTGCCAAGAATGGACCCCATAAGTTACACTCCCCTAAAACATCTTGGAGCGTTTTGCGGTTAAAACAGCAAAGGAAGTTACACCTAAATCCAATTTTTAATCTCAGCAAGTTCAGTAGCGTTGTGATTTAAAAAATTTTGTTGTGAGTAGTTGTCGACAATTATATTTCAGGCTCTTTCAAAATACCTTGAACTCTTTAAGAGATATTTAGTCTGAAGTACTAGGTTTGTGCAGGAGACGCCACACAGTTTTTTCTATAACTCCCCCTTTTTCGAGAGCTTGGTATTGATATTGTATATCTCTACATCAAATTCCACGATTTTATATTTACAATTATTTTGTGCGGGAAGTGCAACGCCCCTTTTCCAGGTTTTCCGTAAGTATGGTATTGATGTCTTATTTATCAGTACCAATTTAGAAAAATTCAACCTGAAAATCAAGTTTTTATGGTAGGTGACACGCCCCCTCTATATTTCCGTCTTTTTTTTACCAATCCAGCACATAATAATTTGCAAGAGAGAGAAAGAGAGTACTCAATTTGGCTCAGTCGTTTTCAAGTTTTAAGTTAATAGCAAGCCACGATTCATGATTCCAGACCAGATGCATCTAAGATATAACTAAGTCCTAAATATCTGATTGTTCCCATAAAAAGGGCTTCAGCCATTACTCTGTTGGATTTGAGCGCCGAAATTTAATGTCTCCATATGTCGATTGTTGCCATTAAAGTAGTTTTTATTTAGAAAACCGGGTGCTGCTTACTTGTTCTAAACTCTTAGCTAGCTTGACAGCGTTATGTCTAGAGATCATTGGTATTGTTTGTATACCCTTCCCCCAGTGTAGAACATGCCACTGGTCATTATCGGGTAAATGCTTTCTTTCTTAGTTTAAAACAACAACCATTTCATCGAATACGTTCAACAGATCTCACACATTTACAAAACCATAAGTCCTTCAACTTGTTTACTTTACATATCTGCTTTTACTACACATCCAACTAATGTTACTTCCAAATCAACTGTTGCTTCAAACTAGTATACAACAATATATGATTCCCATAAAATATGCTAGACGTCAATGTAAATGTATAAACTTTGTTGCAAGTTGCTGTTGCATGTTGCACGTGAAAACTTTATTGTGTTTACTTAGTGGAAAAGCAAAATGTGTAAAAAGAGTAATAGTTACCAACGGCCACAAAAACAAAAAAGTGTATATAACAAGTGTTGTGTAGTAAACCAAACAATGCATTGTACATGCGTACACCAACAACAATGAAAAGAAACAACATTCACAACGAGACGAAGTTCCACAAAATCCAACTTAGAAAATATACAAAGAATAGGTTTAAATTAGGAGTGAACAAATAGAGACGAAGTGCATGAGGAAGAAAAGGCATTCCAAATATTTTTTGTATCAAATCAAAACTACTGAGAAGCCTAATAGTTTTTCAATAGCGAATATTTCTTTTTAAGAAAATTGATTACGCAGTTGGAAAAATAAAATTATTCACTCAACGGAAACTCGTAAAGGCATCAACTCGACGTTAAACGGAAATTTGGCCCACCCGTAAATCTTGTTTTGCGACAAACAATTACTATGACTCATTGCCTACAGATATTCTTGTTACCAGCATTGCTAAGACTCGAGTGGTAGCGCTTAGGAAGAGAACCCTCGCTTCTAATTCTTGGCTGCCACTCATTGTATTTGCTACTTTACTCTTAACGGAAAACTTGCAAAAGACTTTGGGTGATCTCTACAGGAATGTCACTACTTTGAGCAACATAAACGAAAAACAGTTTCTGTAAATAGACTAATACAATTCGTTAGGATTCTGGTCTCGTTCGAGAGCTGAATACAAAAGAACTTTGTTATCGTTATTACCTCTCAATTGCGCCAAGTATTTTACAAATATGCGACAACTATTATTAACCTTTCTTTTACTAGTTTTGTAATATTGGTTTTAACTTATTTTTTTAAGCAATAGCGACATCATTTAATGTGGTCTAAAGCAAATAGCGAAGAAAAACTATCTTAATTTGGGCGGCAAAGCATTAGCTTGATTTCTTACCCAGCAATAGATTTGCAAAAAAGCAAAGCTTGGCTACAGGTAGAATCGACAGCGTCGCTTCGGCCTAAGTCGGACTGGCTCCAGAGATGCTAGTACCAGATCGCATCAATATTTTCGAAAAAAATTTTCGTGTGACTTGATATTGCTATCTTCGGTAAGCTGTTGAAGCACTCATAAGCATAGGTCTTTTTAACTTTCCAAGTGTAATTTTCTGGTAATACTCATTTGCCATAGTTCAGCTTAACTGTCTCATTCTCCTCGATGTACTTTACGTCCATCGCTACACTTGGCATTGTAACAACCTTCTGTCTTATACAACATTCCAAGTGAAAGATACTGGCACATATCATGGCCCTGTTAAGTTATTCCATTAACAATCCGGCATGCTTCCAGCGTTTTAGAAAATCTATCTATTAGCCAAGATATTCGTGCCCCCTTCAACCTACTCTCCGATAGCACAATTCAACCCAGTGGGATGAATGAGTAGTGGGAGCCCCTTGTTTAGAACCTTCCGTCATTCGCCAACTATTTTTTATAAAAATCTTCGAGCGTTATTCCTGTTGACTAGCATCTAAAGCTCTGTGATTTCAGGTTTTTCTGCGTCTCTTTTTTCCGCCCAAAAAAGCCGCCTCGCTTCCTTCTTCAACTAGCGGTAGTACTCACTCATACTCATTATTTCACTCACTTCCAGCGTTGCCTTGTAGGCATCGTCCCGAACCCACAATCGAAGATCATTGAATTTATATTCCACAACCCGAATATGACTAGGTGCAAATAGCAATATCCCGAATGAAAAGCAGTAAGTCAATTAAGGTTGATGGTTTGTCTGCTGAGTTATTCAATCACAGACTGATTGGGCCTAATTAGTGTGACTTCCGACCTGTTAAATCCACCAGTGACCAGATTTTTAAAATACGCTGAAACTTGGAAAAACAACCCCTCATTCGATATCACGAAAAGAAGCTGTCTATATGCCGCTATGTCTGAATATGGTTTCCCCACAAAACGAATACAGCTGTGCAAAATGACATTGGGCAACGCAACTAGCTCGGTCAGAATTGTGAAGGACCTCTTCCAGACATTCGAAGCATCCGTGTGCCGATGACATTGACATCATTGGCTTTAACAAGAAGCGGAAAACGGCAAAGCGTTTTGGCAAGCGCCACTGTTGGCAGCCATAATTTCGAAATAGTAAAGGACTTCGTGTACCTGGGAATCAGCAATGACACCAACAATACTGGCAGTCTAGAAATCCAAAGAAGAATTACTCTTGCAAGCAAATGCTATTTCGGATTGAGTAGGCAATTGAGAAGAAAAGTCCTCCAGGCACCACTGAACTAGAGCAATGACAAGCCAATTAAAAAGGAAAATATAAAATTTTGCTATTCTTTTACGTTATCTTTCAGTGCTCGGTTCGAATTGATATGGAAGTTCGAAGTATATACAACATCAGCAAGAAGAGTTGGAAGGATGCCCCATGTGCGAGAGATATCACCCGTTTTCTATGGAGATAATTAATATTTATAAGATCTGTACTTTGTATTTTTTGTGAAGATCAATTTTGCAAATTTGATATTTAATTTTGGATTTTTGAAATGTTTAAAAAATTTTTATTTTTATTATTAGTTCTGTTCAATAACAAAATTCTTACTAGCTTTTTCTGTTAAGTGTTCAGTAGCTGGGCGACCGAACTTTGCTCGGCATTGCCATAGGTTGCCATACAATTTAGTTTATTTAGATAACCATCAATAAAGATATTCTGGTTGTTTGTATGAATAATTTTACTAACCAGCAGTGGAGCGTTCTAAATACATATCTTGATAATAAAAATATGTTTAAAATTTTTTCTTAGTAACAAAAATTGAATACACAAAATTACTCCTTGGTGGTTGCTCAAAAAAATTTTCGACAAGTCTTTACAAGATTCCTTGCTGAATTTTATGGTTAGCAGCTGTCGATTGTTATCAAATAATCGATAAAGATTAGGGTCACATGGGTATATTTGTCGGTTAGAGCTCCATACATCGGTCAACATTCTGTGATTTCTTCTTTGTTTTTAATTTAGAATTATGCAAAACTTTTTATATTCAATACATATGAAATCTAATGCAACATTTCCTTCCATACCATGTTCCGAGTACGTTTTTTTCTTTCGGAAACATTACTTTAAATGTATTTGGTCACTTAACTCTTGAAACGCCACATATAACATACCATGCATGAACATCGATGAATTTAGCTCCACTCCGACAAACTGAAAAGTTTCTTCCTGATATTTATGCGTATGTTGGCCTTACTGGAAGTTGCACCCTAGCGCCTCCTTGGATGAGTGCGATTCTCGGTATACGAACTTCTTCGGATTTTTCTTGTCGAACCAAAGTGGCAATCCTACTTAGAAATGTATTTTTTTTTTCAAAACGCAGGAAAACCCTTTCTTTTCATACCCATATTGGCATATTTTATTTCATATGAAAAAATGCAAATAGGTGGCAACCCCAAAAAATAACCTATGTGGCAACACCTACCTAAAAATTCTTAGAATGTCGTACACTATCTACATACCAAATTTCATCCAAATCGGTTGAACCGTTTTCGAGATAGTCTGGATATACAAATATAAAAGATTAGCTCGTTTAAAGTAACTAGAGTTCGCCCAGTGGTTGAAATTCAACCAATAAACTTTATTTTATTTTATTTTTTTGCTGTAGGTATGTTTTATCCGCCGTTTTTTCTTCCTTTCTATGTCGTTCCTTTACTCTAACATATTTTTATTTTCCTTGATTTCTTTTTTTACTCTCTTATTTTATTTTTTACTTTCCTCAAACTTCTTTTCCTTTCCCTTCCCTTCCTTTTGTTTTCTTGCTTTCCCCTTCGTTTTCTTACCTTTCCTTTAATTCCCTTTCCCTTCCCTTCCTTTCATTTCCTTACCATTCCATTCTTTCCTTTAATTTCCTTACCATTCCATTCTTTCCTTTAATTTTCCTTCCTTTCCCATCCTTTCCATTCCCTTCCCTTTCCTTCCTTTCCTTTCCTTTTCCTTTTCATTCCTTTCTTTTCCTTTCCTCTATTTTCCTTTAATTTTCTTCGGTGTTTAATACTCTTTATGAGTAATCATTTATTTTATTTTTGTAAACCCTGTTTGTAGGTATCAGCAATGAATTTTACATATTTGCTCATATTTTACATTGCTTGTTTAATGTATCCAACAAAGCAACTTTTCGTGCTCTCAGGAGAGCAGCTGACACTGGGCATTGTAGCCAGTCAATACAATAACAACAACTAAAGCAAAAATGCATGACACACCAGAGTATCTGTAGTGCGAATACTTATTTTTCATTGGTCCACTACCAACTCTTCGCACTCACAGTGAGAGCCGACCACACGAATAACACAAAAACATGCATGGCAAGTCTACTCACACTACTACGGCTCTTAATTTTTTCCTAAAAAGCAACTCCTCGGCCATGCTCACGATTCAGCATAGTACACAAAAAGCAAGTACACACACACAGCGTGTCTATAGTGTGAATAAGTAAATGTGTAGTGGTGTGACTTTTATTTTAAAGTTTTTATATTAAAATGATTTTTTACATTTTTTTATTTACGGATAAGAGTACAACTCAAAATTTCCTATCTATACATATATAATTTGTATACCTTAGAATTATAGTTTAGCACAAAACGGTTCTACATTGCATTCATCTTGTCTATTTATATATAAGATAAGATTAACTCAAAAAATGTGTACGAGAAAAACAAATCGAGAGCGTTACAGTTTGAGAGACTTAAGAAAGAATTCGCTGTCAAACCCTAATTCAAATAAAATTAATAAAAATATTTTTTTTCAATTTCAAAAAAAAAAATAAATTCTAGGCATACCTGTTAGCTAATGATTAATAATCGTAACGATCACCGGTTTGACTAATTATTTTCTTGGGAATCCATTTAAGGATTGATTACGATTACTTTAAATTTTTAATGATTATTTTTCAATTAATTAAAAAAATAATCAAAAAAAATCATGATTTTTTACTATTATTAAAAAAACTTAAAAATAATCAAAAGTAAATGTTTTGAAAAAAATATTTACTAATTTTATTTTAGTTTTCATTTGAATATTTTTGATTTTTTCCAGTATTGCTGTGGAAGCATATAAATATAAACATACCAACAATACTGAAAAAAATCAAAACTAAACAAATAAGAAGTAATAAAAAAAATCACCAAAAGTAATTAAAACAAATTTTTTTGATTATTTTAAATTTTGTATGCTTTTTTGAAAACTTTTTTAATATTTTTTTTATTTTCTCCAATCTTGTTCAATTAATAATTGCCTTTTCTTCAAAAATGATTAAAATAGTCATTACCAATTAAAAAAGCCATCTAATTACTAAATTAACAATTATTAAGCAAATTTAACAGGTCTAATTCTAACTTTACATAAATGGATAGAAAGAGGAAGTGTTCTTTTATGTGATAAAATTCAGTTTATTTGTAAAAAGTTTACATGCTTGCTGGCAAGATGACACTCCAACAGGTAGACAACGTAGCGCTGTGCCAGAAGGACAAGTTGTTTGCCTAATCAAAAAATAAAAAGTTGTTATTTTTTAATTAATTCTTGAAATATGTCAATCGTTTTTTTTACTTACCAATTTTTGTTCATTTACTTTCTTGTTAATTTTTTGTCTTTAAATGAAATTACTCTTCATTCCACAGTAAACGTCTTTTATAAAGTATTTACTGGAAATGTCATTGAACAAACCTATTATTCAATTTGAATTCTTGAATGGTGTAGATAAAATTTGAATAGACATTTTTTTAAGAAACTTTTGTATTTACATTCTTCGTTTGTATATACACACATAACTTCATAACTTGCAGTTGTAATGTGGTACAAGTGGTTTGTTTAGTAGCCTTTGAATGTTAGTTAAATAATGGGAAGTCGTTCGTACTGTCCATTGATGCAGTTTATTAAAAATTTGCAGAATTACTGCAGCTGCGTTATCTGAACTCATATGGTTTATTTGCCGATTTATTTTTTAGTTTATTTGTTTTTGTTATTGACAGTTGTAAATTTTTATATAATCATTTTATGATTTTAAATATTAAATTTTTGTAAAATTTTTTTTTCTTTTCGTTTTTTTATCTTTTTTTTAGGTAAAATTACTTTCGAACATTTTTCATCGTTTACATCAATTTTCTTCTGCATTCGTTCTTCTGTTTGCCTTACACTATCAATATAAGCTGCTGTATGCACGTGACCAAGCGTGAAGGACTCACATGAGTAAACAAAAGTAACAGTATTAGGTCGTTGGTTGTCGGGCACGTGCAGCCTAAGTCGTCTCACGTAGCAAAAAGTTTATCTTTGAAAAGTCGGGTAACAGATGCTGCTAGTGCACGTTCCTACTGCCCATGTCTTCCAAGTTTTTAAACCTGAAACGCTTATATCTTATGCACACGCTGTCAGCTTGATGTTGTTGTTCATTTTATTGAAGATACTTTGTGACTATATATTGCCTTTATGTGTTTCCCATCTTCTACAATACCAATATTGCACACACCTCCCACGACTGACTAGCATTTGTCTTGTTTGACTTTCTCAAAAAATGCAAGAATTAAGGGAAAGTTATATGACTAAGAAAGTAGTTCTTATTGAAATTTGTCTCCTTTGAATCGTATAAGTCTATTCGGCTAGATCGTGTATGCGTACGGATTCAAAATCTTCTGTGGAGTAGAAGCGTTAATCCTTCGTAACATTACTAACCAGCGAATGTTTTTCCAACCCAGTTCTTTCGTGTTCAATAGCAATATTATTGTGAGCAAGCATCATTTTTCGATTGGTCAGACTTCAGCGGATGATTTGAGGTGTGTTGCCCGTATGATAATAGTTCTCAAGACATCAATCCGGTACACTAAGGTACTGCCACATTTATTTATTAAGCCTGATGTGCCCACTTTGAACCTCCAAATCAACCCAAGCATCCTCCATGCCATTCGTTCATAATGCACATTTTTAATGGTGTCATTGAGAGGTGGAAACGATTGCATTCCTTATTGGTTAGAACTGGTCTTCTGACATTGCTCTAGGTGTGCCTAAACGACAGGTATTTCAACCTACATATAACCTATAAAAATTTCTGACCACACTGGTTACAATTAATGTGAGGAAAGCAACTACGTCTCGTAATTACCCAGACTTGTATCATAAATAAATGAGAGGCTCAAGCAGTAAAATAGTTATTTTGGAGTGATCTTAGACTGCTGCCTGATTCACATCGAACTCAAACCAAAGGCAATGAGCAAACGGAGGAGGTTGCCAACATTATTGAGAATCTTAAGTTCTTCTTCTAATGGAGTTCCAGATTTTAACAAGGAATGTGTTGATATAAGATGCTTCGGAATGCCGGAAACGTTGGAATAACCAGGGTTAAAAATAATCAAGGAAACCCTTTACTAAAGCTATACCCTCGCTAGGTTTTCCCTACAATAAACAACTCTGCCTAGGACCTGCTAGGGCTCTGGCTTTGAAAGCGTATATTTTCCAATTTACGGGCAATTCATCGTATATCCTGGAAGGGGCCTGCCTACTTTTTCCACGATTAGTGAATTTTGCTGGAAATATGTCGGAAAAAATGTACGGGCAGTGTCTAGTTTTTTTCAGCTTGGTCCGGCCTAGTTTTTCCAATCTAGGGTCTGCCTATTATTTCCACGATTATTACATTTAGCTCAAGTTGTGCAATTGGCAAATGATTTTATTTATTTTAATACCGCGATGGATAAAGAACACGACTGTGATATGGTGATGGTTCGATTCTGCCTCAGAGGCAATGATTTTCCTTTTCAAGTTGCCTTGTAAAAGTTAAAAAGCGCCTAGATAGACATTACTACACAGACGCTCTTTCAAAAATTAACAATATGGTTAGGGCCTGTGTATGCTTTTTTTGGTATGCACAAGATTTTAAAACTGAAAATGTAGCAAGGCCCGAGGAAAAATTTATCACATTTTCTACCCGGGAAATATGCGTACCAAGTATGTTGCTGGCATATGATGCTACTTTAGACACCAATGATGCTAAACTAGATGCCGTTTAGATTTTATAGAAGAAAAGTCTCCTATGCTCAGCAAAATGTGGTCGAGTCCTAGCAAAATCCGCTCCCTTTGGTTTAGTATGTTGAGTGGGTATATATTTGATTGAAAATGTGAAGAAGAGTAGCGCAGTCAAGAAAGGCAATCTATTGTGATTAGTGGTGATAGGCTGCGTTTCGTTGAGGTATTGGGTCGGGACTTACAGGCTTAAAAGAGGCCCAGTTTGATGATTGTTATCGGTTATGATTATACCAGCTTCAAGGGAGGTAATTAACGCGCTGCTTTACTTTAAAAAGCTTTGTACAAACAAAAGTCAGAAAACAGTTGTAATTGGACAGTAAACTCGTGGTGCAGAGTCATTAAAATACCGGTTTTGGTAAACACATTTCAATTGCATAAGAAACAAACAACTTTAGCCCAGAATCGTGTGTTTTCTTTTTTTTTTTAATAAAGCGAATCATAGAAATAATTTATTTGCTGTTGCATTCATTATTACTTGGGCTAAAATCTATATATATTCACTGAAATAAACTTTTATTAAAACATATTTACAATATAGATTCTATAACTATACTAGTTTATGCTTTTAGCAAGTTGCCTTTGAAATAATCAAAAAGCATCTCGTATCTCTCAATTAATTCTCGTGGAGCTTTTGTGGTATAATTTTACACACCCACACAAACATGTGTACAAAGAAACTTTTCATCAAGTGTATATGAATATTTATAAACCAGATGTCTTACCACTATGCACACATACATACACACATACAATATTACACATAAATATATTTGTACAATTTAAACTTTGCAATTGAAATAAAACATTTTACGTTGCGCATACGTAGTGTTGGTGTGTTGGTCGTCCCTAGGGCAATCATAACTAATTGCTTTGCACAGTGCGTATCCAAGGAGTAACTTCTCTTACTAATGCACGCTAGTATTGGTAAGTTATGCTTGCGCAATAAAACTACAGTGAAACCTCCCTTGGGCGGACACTAAACGGCAGTACATTTTTGTCTGCCCAACAGAGGTGTCCGCATAAGGGAGTGTGTAGGTATTTTATAAATCTTTTAATGCTCACAATTTTTCTTATTTAAATAAAATATACTTATATGACATTGATCAAACAAAATATGTGTATATTTATTACTTTCAAACTTTATACAAAATAGAACAATTAGACGTTCTTTGGAAAGTTTGCCTCCACGGCATAGGTCGTTTTTTAGAGCCAAGGTTTTTTTTGGCAAAGCTCTAAAGAAAATGCCTGTCTCGTCAGCATTATAAATATCTCTAGGTCTATATCCAATGAGCGTTGATGGTAGTTTTGTCCAAATTGCTTTACATCTAGCATATCAACAGCAGCACTTTCACCGCAAATGTACCGGAAAGTTATATTATGTCTAATACGCCATTTTTGTAGGCAGCCGTTAGAAGCCACAAAATCATTTACACCGAGTTTTAAAGCTATTTCTTTAGCCTTTTCTTGTATTATTTGCCCAGATATGGGAATATTTTGGCTTCGCGCCTTGCAAAACCACTCGATACACATTTCGTAAATTTGTTTTCCATCTACTTTCATGAAGGACCTTTTACTTTCAACATTGCTTCCAGACATCCATTTCGCTCGAATATCTTCTTTATTTTTAACAATGAGCGCGGTCTGGGTGTTCCTAATTTTAGACCTGATAACAGAAATCATTTTCTCTAAACTTTACATACATAATAAAGTCCATTTTTATTCGCTAGAAAAGATTTAACACACGGAAAATAAATTTAAGTTAGATATGTTTCAGGATTACCTTTCGGCTAATGCGTGTACAGACAAATTGTTTTTCTCACTCGCGTCTATGATTACAATTTTATCTTTTAAGTTCAGGTTTGACCTCGCCACTGTTTTACGTGTTTGCACTATCACTCCACATAATTCACTGAGCAAACCAAACTAGGCATGCACTTTAAAAAAATATTTTAAAGAAACACGGGGAATCCCCTTTTTGATATATATACATAGTATGTGCGACGCTTTTAAACGGCTTTATAAATGTAACGAACGTTTCGTTGGCTCGTTTTATGTTGTTATATAAACCTATATCTAGTCTGCCTATGAAGAGTTCGCGTCCGCCTAAGAGAGGTTTTGGTTTGATTTGTTATGAAATGAAATCTCTTTGTCGGTTGACAAGAGGCTCGTGTCCGCTCTATAGAGGTTTTTGTTTCAGTGGTATAGCAAATGACTTTCCGTTTCCTCCAAGAGAGAGTCCGCATAAGGGAGGGAAATTTGTTCTAAAAATTATATTTAAAACTTGGTGCATAAGAAAATGTCCGCCCAAAGGAGGTGTCTGTCTAATAGAGGGGTCCGTTAGGAGAAGTTTCTCTGTATTTATTTATACAAGTATCTTTGTGCATTGAACTTTTGCTTATCACAGAGAAGATAGTTATGTGTATTAAATTGTCCCACAATATGCTACCAGAATCTAATGGCAGTTAAAATAATAACTGAAAAAAAAATGGCATGAAAGAAAGAAAAAAAAACAAAAATATTATGTCACCCCTTTTTAGGCCATACAATTTATATAAAAATTTGTATTTATAATTTTTTACATCAATATTTGAAATCGAACGAGTAAGGACGTCTAAGTGCTAGTAAATATGAGTATTATATACCTAGTAGTGATTTATTATTATGTCCCGCTCTACGTAGGTCTATCATTTTAACTTAAAATAAAGGAATAGCAGAGAAGATACATTAGCTCTACTTTGCTGTGACTGCTAAATCCTTGAAGGAATACTTTTTTGATAGGTAGTCGCATTTGCTATAAAGCTATGACCAAATTTTTATTAAAATATTTTAGTAAAATTACTAGAAATCTCCCTCGAAAAAAGTATAGTTTTTAGACTGCAAAGTGGGCAGTGCAATGTACACTTCTATAAAGTCCACAAAATTTATTTGGGGCCAAGTTTTGCTTACATATTACATAATATCATTTTGTTATATTATAGAAATACCGTGTTTTGTATTTTAGCAAAAAATGTTTCGGAACTGACTTGAAAAGTGGGCGTGACCCTTTAAAATTTTTCTCATTTTGACAATGAAAACCGTTATAAAATCTAAATTTGTCCAAAACTTCTTTACGACAAATACATTTTTGTTGGAATTATGGAATAATCCAGTATAAAATCGTCGGTGCCACGCCCATTCTCAAAAAATTATATTTGAAAAAAAAATTTACATTAACCATCTAATAGACCACTGTTTGTTGTAAATAAAAAAAACTCATATTTTTCCATTCTTCTGCGATAAACTTGAATTTTAAGTCATAAACTACTGAATGGAATTGAATGGACCGTTTTTTAACCGTTGTATTACTAGACGTTTAGCATACAATTTAAGATATCACTTGTTCCGATAGCTTGACCGGTTTCGGAGATATAGACCGATTTGTGGACCAAGGTGACCCAAAATGTGTTAGTTGGGTATCACACGAAAGGTGATAAGGAGTGCTGCAATAATGTAATTAATGTTCATATCTTATCTCGTATGGGACATAATGATGAAAATCGGACTCAGTTTATTATTCGTTCTCAGACGCAGCGAAACGAGCGGGTTTTACTATCTATATAAATAAAGGAAAGTTATGGTAGTGGCACTTTTTATAACTCAAGAACGGCTGGACTGATTTGGCTGAAAATTGGTGGGGAAGTAGCTTGGAACCAGGAAAAGGACATATTATACTTTTTTCCTATTTCCGTTTATTTTGCGATTTACTTGAAATTGGGTAGATTACTAGCCTTTTACTTTTATTTAAATTTACAATTGGTTACCACAATAACAAAAACATTGGTTTTTTTCTGGGAAGTGGACCAGGGACCGACCTATTCTAATTTTCTGTATTCATGTGCGACAAAAAAGATTTGTAGGGAGCTAGAATTGCTGGGAGAAATTCACTCAGTAAAACTTGCAAGTGAAAAACAAATGGTCTTGACATAGAAAAGCAACAACAAAATCTTAAAAACTTAAGCTATTAACCAAGGAAAAATCCAAAAGCAGTTTTGTTTACTAATTCCTGTTAAGCGGAAACTTTTTACTTTTTGAGTTTAGAGATAGTTTTTCGTTATTCTCATTTTACTGGCACTTCTTTGAAAGTTTTAAAAATTTAATATTTTGAATTTGACCGGCTGATGTGTGTGTTTCGAGTTTCTATTAGTGTATTGTGCCGATATTATCATTAACAATATCATCTCGCCAACAAGACGATCAAATCTTTCACGAAAAAACCGTAATACAAGTGGGATTCGAAACGTTGCGAATGAAAGGACTGAAGAAGAGCAAGAAATTGCACGTGAAAAACGCCGCGTGGTTCGACTTCGTGCTTATCAATTACAAGAGCAAAGAGAGGCAGCCCGAGAAATGGCTCGGTTGGCAATACGAAATCGTCTAGATAATTCGTCAACTAGATAATTTTCGACGCACAGGAAGAAATTTATCAAGTACTGTTTTCAATCAAGCAGTTTTTCATACGATTGCAGCACTGATTACTGCTTGCCTAATAAAACGAAAAATGTCGTCTAACAAAAGGTGCTTGATTTAAGAGTACAACCCATGCACCAAAATATATGACCAAAAAAGAATCGTTAAAATAATTGATTTCTTATTTACATTTATCATTCTAATAAAAATAAAATCCAATATCTGCTAATTTATTGCTTTTAAGGCGGAACAAAGTTCGGCGGGTCCGCTAGTCAAAAATATAAAAGTGGGAGCGGCCCTTTTACCAAATTTCTTTCATTATTCTTTCTTCTAAAAAGAGTAATTGTTGTTAATTTTGTTCTGATGCTATCAACGGGTTTTGAGTTATCTTATAAAGTCAAATGATCTAGTTTTGTATGTTTGTATATCCCCGAAAAATGCTTAACCGGTTTGGATGAAATTTGGTTCGAGATGGTGTATCATAATCTAAGAATTTATATTTGGCTGTTGCCACTCATGATGGTTTCGTGGGGGTTGCCAACCAAATTTTTTTTGTATCACCCTAGATGAATTTTGCGCCGTATTTCAACAAAAATATTTCCAAGTAAGGCTACCACATAGTGTTGTCACCTAATATCGTTATATATTTTTTTTAATTTCCTCTTTTATCTCGTAAAGTTCTACGTAATTTTGTTTATAGCTTATTTGATACAAAATACAAGTAAGATGTCTTATATAAGTGCTCCCACTAAGGAGGTTTTTAACGGGATGCAACCTTTTTTTACCAAAAAAGGTCTTCTGAGATGTTAATGACTTCGTAACATATTATTCCGATCATCGCTGTACTTAGTTTCTCTTATATTTGTTTCTCTTACATTAATTAAAATACATTTATATTTTGTTGGTTGAGTCTTATGTGTATGTGTGTGTATATATTAACCTTTCTTTTCATACCAATTTCATTTGCAAGTCATACTGCAATTTTTATTTAACAAATTTTACATTGCCTTATGCAACAACGACTTGCTTTCAAACTCAAAATGTGATCGTTAATAAAGTTAAACTACATCCATATGGGCTTGAATTGGAAATGGTTTGGGAATGCAACATTAATGCATGAGAGTTGCAAAATTTTAACTTTCACTAAAAAAAAAAAAATTTATGGTAACAATAAATATTTTATTTCCAGAATAGCCCTTGAAAGCAGTATTGGCAACAACCATCTTTTGTATTATTATTTAGTAATCACTTTCAGATAATATGTATTATTTTTGCCTAACCATGTTGGGATTGGTACGGTTCTATTTCCTGAAGTTTTCTTGGATCTGCTAGGGAAAGACATGTCCATGCTATTTTTTGGGAAGTATTATTAATACTTCGGACTTATATTGGAATGTAAGCAGCGCAGTTGAAGAAAGAAGTAGTCAAATACAAAGCGAATCTATGTGCACTAGACTGGCCACAAATATTCAATGTGAAGTACTTTGTGTTTATATCTAAACGCGCTTTTTCCAAGCCATTTGTCGAAGCTCTGAGAGGGTTGTCTATGATAATTGATCCCAATACACTTGATTTTATTACCACATGAAACTACTTTCTCTTAATATAAAGCACGGATGTTCAAGGTTTGTACATCTTTTTTTTCCAAGTAAGTACTTTTTTATTATTCTTTCTTCATTTGTAGTGCTAGAAACAAGAAATATCTAGAGTATATTTTCACATCTTAAAATAATCAAAAAAAAAAAATACGTCTAGCCCTTTATAAATCAAAAAATGCTTTCCATATAGGCATTCTTCTAACCACATAGCAAAAAAAATTTGATTAGTCTATAACATTGGTTTTCAATCTGTGGGTCGCGACCCACTGGTGGGTCGCGGATCCCTCTCTGGTGGGTCGCGAGCTAAATAAGATAACTTTAACAAAATTTTTTTGTTAAACAAAAATAGAATTCATTCTTTTATTAAAATATCGTAAAACACATATTTACATATGTTTTTCATATTACATTCATTCAATTCATTCCTGTGTAACTCTGTGTAGCGTTGCGTAATTGCGGTGATACCGAGGTACTATTAGAATGTCACAATGTGGGAAAAATAAAAAGTGAAAACATTTTTCTGCGTTTATTTGCCTCTAAGGACCATTTTCACTCTTGATTTTCAATTTTCATGTCGAGTTAACCCGAGTTTAACCGCCCAATATCAGAATAGCATCATTTTCGAAATTCGAGCGTTGTGCTAACTGGGAGCGGCGGTGGCTCAAAAGCACGGCGGTCGAATTTGTGCTCGAAATAGAAAAGAAAAAGAAACGAGAATTCTCGTTATAAAAAATGTGGCCGTATATTTGTAAAAAATATAATTTTGAACACTTATTTTACCTTAATTATTGATGCGGGCGAAGAATCCTGGGCTGGCTGTGATGCGGTCGTGTCGACTGTCTCTGGAAAAGTAGACGGTTTTTCGATCGAGGACAACCGTTGAACCTGAAAATCATCCTCCGGTTTTAAGGGGAGGTGAACCCACACATGCACACCCCCATGCATGTATATGTGTGCTGACAAAACACGAATATGCATGCATGCCCACACAGGTGGGTGGGTTGGTGTGAGTGATTGGAAGGGCGCTAAAGTTACATTAGGGTGGCCCATTTTTTGAGACTTTAGGCATCTCGCCTAAACATGCCGGCCCCCTTGCGATACGCAACATCTTACCCCGCCCCAGGATTTTCCACCGCGCCTCCTCTTAAGCTAAGGACTTAAACTATCCTAGTGAGTGCCGGCTGGCGCTGTCCCAGTCGTCTGCCTCCGAAGTGCCGTTTGAAGTTTGGCGGCTCCATCGTATCGCACCTAGAGCTAAAAGATAGGAGGAAGAAACTTTAGAAAATAAGAACGCTGTATATTTCTTGCCAGGAAATTATATATATTATTTTTTTTTTTCTGGAACGAGAAAAGCTGGAAGTCTGTGGTGGCTGGCGCGGCTGAAGTGCCAGTCCACCGTCGAAGTGCATGTTGATGCGTAGCTGGCGCGGCTGGGAGGCAAGTCTACGCTCGTCCATAGGTGTGCGGCGATTGTCGCTGGCGCGGCAGAGTGGCCAGTCGACGTTTGCTGCTATTTCAGTGGGCGCGCGATGTAGCGTTCGCAGTTGCGCCGCTCGTGGGATAGCAGGGGTCGGAACGGCAGTGGGTCCGATACTCCCTGCGCCGGTCGGAACGGCCGTGGTTCCGATCTCGGCTCGGCGATTTCGTTGTACTCTGACGTCCAAGCGGTCTCCGACGCAGAGAAAAGAAACAAAAAAAAATCCCCTTGAATATTTGTATGGACGCCCGTATGCGTGGGTGGCGAGCGACCTCGTTCGGGGTTTATAAATGCCATATAATGTGGCATTATTCTAATCTACGGTGAAATTTTAGTATTACAGAGCATATTACCCGTACATGGGAATTGGTTATTTTTTTCCCGCACGGCACGGTAGCGACAAGTTGCTTACGTTGATCGCCTTGTATTTCGATTCGCCACTGGCCCTCATGCAGAGATTTATTCTTACTTGCATGGTCGCCGTCATAAGTGGCGTCAGTGCCGTGCACACAGCGACATTTTCGCTTTTTTCGGTACTTGGTTTCGGCACCGAACTGGGTAGAGAGTGAGAATGTGGTGACGGTTAGGGTTTATTTTTTGTTGTTTTGTGGGCAAAACAGTCCTGCCCCCTCCGAAAACAACAAAACAAAAACAAAACCCCGAGAACAAATGAATAACAAAAAACAAACAAAAAAATTTTCGTAGTTCGAAAAAATTTTCCAAATTTTTGTGTGAAAATTTATTATTTATAGGTTATTCCCTATTTTACTAGAAGCGGGATCTTCGCCGATCAGGTACGAACGTAGATTTCGTTACCCTATTGATCCCGCAGTTAATGGTACCGATTTTGGCAGATCGGGATTTCGGTACCCGGTGACCAAAATAGCGCATCACTAACGTGATGGTAAAATTATGCATATATACATATATACATATGCTAGCAAATTTTTTGCGAGTAAATGAGCGCTCGCATGGCGTGATGGTTTGTATTTGCACACATACATATATGTGCGTACTCACGCCTTGCAAAGTCGTGAAAAAGAAACAAAGAAAATTCATTGAATTGGAACAATTCATAATTTTCTTGTTTCCGGCACGCGTGGGTCAGCAGCTCTGCAAGGTAAGTAAAAATTGTAAATTTTAATGAAAAAATGCATTTTATTGAAAAATTGTATTAAATCTAATTTTTTCTTTTATTTCCAGGTGCACATGGACAAATGGAGATGCGGCTGTGGAAGATCGCCTGGCCGGCGCATAGAAATATGTTGGGGAAGGTAAGTATTTATTAGCGCTGCCCGAAATTCTGTATCGATTCGGTAGCAGCGCAAATTACTTAGGAACCAAAAAATGTGTGAACATATATGTCCATATATTTAGTATGCAAATATTAATTGTTTTCTTTCTTTTTAGGAATTCATTCAAATTTTTAGTGCTACTTAAAATGGGGAAATTTCGTTCGAAACTAAAGCGGCATACCAAGGGTAAAACATGGAGTAAAGGGCAGTCATCCACTTCTAATCCAGAGCAAATGAAGCATCGGTTAAAGGCAGCTCCTTTATGAAGCCAGCTAATGATTCTAATTCGATTGCATAGTCTACCAGATTACGAATTTTCGGCACTAGCGTCTCATCAATTTTGGCGATCAAATTCAGCGGCATAGAAATGAAACACACAGATACTGAATTGCGAACTATGCCTCTAAGAACAGTAAGAAATTTTAAAATATGCTTCGAAAAATCCTCATCGTACCAAAGCGGTGACCCCAGTGATGTTAGGGAAAATGTTGTTCGGTGATGTTATGCAAATGCGACAGAGGCTGTGATACACCAAGGCGCCTGGTGTGAATTTTTCCTCTCTAGCAAATGATTGTACTAATTTAAGGAGACGTAAATATTTGGGATTTTTAAATATTGTGTGTACATTCTCCTTTTGTTTGCGGGATGATGACTTCTTGCTACTATCTAAGTTTGAGGTTGTGGACGTTTGTTGAGAACTAATATCAGAACTATTTGAGCTCTTAGCCGCTGCGCTTGTATTAGTTGGACTGGATAATATTTCTGCAGCTACTGCTTCTATGCGTTCTTGTTCTATATCGCCTTCTTTGCAGTTGGTATTGCTTACACTACTGCTGCTAGTTGTGTTTTGATCAGTATCATATTTTTGGGCAGTAGGCTCAGCTCCGAACAACACGTTTTCCTCATCTCCTAAAACAATATAATCCTCGTATTCATTTTCATCTGAACTTATAAATGTTTTCTCATTCCATAGCAATGTATCCACAAAATCTAATAAATCCTTATCCATTTGTTCCATCAAATTAAAATGGTGCCCTATTTTACTGGGAGATTGCTCAGAGTTTACAGGTGGCAGATCATTGTAACGCCAAGCGATACGTAAGCCATTCTTGGGGGCATCTCCGTTTTCCAGCTCGGCGGCATTTTCCCGTTCTACTTCACAATCATTAAGTGGTTTTGGTAGTTTACGCATTATTTCTTTTGGATCATCATCCAAGCTCCCCAGCAAAATTGATTGGCCGGAAACTACTCCTTCAGCCACAAAGTACTTGGCCAGAACCTTAGAATACGTAACATACTTGTCTTCCTCAATCAAACAAATTGAACCCACAGGCAAACCTCCACCAACTATGACATCGAGTGAAGGATTGCCGCTGGACGTTATTACTTGTCCGGTTTGTGGACGTGTGCGCGTGCCCGGTACAGGCTTATGCACGTGTCGCTTTCGCAAACTGGACATCCTACGCCAAGTATATTCCGACTCTGTTCTCCTAATTTCGAAATTAAAATGTTCGCAACGTAAAGGAGCAAACCTCCCTTTTCTCGGTTGCAAACAACGCACACTGTGTTGTCTTCGCCTTTTTTTTGTGTTCTACAATAGTGCAGTTGGCTAAATTTTTTGTTTTCTTAATCGAAAATTTTTTACGGATTTGGCAGACCTTTGGGTGTTCCTTTATGATGGATGAAATTCGATGGTGCGAATGGAATATCGCACAAAGGTAATTGCACAAGTGTTAATTTATTTCAGTTTAAATACCGTTTTCACTGTTTTCCACGTTGATTTCCCACTGACGTTCTTTTGCACCTTTCGGAACACCCTAACCTGTGATTACAACAACCATATGAGATGACAGAAATCTTCCAACTTTGATTTCCAATATCTCTTCACTGATACCAAAACTCGAAAGTCCGCTTCCGGATTATTGTAACCGGGGTCAAAACGCGTCTTTTGATACCTTTCCCGATAATTTCGGACGTGTTTTAGTAGTTGTCTCCTCAAGGTTACAATTGCCAAAATTCACTTCACGTTCGCCATCTCTTGGTTTACCAACGATTTTGTCGGTTATTTATTCATTTCAAAGTATATGTTTTGCCTTTTATATGGATGTCTATACCTCTTGAAACATCCTAATGTCTGTCCTATTTTCAGGTCCGTGAACAAGTGCGGTATGGCGGTGACGGTGAACGGTAAGCCTCCAGCGCGCCACTAGACAATATGGGATTAGAGCTGTATTCGCGATTCCCAGGATAGGGGTGAGAAATTGAATATGTATATTTAAAAAACCAAACAAAAATATATGTATATGTAAACGAGGGTGGGACCATCTGCTACCAACTTGTCGTGGCAGATGGATAGCTTTTCAGTGGCAGATTGGTCCGCCTTTCTGCGTTAGGTTTTCTTTGGCCTCGATATCGAGTGCAATCGCGTTTTCTGTGGCAGAATGGATCGCCCTTCTGCGGTAGGCTTTCTGGTGTCCTCGTTAAGGGTAGCGAGTGAAGGGTGGAATTTTGGGAAAGGGGAGGTCAAAACGGTTGGGAGGTGATGGAAGGGGATGGTTAAGATGAGGCCGCGGGCCTCTCGCCAGCCATTCCCTCCATAGGGAGCAGAACCAGCTTGACCAACGGTCTTCTGATCTGACCCTTCTCGGTCATGAGGTCCACTACACGAACTCGGCTATCTTCGCCGGGGTGTACGTGGGTAACTCGGCCGAGCCTCCATTCATTGGGAGACAAGTTGTCTTCTTTGATGACAACGAGATCCCCCACCTTAATATTTTGTTTCGGATGCTTCCACTTCACTCGTTTTTGAAGTTCGGATAAGTATTCCACCTTCCATCGCCTGCAGAAGGTTTGATGAAGAGCCTTGAGCTTCTGCCACCTATTAATAATGGAGGCAGGGCTCTCATTCACCTCGGGTTCTGGCGGAGCCAGGAGATGACTTCCAGTCAGGAAGTGCCCAGGGGTCAAGGGTTCCAGGTCCGCGGGCTCATTTGAGGCTGGACTAAGTGGCCGCGAGTTGAGGCATGCCTCAATCCGGCACAATAGCGTATGGAATTCCTCATGCGTGAATTTATGAGGCGAGGCTAACTTCTTGAAGTGGCTTTTGAAGCTCTTCACGCCCGCCTCCCAGAGTCCGCCCATATGTGGAGCCCCGGCCGGAATGAAATGCCATGTCATGGCTTGATGGCTATATTTGGAGATAGCCTTGTCTCGGGCTTCCGAGATAAATGCTTTAAATTCAGATCTCAAAGATCGTGAAGCGCCGACAAAGTTGGTACCATTGTCGGAGTAAATGTTTCTCGGACATCCTCGTCTAGCGATAAAACGTGAAAACGCTGCTAGAAAGGATGGGGTGCTAAGATCACTGGTCGCTTCCAGATGGATCGCTTTAGTCGTGAAACAAACAAAGAGGCAAACATAGCCCTTTGATAATCGACATCCTCTACCGCGGTAACTCTTAATGTCGAAAGGCCCGGCAAAGTCTACCCCGGTATTGGTAAACGCGCGGGTGAAAGTAGTGCGTTCGCAAGGAAGGGTACCCATAAGTTGGGTTTGCGCTCTTTTTTTATAAATGGTGCAGACCTTACAGTTATGGATGGTGGCCCTAATCATGTTCTTAACATTCGGAATCCAATATTGGGTGCGGATGAGACGGAGCATCAGTTGGTTTTCCCCATGGAGAGAGATTTGATGTATCATTTGTACAGTCAGACGCGTCAACCTACAATTGTATGGCAGTATGATTGGGTGGCGCTCGTTATAAGCGAGGTCTTGAGACGCTCCAAGACGACCACCCGCCCTAATAATATCATCTTTGTCGATGAATGGGTTGAGTGGCAATACCTCGCTTTTCCTATCGATTACCTGTCCCTTCTTCAAGTTTACATATTCCTCCTTATAATGTTGCTTCTGATAGAGTTTAATCAAGAGTTGCGTCGTGGTCTTGATCTCATCGGATGAGATTAGGCACGATTTTTCTTGAAAGGAAGCTTTTGTCTTGGGATGAGTTCTTCGAAAGAATCTCATAATATATGATAGTACCCTCAAAGCCCTCGGTAAATTCGAAAACCGGTCAAGAATCTCGATCTCTTTTTGCGTTGATATTGCGTAGGCCTGCGCTCTCTTTTCCTCCACGGCTGTATTATACTCCTTTTCTTGTACTGGCCATTGGGAATTGTCTTCTTGTAGCCAAGAAGGTCCCTGCCACCACAAAGAATTGTTGACCAAATCCGATGCCGGTAGTCCTCTGCTTCCTAAGTCTGCTGGATTCGTTTCCGAGTTGACATGAAGCCAGTCCTTGCTGCCGACTAGGTCGATGATTTTTGTAATCCTGTGTGCGACGAATGTTGACCAGGAACAGGGTGGTTTCCTTATCCATGCCAAAACGATGGTGGAATCCGTCCATAGATACTGTTTCACAGGTCCCAGTTTTATGTTTCGGAATATTGATTCCATCATTTCCGCTAACAGTACTGCTCCGCAAAGTTCCAAACGCGGAAGTGAGATGGTCTTCACTGGTGCTACTCTGGTTTTGGCCAGAAGTAGATTGACGAAGATATCATCATTCCTTTTGACTCGCATGTAGACAGCTGCAGCGTATGCCTTTTCCGAAGCATCGCAGAATCCATGTATTTCGACATCATCTTCTGGTGAAAAGTTTACCCATCGTGGTATCTTTATGTTGTCGATTTCGTGGTATTGATGTCTGAAGTTTTGCCATCGTTCCAATGTATTGGACGAAACTGGTTCATCCCAATCGGTGCCCTCTAACCAGATGTTCTGCATCAAAATTTTTGCCACAATGACCATTGGTGCAAGCCATCCTAAAGGGTCGAAGAGTCGGGCGATGGCGGATAGAATCGCTCGCTTTGTTAACTTTTCACTTTCTTCTAGTGACCCTGCTTTAAAGTAAAACAGGTCTGAATGGGCATTCCATCTTATGCCCAATGCCTTAACGGTGCTGGTATCTTCGAATGCCAGAAAGTCCTCGGTCAGCCGATCCGATATTGGGATGTCGTTGAGAATTTCCTCAGTATTCGAAGTCCATTTTCGTAGTGGGAAGCCCGCGGAGAGTAAGACTTGTCGAATCTCATTCCTCGCTTTAATGGCCGATGCGAGTGTGTGTCCCCCCGCTAGTACGTCATCTACGTACATGCCTTCCCTTAATATGCTAGATGCTGTAGGGTGAGAACTCTCTACTTCATCTGCTAGTTGTAAAAGGGTTCTAATTGCCAGATAAGGCGCACAATTAACCCCGAAAGTGACCGTTTTCAGCTCGTAAAGGCTTATGGGTTCTTGAGGCGATGTTCGGTAAATAATCCGTTGGAATTTGACGTGATCATCGCTCATCCAAATTTGCCTATACATCTTTTCGATGTCACTATTGAAAACGAAGCGATATAGTCTCCATCGCAGTATAAGTACTGGAAGATCTGATTGTAGTACTGGGCCTGGCAGGAGAATGTCGTTCAAACTTGTGCCATTTGCCGTTGGGCTCGACGCATTGAATACGACGCGTACCTTAGTGGTGGTACTCTCCGCCTTTACTACGGCGTGATGGGGCAAAAAGTAATTGTCCGCCGAATCGGCTGGTACAATGGCAGTAACTTTTCGCATATGCCCTAATGTCTCGTATTCAGACAGGACCCTTATATATTCTTTGCCTAATTCTGGGTTCTTTGCTAAACGCGTTTCGTTTCTAAAAAATTGTGAACACGCCCGCCTAAGAGACCCTCCTATGTTTATCTGATCTGGGTAGTCCTGTCTGAATGGAAGAGAGACGACATATCTCCCATCCTCTCTACGACTTGTAGTTTCCCTATATAAATCTTCGCAGTACTTGTCATCTGCGTTTGGGCTTTTGTTTCTGGGCAGATTTTCCAACTCCCAGAATGCTGTAAGCTGTTTGTCCAAAGCAACTTCGCTGTAGAAGGACACTATATTTCTGGTTGGATTCGGTGCTTCTATGCGCCCGGTTAATATCCAACCGAACACCGTTTCTTGGGCGAGAAGTGTACTAAGTACATTCTTTTTCAGCCCACTCAATATAATTTGCGGGTATACGTCTCCGCCAAGTATAATATCAACTTCCTCGTTGATGTAGAATCGCTTATCTGCCAAGACTAAGTCTGGGAAAGCCTGCATAGTCGTAGCATCGATATGGCAGGATGGCAGATTCCCAGTTAGTTTGGCTAGAATTAGAACTGATGTTGTTAAGCTGAAGCAAGGGTCCACTGGTGAACGGAGTTCAATATTGGAGGCCTCCTTGACTTGAGCTGAGACGGCATTAGTGATGCCCGAAACTTGAGCATGCATCCTTTTTGCCGGTAAATTGATTCTGCGTTTGAGTCGTTCTGTCATAAACGAGCACTCCGAACCAGAATCAATCAGTGCTCTTGCTGGGAAGTCTGTACCATTATGATGAATGTTTACTCGAGCTGTCCCTAGCAGCACACCTGCGCTTGAATGCACATGGCAGGATTTAACATTTCGGTTTATGGCCGAAACAGATTTTTCCGCTTCCCGTCTCTCTTGTGCCTGTTTTGAAGTTGAGGCAGCATTATCAGCATGATACTGATTAGGGCTGGTGGTTGCCTGCGTCTGAAGAGACTCCGCATGCAGGAGCGTATTATGTCGAGAGTGGCACTTGTTGCAGTCATAAGAACTGGTGCACTTCGACACAGTATGTCCTGGGGATAGGCAGTTCAAACAGCCCTTGGTGGATTTGACAAAGTTAATTCTCTCCACCGGAGTTAATTTGAGAAAACGGGGACAGTTTCGCAATCTGTGGGTATTCGATTTGCACTTTGTGCACAGTAGTTTAGTCACGTTTGCTTGGTATGTACCAAGTCTTTTTGCAGGGGTTTCGTTGGCAATCCGCGTACTTTGCGGCTTTTGCACTTTCGAAGAACTCCCTATGAACCCAGACACTGTTTCGAGTGTCTGGAAGCGGTTGGACAAAAATTTGTCCATATCCTCCCACTTGGATATTTCCACTTTGTGGTCTATGCTTTGCTCCCATAGACCAAGCGTACTTTCCGGCAATTTCGTCGAACACAAATACGTTATAATTGCGTCCCAGTTCGACGTGTCAATTTTATGACTTCGCAGGGACGAAAGGCAATTATTTATTTCGCGCTGAAGTGTTTTAATCGCGCTACCACATTCACTCTCTACCTTTTTCAAGTTGAATAAAATTTGGAGTTGCGAGTTTACTAAGATACGTTTGTTTTCGTATCTCTCGCATAAATTTCTCCAGGCCGTATCAAATCCCTCATTCGTGAGTGGACATTTTTTCACGATATCTTTTGCCTCACCTTGTGTCTTATTGTTCAGATGGAACAATTTCTCCACTGGTGTTAGGCGTTTATTTAAGATGTATATAGCCGTGAACATGTCACGAAATGTTGGCCATGACAGATAATCGCCCTTGAAAACTTCAGTATCACATGGAGGCAGGCGGATACTATGTTCAAATTCGGGCTTTTCTTCAGATTTATTTTCTGTTTTGTTGTATGTCGCTTGGCGTGTAGCCATATCTGACATGCAGCGTAAATATACTGCATATGATCTCTTATACTTCTGTTTGACAGAAACTATACCAGTGGCCTCTAACTTATCTGAATTAAGTAAGTCGTCATAAGCCGTTCTGGTTTTTCTCCACATTGCCTTCAAGTCCTCTTGTTGAAGCCCAAGAGTGTACTTGCTGTGGACTGAATCCTCTAATTCATTGTAGTCTGATTCGAATTCAAAAATCGAATCAGCCAGCCTAATGAAACTTTCCATATTTTGGACTTAGAGGATCTGTAGAATCAAAACAAAACCGAAAAAAGAAAGCTGAAGGTACGATGAAATGCTCAACCGTACAAGAAAAATGCTGAATAGAAAAGGTAAAGGCAGTATTTTACCCAGGAAAAACAAACCAACCTCAATAAAATTGTAGTAAACTCAATTAATGTATAATTTAATTCAATTATTTTTATTTATTGTTAATTTTTGAATTATATTGCAGACTTGGCCGATTTGTCTGACGAATAATAATAATAATAATATTTGTTTGCTACAAACGCAAAATGTAAACAGAATCTTTGTGACTTACTCGCCACCCACACGTATAAGGGGAATATGTATATATAAATGTGTGTATGTGTTGCCGCAATAAAGAAATACACAACAAACACAGATAAAGTGCGCGGTGTATCAAACGAGCGAAAGTGAATATTAAATGAAGAAATGTGAAAACAAAGAAAAGTGCTATACAAATAGTGAATTTTATCAGAAAATAATAACTAGCCTTCGATTAAAATTTTGCTCTGTAATTACGGAAAAAAAACAAGTGGAAAAACCAAAAAAAACAAACTGAAGATCGAAAGGCTAAGTGAACTTATTTGTGAAAATGAGGTTATGTTACCTCTTGCCTTGCGCTGTGTCCAAAAAACCTTACCACTGGTGGGGGGATAATCCGGATAGACACAAGGATTTTTAAGCGTTTAATTTAATTTAAAATTTAAAGAAAACTAAAGCACTTAACCGAAACAAAAAAAATCACTATTATTAAATATTCACTAAACGCACTTACGTTTGATTACACTCGCGGGCGGCACTTTTATACAATTGTATGCAACACACAAAAAAAAAAACTAAGTGGCAAGAAATATACAACTTACGTGCTTTGATGTGGTGATCGGCCGAATTTGTTGTATAAAGTTGGTGTTGTTTGTTGTGGTATGTGGCAGCGTGTATGGCAGAGTTGTTCGCTTTTTGTAATTGCGCAGAGTGTGTGGCAGAGTTGTGTGTAATTTGTGATTGCGGCAGAGTGTGAACAATATTGAGTATTTTCTCCTTTATTGTGTGGCAGCTTCTGGTAATACAAATTAGATTCTTGATTAATACTCCAATTGTTGTTGTTGTGGACTGTATGCTGGTGTCTCTTGACGGGGAGATGGACCATGTAATTTCGAGCGTTGTGCTAACTGGGAGCGGCGGTGGCTCAAAAGCACGGCGGTCGAATTTGTGCTCGAAATAGAAAAGAAAAAGAAACGAGAATTCTCGTTATAAAAAATGTGGCCGTATATTTGTAAAAAATATAATTTTGAACACTTATTTTACCTTAATTATTGATGCGGGCGAAGAATCCTGGGCTGGCTGTGATGCGGTCGTGTCGACTGTCTCTGGAAAAGTAGACGGTTTTTCGATCGAGGACAACCGTTGAACCTGAAAATCATCCTCCGGTTTTAAGGGGAGGTGAACCCACACATGCACACCCCCATGCATGTATATGTGTGCTGACAAAACACGAATATGCATGCATGCCCACACAGGTGGGTGGGTTGGTGTGAGTGATTGGAAGGGCGCTAAAGTTACATTAGGGTGGCCCATTTTTTGAGACTTTAGGCATCTCGCCTAAACAAAATTTTGGTGGGTCGCGAGATTTTTTGGACGACATTTTTGGGTCGCGACCTCAAAAAGTTTGAAAACCACTGGTCTATAATGATCCGGGATCAGTCAAAAAAGAACATGCGATGCCTTACCTGTTCATATTTGATGAAGTGTTTGGTTTTGTTTGAACATTTCATATGCAGAGACTGATAGTAAAGTGTTATGCGTGAGCGTATACTGTGGGACAGGCCCCCTTTCCGAGAACACGCTACAATAATTAAAATTTCCCTGTGCCAGTTAGGATCAGTCAGATGATTGTGCTATTACATCAGAGAAAGTTATAAAGGATTCTATCAGCCTAACATGGCCTATATTTGATTCGAACTGAGTTGCTTGATTAAATAATAATTGTTTCTAAGACTGATCTAGTTCATTGAGGGTCCAACTATGTTTGGCCCTTACACCTATACTACTATTATTACTGCCTTTATATTAAGTATCTTTCTCATTTGTCCACCCATTTACATACGAAATTTTGAAATCTTGCAAGTATATCCCGCTGCGCTAGACAGTTGAAACTAGGAACATAGTTCATAACTTCGTGACAATGCAAAGTGAAAAGAATCCGCTAGATGACGCGCGTATTGAGATATACGGAATATTCAAATAAAAATATGAAATCATGAGATTATTAGTAACTTCCCGGTAAGATAAAGCACTGAAACTCGGTACGTAGATCAACAACTAAGGACCCTGCAATACGACAAGCAAGAGATATTCTCTCAATCGATTTTTTGGTAACTTCTCGGGGAGTTAGAGACTTAAACGCTTAGTCATAGTTCATAAATTGGAGACCATGCAATATTCGATCGTAAAAATTCCAGCGGCTCTCTGATCCAACTATTACGAAAATTTGTTCGGAATTTTCCGCTAGATGCAGCACTATCACAGTGCTAACTACTACATATTTATACAAGGTGGCGCAAAAGTAAGCTTCCGATGTTAAGCATATCAAGTGCTGTGTGTGCTGTTGCACCGTCTTGTTGGAACCACATGTTTTCCAATCCCAATTCATCAAGTTGCGGCAAAAAGAACTCGTTGATCATTGCTCTGTAGCGCTCACCATTCACAGTAACCGTTTGGCCCCGACCGATTATTGGTCAAAAAAAAAGTCAGCAATATTCCGCGTTCTGGAGCAGTGTAGCATAACATTGTTTATTAACGTGTATTTCGCATGTGTTTACTACACAAATGTCAAAACAGAACTGACTGTAGAGGCCAATCGCAAAATTTATAGCATTTTCTGATAGGAGGATTACTTTTGCGCCACCCTGTACATTGAAACTAATTGAGCAGAGTTTCTGATGGGATTTTAATTCACAAAATATTTCTTAATCAGAACCCGAAATTCACTGTATATTCAAAACTAGATTTTTGAATTTACAAAGCTGTCAATCACAAACTAAATGGCACAGGTTGCTCACACTTTCACAGTAGTATTTTCAGTGATAGTGATTGACTTGAGGAATGATGAATTACTGCTCGCCGATTTTAAAGAAAACCTCAGACTCATCAAACAACCCTTGTATCATTATAAATTTGAATGATATAACGAGGTTTCATTGACGAAACCCCCTACATATCGTAAGCTCTATAAGGCCGGTACAATTCTTTTGCATCTTAATAACGCACTCCATCGACTACGCAGCGTGAGTCGCCTCGAAAGTCCGTTGGACCGATGTATTCAATTCATATTTTTCTACTTGTAGTTTATTCATTCCCACAAATTGAAATGAAATTATAATTACTTATGTGTATAAAAACATTTTCTTCATTCATTAAGTATGTATACAACAACACTTATATAAACCTACATTTAAGTATTTATAATATCCTTCCCGTTAAACAATACTCAACGCCAAGTGCTTTCCACGCATTACGCCTCAACCATGCACATGCAATGCATCCTGCAAGGGGAAACAAAACCGTTCATAGAAATCAAATCATGTTCAATCTTGCGTAAATAAATGCGAGTATATGTACGAAGAAAGCAGTAGCAAAAAATAACTATGCAAGTATGTATATTTGAATATGCATTAGGGCGGTCCTTAAATGTATTAAAAAAAATTTGCAGATTCTCAAGCGATAGTCGTCGAAATCGCATTAACAGATTAAACTCTTACCCATCCACGAATTTTCTAAATATTTCTATCCGTGCGCCATCTAGCGGAATTTCTTTGATAAAATATTGCACTTGCACTGGGTTTGGAAGCATGCGTCAAGTTTCAAGTCTCTATCTCACCGGGGAGTTACTTAAAAGTACTCAACCATGGCTATGGTTTTAATTTCGAGGTTAAAATCGGTCTCAATCTCCCCAATTTCGAACGGTTTTTTTAGATCAAGGCATAAATTTAAACCGGTTTTAAACTACAACTAAAGTTTCAAATATTTAGTTCGCCGGAAAGTTACTCAAACATCCATCGCCCCTGCCGTTCTACATTTTTAAATTATTTCGATCAGTTTGCCACCAATTGGATTTTTTACTTGCACTGTTCTAAGTTTCAAGTGTCTAAGTGATCTTAAAAGAATTTGCAAGATTCCAAAATTTCTTATGGAAAGGAGCGAACAAACAAGAAAGGAGCTGAATATAAAGGTGGTAAAGTAAGAGGTATTGTGCTCTAATGTTAGTTACATTGACCACATTTTTTTTCCACGCTCGCACAAGGGTTTCCACCGCGGTCCCTGTTTGGGTTGATATCACCGGAACTTTTGGAATATTAAAATAAAAATCCGCTGACAAGCTTCTCATATTAGACGCATCAAAGTACTATAGACAGATTTTGGGAATAACACTTTCAAGCAAATTAGATGTCATTTCACTTGCATTTCAGTGGATAGGAGAGCTGTAAGACATCCTCCATACCAAACAGATTGGCCTGTTTAGAAGTATAAGAAATACTACCAGTTAACAAACTGATAAGGAGTTTTTAGTGGGTCTGTTGAAAATCGGAAATGGTAAGAGCGCGTTTAAAAGCATGCGTCAGCTCATATGTGAAATATGGCCGGACCAGCGATTGCATCCAGCTGTCATCTTGGCATGAGGACGTTGAGACTTCGCAATCAAGCCGGTTAGTCCATAACAAATTCGTTGCCTTCAAGGTATGCATTTCGAACCATTCACTGACCATCTCATTAGGTTGGGTTCCAATGCATTTAAGGCAGCTTGGCTATCAACAAAGATCGTTCAATTGGATTATGGTACTAAATACTCCATAGCAATCGAGCTGCTCTTTCTATGAAATACGTTTTCGCTAATGAGACACTCCATGCTTCCGTGAGTCAAAGTGACTGCTGGCTTGCAGATCTTCCAAGTATAGCAAAGCCCCGCACCAGTTTTGAGCAGTCCGTGTAGATTGTAACGTCTCTACAACTGACTAGACTATCCTCCTTATTTTGTTTCGAAGGATATTCTGCCATCTGCCCCCCGAAGTTTATGTCGGCTGTTAAGTTAGTTTCGACAACGTTCAGTGCCTTTGCCATGCCGTTTTTTTGTCGTTGTGCGTCCATATTTGGATTTTGGATTTCCTAAACCTGAGAACTCTTTTGCGGCTAAACCTTGAACGAACACATGCAGCGGCAAGGTAGTCTTTGCACTTTCCACACTGTCACGTGACTGCGTCTTATCCAGGGCCTTTCACCAGACTAGAGCGCAATACTTTAGTATCGATCGTATGACAATGTTATACATACCGTGGATTATGTATGGTGCTAGCCTCCAGTTTTTTTCGCAGGCTCCTACCAGAGCCTTCTTTGTTCTCTCCTAGATACTCAATTGTCTAATTTAGTTTGGCATCAAGCATTATGCCAAGAAAATCTTTATTCATAGAAGAGATTTATCAACGTCCTTCTCAGATCGAAGAAGGGAATTTTTTTTTTGCTAGTGTACAGGACGAATACCATTTTGACAGGACGAATACCGTCTTAACATCTTTTTAATCTAGAAAAAGAAAAGCTTAAAGGATGAAAAACCAAGTGAAGACTGGCATTTGGCGCAACGAAGAAATGACTGGCGAGCTATGTTATACGGCCTAGGCGGTTAGACGAGCATTTAAAGAAATAGAAGTAATGAGGTGCAACATTTCTTGGTGGCTATTTGCCTATTTATTTGTGAAAATTTACACAACCAAACTTCTGTGCAGCCGTAATCGTAAGTGTGGTTGTGAGCAAAAATCAGTTTATTTTAGAATGTGATTTATCTCAATAAAATTGCAATTTGCCGAAAATTTATACGCACACCGAGATGAACACTCATACGCATCACCACCACTAAGTACAACAAAAGCATATCGAGTGTTAACGAGTGAAGAGGAAATCAATTTAAGTGCTGAAAACAGTTAGACGATAGTAATGGGGGTGAAGAGATATGATGATGATGTAAGAGCTGGGCGTGAAAGCATCAGCGTAACTCATGTATGTGTGCATGCATGTGTTAGTGTATCGGAAGTCAGCACGCAATAAAAACTATAAGTTGTAAAAGCAACAACAATAACTACACAAAAGTTGACTTTGCCATAACCACCCTACATGCAATTCCAATAAAGCAGACAACAGCATTGGTCTTTGTTGTTTTTGTTTTGGTTGTATTCACATACGAAACGACCCTTCAATACTGTGGCATAAAGACGCAGCCACCCGCCCTTTGAATATTCCGAGGGAGTTGGTTGAGATGAACATAAAGTGGTGGTGGGGGGGTTAGCGCATTTGTTCGACATAATGCAATCAAACAAAGTCGAATCGCATTTTGCTACTACCACAATAAATCTTAAATACTTGTATCTACATACATACGTACATTAGACTGGTCCTAAAAATTGCTGTAAAAGTTCGAGGCTTTAATATTAATTTTAAGTGGTCTACCATTGCTAGTTTTAGTTTCTGTTGCGAAAGTTGCTTTGGCATTACGATTGAAGTTAAAAAAAAATAAATTGTTTTTTCTTGACCCAGTTTTTTGACTCAATGGAATCATATTTCGAAAATCATCACCCAAGTAATGATACTAACTTTGGAAATGTTATGAACTGATATGAGAAACCAGCCACTTTTTTCCTAACAGCGTGATTTTATAAGATAGCGGCCAAAAATCGCTCATAACTTTTTTTCAGTTTATCTTATCACAATGATTTTGAAGTCGTTGAAAAATATTACTTCGACGCTTGTACCAGTATTTGAAATGTTAAGGTATCTTGATTAGTGTCAGATAAACTGCGCAAATAATATCGAAAGTGTATTACATTCAAGCGTATTCTACCAGAAAACTGTTTACTCTGCGCAAGCATTTAAATAACAAGACCACATCAGACCATAAGAAGTTGATGGATGTTGTAACTCGGTACATGTGTTCCCATATACTTTTACCCGCTGGACGCAAAACCGAGGTCATAATTAAGCTTACGAAAACAAAAGTTTTTTATTTGTAGGATTTAGGGCTAACCTCAATAACTATGTATACACCATATGTTTTATGTGTTGGTTTTGACGTTTTTGACAATATTTGCGACATAAAAACTTCAAATCAGAAAACTATTACAATGTTTAAGGCTTGATAATCCTGCGGGGCCCAGTTGATTAAAAATTTCTTTCAAAACTTTTTGTGGGGAATCTAATTTCATACAAAACTGTATGAAGCTTAAGTTTTTTACTTCAGTTATTAAAAATAAAATCAATACAAATTTTAAAAAAATTTAGATTGGCCTAATCTAATGCAAATACTGATGCGCCTAAATCTTTAGAGCCAACACCAGCGTCCTTGCCCACTAAAGAAAAAACATCGAATAGCCATTCAAACACAACTAACTGTAAAACTATATACTAACAATATATCACTGCCTCTACACAGCGATGACCTTAACACATACCTAACCGCAAAAAAGTAATGGAGTCTATGTTTGGGTCTAGCCGAATATTAAATACACTGCTGTGAGCTTTAGTAACAAATTTTGATTTTTTTCTTTCGCTTTAACTTTTGGTTTACCACCTTTTTTGTGATACGATAAACATATCTAGCAATTTACGGTGTCGTGTCCTTAATTTTGCTGCTACACATTCAGGTATAACCCACACATGCTCAACGACCCATTTTTAAACCACCTTTTATTTATAAACTAGAGGGACCGGCAGACTTTGTCTTGCCCAGATATTTACCTGAATGGATCTAGAAATATTGGCATTTCCTATCCCTAACATTATCTCTATCACTATCCCTATCCCCATTCATATCCCTATCCCTATCTATATACAGGGTGTTTTTTTTACAGGTTTGTTTTTCGAATAGAGATAAAACTGGCATTTTGTGGTCAAATCTGGCAACTCTAATGTCATTTATGTTCAGTTTGGTTTGCCATTTCATCATGAACAGGTTGACAAAAGAACAACGCTTGCAAATCGTGCAAATTTATTTCGAAAATAATGGTTCAGTTCGCGAAGTTTACCGTGAGCTCCGTCCATTTTATGGTCGAAATAATCGTCCATCAGAGCAATTAATTCGGTTAACCATGGATCGTTTTCGCACTACGTTTACTCTATGTGATAATACGCATCCGCAGAGACGTCGAACAGTGCGCACCGAAGAAACAATTGCCGCTGTAGAGCAAAGTGTTGAAGAGGACCCGAATGAATCGATTCGCCACCGTGCACAGCAATTGGAGCTTTGTCCATCAACTTTATGGAAGATTTTGCGCAAAGATCTTGGCTTGCGACCTTACAAGATCCAGCTTGTGCAAGAATTAAAGCCGCGCGACCATGCAATGCGTCGTGATTTTGGTGTATGGGCCGAAAATGAGATTGATTTCGATGCTGATTTTCATCGCAAAATTTTGTTCAGTGATGAGGCTCATTTTTGGTTGAATGGCTACGTCAACAAGCAAAATTGCCGCATTTGGAGTGAAGAGAATCCACATGAGACCCTTGAAACGCCATTACATCCACAAAAACTGACTGTTTGGTGGGCTCTATGGGCTGGTGGAGTCATTGGGCCATACTTCTTCCGCAATAATGCTGGAGAGGCAGCTACCGTTAATGGAGACCGGTATAGAGCCATGATAACCGACTATTTTGTTCCCGAATTGGATGGCATGAATGTGGATGAGTTGTGGTTCCAACAAGACGGCGCTACATGCCACACAGCGCACGTCACAATCGATTTATTGAAGGAAACATTCGATGAGCGCATAATTTCGCGGAATGGACCTGTCAATTGGCCACCAAGGTCGTGTGATTTGACACCATTGGATTATTTTCTTTGGGGATATGTGAAGTCGCTCGTCTACACCAACAAACCAGAAACGTTAGGGGAATTGGAAGCCAACATTCGTGGCGTTATTGCCGACATACGGCCCCATATGCTCGAAAAAGTGGTTGAAAATTGGAACTGTAGAATTGGCTTTATTCGAGCCAGCCGCGGCGGCCACATGCCCAAAATCATATTTAAACATTAATGGCATAAAATTATCCTTCCAATAAAGCCAAATTGATGGACCTTAAAACGATTTTCTTGTCTTTTATTTCAATTTGAAGTTCTATACCCCTAAAAAAAACACCCTTTAGATGTAACTATTTCACACACACACAATTCCACTTCACCATCGATCGATCCATTATTGAGATTTTCTAAAAAAAACTATAAAAATTCGCACCATACAAAATGTATTGGATAACAAAATTTTTTTCATGAATTTTTCGGAAATTTTATTGGGTATTCTATTCTTGTCAGAGAACAATCTAAATTAGTGTCAATCATCCAAATCGGTGCAGGCGTTCTTGAGTTATGAGCGTTGGAACTAACGTCACTTTCTTTTATATATGTAGATTATTTAAAAAAAAACTAGTTCTTTCTTTTTAGAAAAATTTGCAGCAACAATAAAAACTGGTTTGTTGTTCAAAATATGATCAGATTATCTCTAAAACGTGTGGAAAAGAGGTGTTACTTTGTAAAGTGAACATTTTTCGAAATAATAAGCATGTTTTCGTAGCATTTTCTGAAACAACAAAAATATGAGCGAAATTCCCAAAGTATTTAAAAATTGGGATGTGAAAGTAACTAAATTATTGTGTTAAAAAAAATTGGCATTATATGGGTTAATATAACAGTTTATGTTCGTATTGTTGGCCTAACTCATTTATTTCGAAAATAAGTAAATTTTTTAATTTCCAATTATGTAGGCACAAACTAAACCTAATGCCCATCATTTATAATTTTTTTTTCTTTTTATTTAATTCGTTATATGGATCGTAGGCATAGTTATCAACCGATTAATTATTTTTTTGTTGGTTGATTAATTATTATTGAATACTGGAAACCGTAAGCCAATTATCATTTTAGTACATAAAACACTTAAAGAAGGTACCACGCACGGGTGGTCGAATGCAAAGCTTAGCAGACATACAGCGTTTTTGTTAACGTGCTCAAGGAAGAAGCTCTGGAGCTCTAAACATTCCAGTTTTTATGCAACTATAATAAAATTGAAAACTATTGATACTTACACAAATTCCATGCAAACAATTTTTTTTCAGTTCAAACCAAAGGGGTGCAACTTACCTGAAAGAAAATAAACAAAAACTGTCATAAAGTTTTTCTCATTTTTTTGTAAGAGTTGAGTCTATAAAAGTGAAGAGCATTAGAAAAAGATTAAAGAACAGAAAAATATTAAAAAAAAATCTACCTTAATAAACTGGGACGTCCATAAGGTAACTCTGCTTGTAAAAACTTTTGCTGACAAATATTTGATGCAAGTTTCTAAGATATTCATGGGGCTTGTATGGAAAACAACAAGTGCCTGAAAGTATACAGGGCTTAAAACCTCACACCTACACGGTGAAACAATTTATAGATGGTGAAAAGTGATCCTCTTGGAACAAAATTGTGCACTTTTATACACTTGTTTGGTCGTTGGCAGGGTTTGTGTGTTAAGATCGAATACACACACACTGCTTGAGGCTTTAGGAAGGCAGCAGCTTTTCGTTACCGGAGATGTGAACGGTCGCCGTAATCCGGAGCGGATAGCGATGAGACAGTAATAGGTGCAACTTAGCTGAGCTTTGGTATAAAGCGGTATAAAGCGGCAGTTGTCCTTTTTCTATAATAAAGCGAATCTGGCACAGCCAGAAAGTGACAACGGTGAACAACAACTGAGCGGTGATGCCATTAAGCTGAATCGGCACAGCTAGCAAGCGCAAATTGCTGAACCGCTGCAGATGGTAGAAAGACCGAGCGAAGCTGCAAACGACATTCACTTGACTGCGTCAGGATGATGAAATTTGTCAGGGCGCACCAGAAATGAAAACAATACCTGAAACTATGACGACTGTCCTGAAATTTGGCAATCGCAAGATTTGTTGAGTGATTTCATCAAGTGAAATGTGATTGGAGGGTAAGCAGATGATCTTGTTTGGTTTTAAGTGGTTACTGTGCTCTCACAAAATTACTACAAAAGTATGGAGTGCAAGATAATAACTACCAACTGACCTTAAATAAAATCTACAGCGACAACATAATTTAGTAGGTACTAGCTGCTTCAGTGAGTTTAGTTTTTGCTCAGCAGGACAGATTTCTGCACCTCTATGAGCTTATCGGAAATTAAATGAATAGCAAAAGTTGGGAGTATGGAGGATGGTTACACGCTTACAGACTTATCCTATTCTATTCGACGAAATCTCATTTGCACCAACTTTGAAACTTGTAAGACCTTTTGTCGGGCTCGAAAATCTCCAAATGTAACCGCCGCTTATCACTTTTTCGCCAACATTTCGCAATTACAGTTATAAGTAAAAGAAATTTAATCTCGAACCATGTCTGGGGCTCTCCTAAACTTTAATGAACTATCCTTCATGAAAAGCAATTCAGTGATATATAACCGTTAATTGTTTATTAGATTATGGCGACTACCTGTCTATTGTACGTGATATTGATACAACTGAGATACTGCATAGTTTTTAAGCCTCGTCTATATATAACACAGGTCACAAAAAAAAATTTTTTTTTGTACATGGGTTTTGCCCTATATATTCTATGTTCAATTCTATAAAAAAAATGCAATAACGAATCAAAAATATTTGGTTTTGTAGAAGTTATAGCGATTTGAAAATTTTGCATTTTTGTACCAGGCTAATGTATGTCCTTTCGCGCTATTTCGGTCGATAGAGGGCGGCGGGTAGCTACCTGACGCAGTGATGTATCGAAAAAATATCTACTTAAAGCACAACATACTCATCTTAAAAAAAAAACCAAAAAAATGTGGCTGAGAAACAGTAAAAAGGAGATACACATGATTTTAGATAGATTTGGCAATTCGTTAAGTACATATTAAGAAACTCATCGAAACTTTTTCTGACGGATTGGCAGGCCTAGCAATAGAGCATGCCAGTTACCTGATAGCGTTTTTGTAAGCAAAATTTTGTTTAAGAAGCTGTAGTTTCTTGGGCCACTCGTTGTGGGCGACACTATGTTTTTGCATATCACAGAGGAATGATGTCTTCGAGAAGTTGTAAACGAGCGGCTAATTCGTTTTGCTAAAAATGTGGCGAATGTATTAAAAGAAGACAAAAAAAGTTTGATTTAACTAAAAACACAAGGATTTGCGAGACCTATGTACCTAGCCTACTTCGGTCTACCTGTTAAAAACCAGGACAAAAAATGGGCTCCACATGTTTCATGTAACTCTTGCAGAAGCATTCTGGAGCGTAAGTTTATTCTCTCTTTTTTATTGTACTAACTGTTTCATATATATATACATATATCTATATATAACTGCATAATAACTGAAATTGTTATAAAATGCTTTACGTTTTATTATAGTTTGGTAACAGGGTGAGAAAAGAGACATGAAGTTCGCAGTGCCGAGGATTTGGAGGGAACCGAGTAATCATGACACTGATTGCTATTTTTGTGTAGTGAATCCACTGCAAGGGAAACGTTTAAGGAAAACAATATATCCGGAACTACCATCGACATCCGCTCCAGTACCACATTCGGAACAAAATACCTGATCCACCTGTGTTGGAAAAGCAACTATTCCCTCAAGGCAGCTTTCAAACACCGAGTTCATCTGCATCCGTACATTCCGAATTTGTTCCTCAATTTGAACCACGAATACCACATCTCACCAACTCTGAAGATCTCAATGACTTAATAAGAGACTTAAATCTATCAAAAAAAAAAAGCTGTGTTATTAGCATCGCGGCTTAAACAACGAAATTTAGTTACTTCTGAAATTTAGTTGATCACTTAGAGAGGGTGTCTTTTAAACTTGGCGTTTCTCCCGCTTACTACGATCGTCTCTTTGACGCAAATTTGTGGCCGTTGGGTATTATTATTCGAGCATTTCGCAAACTTTAATAAGAGTAGCTTAGTAAATAATTATCTTCTAAATTGCCCTAATACTAGTGCTGAAAATAATACTAAAAAAATTTTGAAAGTTTACTATCAAAACATCTCGGGAATGCGCACAAAAGCTAGTGATGTATTTTTATCTACCTCCCGGTGCGAATTTGATGTTTATGTAATTGTAGAAACTTGGCTAAATTGCAACTTTGCTGATGGGGAATTTTTCGATCCTAATATTTTTTATTTGTATCGCAAAGATAGAGATGCAATTAAAACCAATTGCTATAGAGGTGGAGGGGTTCTAATTGCGGTCAATCGAAAGTATCGCACATCTTTGATCCAGTTGGAAAATGGTGATTCTCTGCTTGATCAGCTATGCGTATGTATTTTTGGAAATACTGGCAAGTTGTTTGTTTGTGTTTCTTACATACCCCCTACTAGCCCTGATTCCTTATACGCCGCTCATATAGACAATGTTATGAATCTGTATGAAAATAACGAAGACTGCCATTTTTGTGTCTTAGGGGATTTCAATCTAAATAAAATTACCTGGTCTAACTTTTTTAATAATGGTATCTTAACGCCTACCAATGTGAATAGTTCTAGCGAAATAAATTTCATTGATAGCCTCTTTGGTATTAATCTCACACAAATTAATTCGTTTTTCAATCAGCTTCATAACATCTTAGATCTTGTTTTTGTTGATGAAAATTTAATCTATAAAGTATCTGAATCTACTTTCCCGATCAGCAAATCAGATATGCACCATGTCCCGCTTTCTCTCTCATTCGAATTCGTTAGTTTTGTATCTAGTTCAGATGGAACCTCAAATGCCACCTTTAATTTTCGGGATGCGGATTTTGACTCCCTAAATGCTAAAATCCTTGAAGTAGATTGGGTATCAATTTTCGATTTGAAAAGTGTATCAGAATGCTACGATGTGCTCTTGCAGTGTATATGCGAAATCTTTTCTAATAACATTCCTTTACTTCCCACACGTAAGCATAAACTCCCATGGTATAATAAACGTTTAAAGAGACTTAAGAACCTTAGAAACAAACATTATAAATTGTATAAAGCCTCTTTAAATATCTTCCATAAGGAAAAATATTCATATTTTAGTAAACAATTTAATGTATTGGATAAATTTTTATACAAGCAATTTATTTCTAGATATGAGGAAGAATTGAAGGAAAACCCTAAAGCTTTCTGGAATTATATTCGCTCTAAGAAAGGTTGCTCAAACATCCCAACATGCATGTCGTATGGCGGAGTAGTTTCAGATTGTCTTTCAGACTCCGTAAACCTCTTTGCAGATTTTTTTAAAACTAATTTTGTTACTAATGATTCGGCTATAAACTTTTATGCCGATAGCGCGCAAACGGTGGATTTAGGTTCACTGTCAATTTCGGAAATTGACGTAATAAATGGCATCGGTGCTCTTCAAATGTCCTTAAAATGTGATCTTGATGGCCTCTGCTAATTTATACTAAAGAAATGCTGTTCGTCATTTAGCGTGCCTATAAGTCACATTTTTAATTTTTCACTGTCGTGTGGAGAATTTATTGATCGCTGGAAAATAGCTTCCATCACCCCAGTCTTTAAATCAGGCAACAAAAACAATGTAGCTAATTATAGACCAATCTCTAAGCTTTCTACTTGTTCGAAGCTTTTCGAAAAGGTAGTTAAAGAGAAGTTGTTTTTTGCAGTAAAGGGGTCCATCGATGAGTGCCAACATGGTTTTCTCAGCGGTCGATCCACAGTTACAAACCTTGCGTCTTTTTCACAATTTTGCATTTCCACTTTTAAGACTGGTCAACAAGTAGACGTTGTCTATACAGACTTCGCAAAGGCTTTTGATACTGTCACCCACAGCATATTACTACGCAAGCTTGAAAGCATGGGTTTCCATTCGACATTTTTACGTTGGATTGGTTCATATCTTTCCAATAGAATCTCCTTTGTGGAAGTTGAATGCGTTAAATCTTATGCATTCGAAGCCACATCTGGGGTGCCACAGGGATGCATCCTTGGACCAATTCTATTTCTTCTTTTTATCAACGATATAGGATCCTGTTTTAGGAATACGCAGTATCTGCTCTATGCCTATGATCTAAAAGTTTTCCGAACCGTTGCAAGCATATCAGATGCAGGCCTGCTGCAGGATGATCTTAATAGCTTAGCTAACTGGAGCGTTTTAAACAACTTACACCTGAACATTAAGAAATGTTTTCATATGACACTATCGAAAAATCTAAATACGCATAAGTTTACATATACTCTTTTTAATGATAACCTCTCTACTATTAGTGAATTTGTTGATCTTGGAGTAATCTTTGATTCAGGTTTTACTTTTGCAAATCACATAAGCTTCATTTTACCCAAGGCCTATTCCAATCTGGCTTTTTTGCGCCGCTATGCCAAAGACTTTAAGGATCCGTACACCAGAAAAACTTTATTTACCTGTTTAGTACGTTCAAAATTAGAATATGCCTCTATAATCTGGAACCCGATTTATGCTGTTTATTCTCAGAGAATTGAAAGAGTACAGAAGAGTTTCAGTCGATTTGCTCTGCAACCCCTTCACTTCTCTGATCCAATACCGCCTTACAGTGCACGTTGTGCCCTTATAAGCATGAAGACGTTGGCATCTAGACGGTCTATTCAAAATTTGATGTTTATATATGATTTAGTATGTGGCTTGGTAAACTGCCCGGAACTTCTAGCACAAATAAGCTTCAATGTTCCGTGTAGATCACTCCGTGCGCAATATCCGTTTCATGTTAAAGTAATCCGAGCTAATTATTACAATTATGACCCTATCACGAGGGCTCTCGTTGAATTTAATAAAATTTTTTGTAGTCTTGATCTGGATTTCGCATTCCCGAGATCATGTTTTAATAATAAACTTACGTTGTATTATTGTTAATTATATATATTTATGTATTCTGAACTAACTTAAGTTTAAGATTTCAATTTGTAACTGCTAGTCTGTAATATTTATGCAATCATAGACTTAATAAAGTGAATTGAATTGAATTGAATTGAATTGAATATCTCGGCAAAGAAAGCGTCATGAAGAATTTTCTTCTTTCTACAGTAAGCAAGATGGACTCTGTTTTTGCTATGACGTGAAAGGTTTATTTGAAGCAATTGGTATTTCTTGTAATACAAATAAATGGCGCCTCTTTATCGACAGCTCAACAAAAAGTCTAAAAGCAATTCTACTACACAATGGGAACAAATTTCCATCCATTCCACTGGCACATTCCATACATCTCAAAGAAAATTATGACAGTATTAAAATGCTATTAACTGCAATCAAATATACGGAATACAAGTGGGAAGTTATTGGGGACTTCAAGATGGTTTGTTTTTTTTACTAGAATGCAAGGTGGATATACCAAACACTCCTGTTATCTTTGCCTATGAGATAGCAGAAATGATGACGCCCACTATCGCCAAAAACATTGGCCTGAACGTACTGAGTATGGAGTGGGAAGATTTAATATTAAACATGAAGCAATTGTCGATCCTAAAAACATATTGATGCCGCCATTGCATATTAAATTGGGCCTTATTAAACATTTTGTGAAGGCTCTTAATATTGAGTCTAAAGCTTAAAAATATTTGCAGACTTTTTTTCCAAAGCTGTCAGAGGCGAAAATTAAAGCTGGAGTCTTTGTTGGCCCTCAAATAAAAAAAATTATTGTAATCGTAAAATTACCTCTACAATTACGATTACAATTATGAACTGCTATATTTTCCCGGATCTACTTAGCAATGAGGAGAAACTAGCGTGGCTTTCTTGGAAATCATAGGAAAGAAAATTATGAAGAGCTGATAACTGGCATGATTACGAGTTTTTCCACCATCGGATGTATAATGTCGCTAAAGATGCACATGTTACATTCACATCTGGATAAATTCAAAGATAATATGGGAGCTTATTCAGAAGAACACGGGGAGCGATTCCATCAAGATATAATGGAGTTTGAGAAACGCTACCAAGGCCAGTATACGGAAAGCATGATGGGGGACTATATTTGGACGTTAATAAGAGAAAATGTTACCGAATATGGCAGGAAAAAGCAATTTTAACATTTAAACTGTATTCTAAAACTAAATTTATAAGAATAAATCTTAAATTGATTTTTGCTATACTAGAAAAAATCAAATCTAAGTCAAATATTGATGAATTTTCATGTTTTTCGTTTTTCTAATTTTTTTCGAACAAAACCAAATCAACAACTTTTTTATGTTCATATTCTTATTTCTGGGTGCAAAAGCAATAAAAAAATACACGCACGACCCATGTACAAAAATGTTGTTGACCAGTGTAATCAAACCACGCTCCCAATCATCACTTTGCTTGTTTGTCCAAAATCAATTTTGGTAGTCTCTCTGTCATAATGTTATTCACCTGTGGAGATTTTCTAAGAATGCAGTTTGATGAATCAAACTACAACTAATAATTTTATTAGCCCAATCCTACACAAAAGGATACTCAACAACTATTGCGTTTAATTGAATAAGAGAGTCATCAATAATTATCTTTGAATTTGCTAAATATTTTATTATTTTTAAATCCTACAATGCGATGGCGTATGTAAACAACTCGAGTATGTAGCATCAGCATAATCATATTTGCAGAGATGAGCTATTGATACGATATCATCATGTATCTTCATTTCGAATCATCATCTGAAGGAACAATTTCCTAAATCCACCTCCCATACTTATCTGTGGTAAAAGCCGCATACCATATATGCATGCAAATATACATACATACATGCTATCCCTCTATTTTATATTATTTGTATCAATATTTTCTCTAATCATCATTGTCATCATCATTATTGTCTCTCACCAAACGTTGTCAGCATAATGGATGATACTGCCACATGATGAGCCAATCAACGAAAGCTGTGTGTGGGAGTGTGAGCGCACAAATGTGAAAATCTCTTGCAGTTTGTAAAACGAAAAATGCTTGAAAACATATTCTGTTACATACAGGGTGGCTGATGAATTTTGCTACATTAAGAAACTCAAATAATTTTTTTTTCAGTGTATGGAATTCATTTTTCTTTTATTCATGTTAAAGCTCATTAAATTTTATTAAATATAGCTTAATTAGTTTTAAAAATAATGGAATTTAAATGCCCCCCCTGCTCGTCGATGCATGTACGGCATCTTACCAAAAAGTTGTTCATTACTGCTTGGAGAGTTGAGACAGGAATAGCCGCAATTGTTTCTCGAATGGATTGCCTTAGTTCATTCAAATTTGTTGGTTTTGCTTTGAAGACTTCCTGTTTGCAATAACCCCACAAGAAAAAGTCAGGTGCAGTAAGGTCAGGCGACCTGGGTGGCCAACGGAATGTGGAGTTTCTGGATATCAGCTTATTGGGAAATTTTCGTCGCAATTCTGTCATAACAGGTTGGGCTATATGAGGAGCTGCACCATCTTGCTGAAACCACACAGAGTTGAAAGAAATTCTCATTCGGCGTAATTCTGGATAGAAAAACTCTCTCAACATGCTCAAGTAACGGTCTCCAGTAACCGTAACGGTGTGACCGTTTTCTTCGAAGAAGTAGGGCCCGACAATGCAGCGTGATGAAACTGCACACCACACTGTGACACGAAGTGGATGCAATTCCGTCTCATGGAGTTTCTGTGGGTTGGAAGCACTCCATATTCGACAATTTTGTTTGTTTATGTTGCCGTTTAAATCGAAATGGGCCTCGTCAGACATGAAAAGACAGTTCAACATGTTTCCATCCTCTTCCACCATTTGAAGCATCTTCTGGCAAAATTCCAAGCGAATCGGCAAGTCTGCAGCGTTCAGTTTGTTGGCCATTTGAATTTTATATGGGAATAAGTCCAAATCTTTGTGCATAATTGACTGTAATGACTGTCTGCTTACACCCATTTGAGCAGATAAGCTTCTTGTCGAAACACGTACATTGTTTTGTATGGCAGCAGCTACAGCAGCGATTGTTTCCTCCGTTCGAACTGAAGGGTTTCGATGGTAAGGTCTTCTGTTGACTGTCCCATGCTCGGCAAAATTGTTTACAAGTCTTATTATGGTCCATCTGCTCGGAGGATTGCCGCCAAACGTGCGCCTATACTCTCTTTGAACCGAAACTACGGACTCCAGTGCGTGATAGCGGCGGACTGCAAAATAAAAAAAAAAATAACCAGATTCATTAAATAGAAAAAAAGTTATTTAATTTTTTTTTGGTAGCGGCTTTCATTAGCCACCCTGTACTTACACACACATACACATGCATATACCAAAACATAAAACCCATTCGCACGAGTCCTTTCATCGTTGGTTGCAAGTAGCATCCTCGTTTTGATGGCTTATGCAGATTTTGAATGAGGGAACATAAATGGCTAAGCTCTAAAAATTTACAAATAGCAATTGCTGCAGCGTATAATAATAATAACAATAACAACAATAACCCTCAACCATCACATCCAACCACCCGCCATAGCGGATAGTTCATTGCAGACAAGCATGCGTTATCTATTGTCACATCACTAGCTTCTCTGATTCAATATTTGAGCTTTTCATGCCTATGCGTATGTTTGTTTATGGTTTACCAGCATGTTGATATTGTTATTGTATTTGTTTTACGAGCATGCTGATATTGTCATTGTTACGTCTCTATATGCTGTTATCATTGTGCCTAATAAAATCGGCAATGCTTTGTTTTATTATTTTCTAATCCTCTTTTTTCCGCGATCTCATCATTTTTGTTATTTTTGCTGATTACTATTGTTGTTGTATGTGTAGTTGTATTCTTTGTGTTTGTTTCAGCCATTGCATCCTGTGTTTTCCGCTGTAAATTGCTTTGCGACTTTCATAAGCGAAAACGTATTCGTATCAATGACACATTTGACAATTGCCAGCAGCGACTGATAGACGGCTTAGGCTCATCAGTTTCATACTGTAAATGATATGCCCCAAAACATAGGCGGCGTTGAGAGTTTTCTTTTTGTGGTTGTAAAGCGTTGTAAGGGGCATACGACCACTCTTATGCACTGCTGGCAGACAAGCGCACAAATTCTTACTCAAATTTAAACGGCTTCGGCACAATCCATAAGAGATTATACAAAAACTGATTTACCTTTATCAGCACGACTTCAGATCTTGTAGGATACTCTACGGACCAAATAGAAATCCATCACCTCTTCTGCAATTTTATTTTTATTTTTTTTGTCTTCTTATGACCAAGACTGCTAAAATCTTGACGGGCAAGTTCGAAAATGTGTGTCAGCTTCATTTCTCCAACTTGAGCCCAAATAGTTAAGTTACGCAAAATTTATAGAGCGTTGAAGATAATAAAACAAAATGTATGCATCTCTTGGCGGCTTCGGACTAGATACTGTGAAAAACTTTCTTTATTTAAGTAGCAACTTCACCGCTAAAAATTAATTCAGCTAGAAGTTCAACGTGTACTCGCTTTTACGAACAAGCGCTGGACCAAGTAGGCGCGTTAAAATCTAAGGTTGTCCAAGATAGATAATGCCCTGTAGCATCTTATCGTACTCTCATACCAGTCCTTATGTAGAAGCATAGACCACGATATCCGGACTTGCTTAATAATAACGTACGCGATATTTACGTAGATATAAACTTCCTCAAGCTCATAAAAACACCGCGTTTACGCTCAATAGTACATTTTGAGTGAATGAAGAAACTCCTGTAGCATTGGGAATTGCTATATCCCAGTGTTTCGAACTATCACGGTCTTACCTATTCCTTTCTCCATATCGGGCATGGCTCGTTTCCTCGACCAAGTTCGTCTTCCTCGATATTTCACTTCCGTTTATTTTCAAGACGCCATCAATGGATTGATTTAGAAGAGAAACTAAGTTTGCCTTACTGCACATTCCGAGTTTACCAAATTCACACTTTCGATTCATAAACAGTGAGAAATTAAAATCTTTGTTGTTAAAAAATTTCAATGTACTTGAAGAGAATAAAAAAACAAAAAAAAAAGGCAACGAGCGGTACAAACCGTTGCGTATCAAAGCACGCCAGTCATCCCTTTTCACCGATAACTTTCACCAGTGGAAAAACAAAGGAAGTTGAAGTCATCTCCACCTGTTTTTTTTTTGCACCTAAGTTGAGGCCGCTCCCTTCCTCTGTTGTCGAATTCGGGTGTCGATAGGAAAACCTTCTGGGAGGGAGCCTCTTTGTCCATTGGCATAACATGACCCAGACGGCAGAATCTTTGGGCTTTTATAAAGCTAGATTTTTTTTCACTAGTCCGAAATCTACCCAAAATTTTTAAACAAAAACTTTATTTTGTTGCTTCCGAAAACTATTAATATATTACAAAATGGCGCCCCATAATAAATTTCAGCGAGATATCTCTAAAACTGATGGACTAGTTTTCGTTCAAACATACGGACGGACGGGCATGGCTAAATCGACTCAGCTCATCGCCCTGATCTTTTCGGTATATTCATTAGAGGATAGACCCACCATTCATTTCTCTTCTCATACTTACAAACATCGAACCAAGGTTGTAATACCATTTCATGTTCAAAAAAAAAAAATTTCACTTCAGCTAAAAATCCCATTCCTGGTTAAAGAGTAGAGATTGAACTTCCATTTTTGCTGTGTAAACATCTTTTGGCTCGATATGTGTAAGCGTGCCGCGAAGTTAATCGGCGCTGCCTGTAATCGTGCCTCTGCCGCTGCTTGTAACCGTGTCTTGGGTATAGAAATCTTGTTTGACTGCTTTGCTGATATGTATGTGACTAAATATTCAATAGTCGTGCCAAACCGCGATGAATACTTTCAATCAGCAAAATACGAAGGGAACTGCGTTTATCACAAATACACAGTGTTTACAATAACAAAAAAAAGTGATTATTCATGTTGAAATTATTTTACCTCTGAATAATCAAGACGGTAGTTAATTTGTTTTGTTTGTGTAATCTATGTGGTTATTCTTATGGAATGAAATGCAAACAAATTACCACATCGAATAAAATAAAACAAATAAAATACTAATAAAATAAAATGAAATAAAATAAAATAAAATAAAATAAAAAAAATTAAATAAAATAAAATAAAATAAAATAAAAAAATAAAACAAAATAAAATAAAATAAAATAAAAAAAAAATAAAATAAAATAAAATAAAATGAAATAAAATAAAGAAATAAAATAAAATAAAATAAAATAAAATAAAAAAAATAAAATAAAATATTATAAAATAAAATAAAATAAAATAAAATAAAATAAAATAAAATGAGATAACATAAAAAAATAAAATAAAATAAAATAAAATAAAATAAAATAAATTAAAATAAAATAAAATAAAATACAATAATTTTGTAAGTATAACGAGCTCAAGACCAGTTGATAATAATTCTTAGTTAATTATTATTATTTTTGATTAGAGGAAAAATTGAAAGCAACAATAAAACAAAATAAAATAAAATAAAATAAAATAAAATAAAATAAAATAAAATAAAATAGAATAAAATAAAATAAAATAAAATAAATCAAAATAAAATAAAATAAAATAAAATGAAATAAAATAAAGAAATAAAATAAAATAAAATAAAATAAAATAAAATAAAATAAAATAAAATAAAATAAAATAAAATAGAATAAAATAAAATAAAATAAAATAAAATAAAATAAAATAAACCAAATTAAACAAAAAAAAAAAAAAAAATTAAATAAAATAAAATAAAATAAAATGAAATAAATCAAAATAAAATAAAATAAAAAAATAAAATAAAATAAAATGAAATAAAATAAAGTAAAATAAAAAAATAAAACAAAATAAAATAAAATAAAAACTTAAATAAAATAAAATAAAATAAAATAAAATAAAATGAAATAAAATAAAATAAAAAAATTAAATTAAATAAAATAAAGCAAAATAAAATAAAATTAAATAAAAAAATTAAATTAAATAAAATAAAGCAAAATAAAATAAAATTAAATGAAATGAAATGATGTGAAATTAAATGAAATGAAATAAAATAAATAAAACAACATAAAATAAAATAAAATAAAATAAAATAAAATAAAATAAAGTGAAATAAAATAAAATAAAATAAAATAAAATAAAATAAAATAAAGGAAAGGAAAATATATTAAAGTAAAGGAACAGCAAAGAAGAGAAGGAAAAGAAGACCAAGAAAAGAGTAGCGAATAACTAAAATAAAATAAAATTTATTAAATTTATGTACAGCATACACATGTTTACATAACAAACTTCACGACTACTTTGTACGCACGTCTTTTTTTCAACTAAATACCTTAGACTATCCCCAGACTGTTTCCCGTAACTGCCCTGGTATGACGCAGAACGTGTAACGTTATCATAGCAAATAGCAAACACGACGCGCATGGCTAGTTGCTGCGGATGATAGTGCCTATCTGAGCGTACGGGATTACGATCTGTCACAAGACTTTTATTGCGATATTGTTTTATTAAAAAAATACTCCTTTAAAGAATAAATGCTTCGAAATTTCAACTTTGTCCAATTTTCAAATTCTGTCAAATAAGCACGCCACTGTTAAGCAAAATCGAACAAAACATATACGAGGTGTGTTCAAAAAGTATCGCGAATTTTGAATTTTCGCTGGTTACGTATATTCGAATTTCGAATTTTTTGTGGCGTTATGTTGGTACTCATGTCTCTCACTTATGCCGACAAGCTCGGCCATTTTGAATGTTCATGTTAATTGTTGACAGCTGCTTTGCTTGCACGTGTTTTGGATCGTCTTCGATTTTTACGCGAAATTCGTACCAAAATTGCTCAATTGAGACCAAAAACAGCATCGCATGAACATTGCTAATGAGATGTTAAACTCTGTCCGCGGCGACCTAAATTTGCTCCAGAGGGTCATAACTGGTGACGAATCGTGGGTTTATGGTTATGACGTGGAAACCAAAGCTCAATCATCTCAATGGAAGCTGCCGCACGAACCAAGACCGAAAAAAGCGCGCCAAGTTCGGTCGAACGTGAAAGTTTTGCTGACAGTTTTCTTCGATTGCAGGGGCGTGGTGCATCATGCGTTCTTGCCACAGGGAAGAACGGTCAATAAGGAATATTACCTGCAAGTTATGCGCAATTTGCGCGAAGCAATCCGCCAGAAACGCCCGGATTTGTGGAAGAACAAAAATTGGCTTTTGCACCACGATAACGCCCCTGCTCACGCATCGTTGCTTGTGCGCGACTTTTTGGCCAAAAACAACACACTAATGATGCCGCAGCCACCGTATTCCCCAGATCTGGCCCCCTGTGACTTTTTCTTGTTCCCTAAACTGAAGAGGCCCATGAAAGGACGACGTTACGCTTCTCTTGACGAGATAAAGACGGCATCGAAGGAGGAGCTGAACAAGATACAAAAAAATGATTTTTTGAAGTGCTTCGAAGATTGGAAAAACCGTTGGCACAAGTGTATAATATCTCATGGGGATTACTTTGAAGGGGACAAAATAGATATTCATCAATAAATAAATAATTTTTGAAAAACACAAAATTCGCGATACTTTTTGAACACACCTCGTATGCCCATGCCCCACGCACAGTCACAGTACGCCTTTAACCCAGCCTTTTGGTCTCAACGCACAGCATTTCCATTGCTGGACGGTTGCAAAGATTTCGTTTTAAATATTTTTTTTTTTTAATTTTTCGCTCTCGTTCGCTGTCAACGCGATTTGTTGTGCTTCATCAGTTTTTTTCTCTCAATGTTTGCACACATTATTTTAGTCTCTCCGCCCTTTGCGCTTTTTGTGCTTTTGTTATGGTTATCATTATTATTATTATTGTTATCGTAGTTGTTGTTGTTGTTTGCCTTGCGCTATGGCATTTATTTGCACAATTGACGCAATAAAAATATAAATAAAATGAAGGAAAATAACTTTGCGAAAAAATCATTTTGTGGAAATCTCACCAACTCAACAGCTGCTGCTGCCGCTACTACAATAGCCGCGGGTTGTTGTTAACAATTCCGATATGCGGCAGATGTGATGCGAATACATATTTGCATTTGTTGTACGTATTTATGTTCATCTGTCATTGTTCATTGTTCATTGTTCATTCGTTATCCCTTGAGTTCTTGGTACCTTTTTTGTAGCCACAATGCATGCGCTGAATAGCAATTTGCGGCATTTCAATTTATTTAGAGTTGATGAGATGTACATAGGAGTGCAGTGGGTGTAAGGAAGCAGGACGTTGAATATGCAGAGAAATATTTTTTTTTAAATGAAAATTGTAATTTTTATACTTAAAATCAGGGCTCGAAAATAAACCTTGAATGAAAAATTATTGAATTAGAGTTCCATATACCTAAGGCCTTAGGTTGAACTACATTCAGGTATATCTGTTTAATTTTACTCCTTCCACTCATGCAAGACATAGGTTGAGTAGGAAATCACAATATTTCCTGTTGTTGTTGTTGTAACGAAGCTTCGTCGCTTTCCTTACGCACCTCAGAAAGGCACTTTAATTATGTAACCAGACACTATCTACGAGTTGCTACTGTGGATGCGAACAGCAGACCGATGTCAGGCTATCGGCACATGTGTGACAGCCGGACGGGTCCTTTCCAAGTGTTTGCGGAAGTTCCAAAAATGCCGCTGGCGAGCATTAGTCGACAATGATGGTGAGAAGTGGAGCAGTCAGATTGAAAGGCAAGTGAATTTGATAGGGAAGGAAACGGGCAGGAAATATTATAATAAAAAGGTAAGAAGGATGAAAAAGTTAGAAAGAATATGTGAAGGGGAGCTATTAACCAAGAAACCTTCGCAGAATAACATCTACTCACCTACTAATAAATTTATAAAATACCTAAACTGTGAAAGGGATCATAATTACTTCTACTATAATATCTAGAACTCGATAATCAATTACCCAAGATTAAGCTTTGAGCGAAAAGTCTACCATGAAGAATCGTCTAATGAATTTATACTGGCAAATCCCAAGAAATAGTTGAGCTTTTAATTTGAAAAGAGCAATAATACTGCAGCTACCTACAGCTACTCAAATTTGTCTAAACTCCACTAGATATTCTTCTTATTCCTAAGAAACATTAAGTAGTTAACTTAAGTTGTCGTCTAAGAAAGATATTATCAAGCAATAAACTTCCATATATTCATAAGTGGCTTTATATATATCTTTACACGTCCGTATAGATTGGGATATTTCATAAATGAATACAAATAAATAAACTTACACAGTTATTATATATTTCTTACACATTAGTATCTATTATAATTGAGCTTGGTTACTGTTATTACCATACGATAGCATTTGCATATGGATTTATATTATGCATGCATGTATGGTGAGTACGTAACCTGTAGGGAAAATCTTAGCTTTCAAACTGGGTTATTTCTTGGGCATTGGGGGTCACTACTAACTTGGCCGAAACCTTTTGTTTTTAAATGCAATTTAGATCGGTTCTTTTATACGTTGATTTTTGAATGATAACGTAAATATACAGATTGGTGCAAGTGCATTCCGAGTCCCTTTTTTTTTAGTTTCGAACCAGCAAAAAGTTTTAGACATTTTAACTAATACTAATTTTTTCCCGTAACCGAATATGGATACTCCATTTCGCAAAACGCATTTAACTTGTAATTGATGGTGGTTATTCCAATAATATTCCATTCATATTTTTTTTGTTGGTAATTAATTAATTGTATTAAAAATTGTACATACAAAAAATTATAAATTTAATGAAATTAAGAATCCCCAAAAAACGAAAAAAAAATAAAAAAGATTTATCAGTTGATAGGATTCGAACCGACGCGTCCCGCATCAGAGTCGGGTGCTCAGCTACAGCGCACGCATACATTATGACAGAATGGCTTAAAATGTAGGCTCAAACTGTTAACCGTGCATAAACTAGCCGCGATGGTGTTGCGGTAGTGTAGCTGGACTATCACACCGAAGGTCCAAGGTTCGAGTCCTGGGAAAGGTAACATCAAAAGTGGTTTGAAAAAGTTTTTCAAAACGGTTGTCGCGACCGATGGCAGTCATTTGGCAAAAAGTCTCCGAGTGTGGTTCTACCATGGCTTCTCCAAATATTTTTTTTTTGAATTCTAACTAACTACATACAAACTGAAGAATTTGGAAATAGTTCAGAACTAGAGCAATATTAGCAATAAACGAACTACATACCAACTGTCGAATTTTTAACTAGTTCGGAACCGTCGAAAAGGTAATGCATCGGGGCCGATTTCCACCGCGCCATGTTAAATTCGCCAGTTGATTACATGTGAAAGAGATTGAAGGCGAACTACTTGTGGCTCGAAACGCACCAGATACGCAACAGTTCAGAACTAGAGATTTTCCACACAGGGTAAATATTGTATCAATACAACAAGAATCTGAACGTATTTGGTTAAATTAATTATATTTGGATATACATATGTGTCCTTTAGTCAAGATTGACATAATTTTGGAAAAGTTGGCCCACACATTTTTTTGTATTCTTAGTCTTTCAATTATGTCCAAAACTCATTGTCGATCTCTGTGAAACGACACAGGCCATAAATAGGTTTTAGAAAAGACTCCAGGTTATATAAAGTTAGAAATTTATTTGGCTCAAGTTAATGATAATTTACATATAGATATGTGTTCTATGTATCAAATAACCTTGGAAAAAGAAAGCGGTATCAGGATCAAATAAAAGCAGATTCACTATATCTTCAAAACTATGTACCCGTAGAAAAATAGGAGAAGAAATAAACATTTTTTGATATAGAGAAGGTGTTGGAGGAAAATGAAGAGGGTAAAAAAGAGTAACGGTATATGGGGTGGCGGAAAAGCAAAAGTAGAAACAAAAAGGATGATATAAAGATAATTGAAAAAGAAACGACAAGTGTGGAGAGAAAAGTGTACAATTTCTTAAATGTATTCAAGTCAAATTTTAAGCAGGACAAGGTCTGACAGGTCTGCTAGTTTACTATAAAAAAATTTAGAAACTGCTAAACCAATAAATGCCTTAAAACTTCAGAACAAATTTTCAAACTCGTACTGATTGTTTTTGTTTATAATTGCTAATTTCGACGTATCGTTTGCAAAACGCAAGAAATAATCAAAACGGAAAAAATAGAATGACTATGGAAAAATAATCGTGAGAAAACACGATATTTTTTTTTTTAAATAGTTACTAAAACAGAAAGAAATAGCTCATATTTCAGTGACTCCTCAAATCAACAGATTACCCGATATTCATTACTCTTAATAATCAATATTTAAAAGCTATGCTGAAATCGTAAAAAATTTCATTTTAATATTATCTATCTAAAGATAACAAATAAATTAGAAACAATAAATATTTTTCGTTGCTGGACATTGAAATAAGAATGATTTTTCAAAATCCATTTAAAATTCCAAGTGATGGCTACTAAACAGCCAGTTTTAAAAAATAAAATTCTACTTCCTATAGAACTAGTTATTAATTAGCACATAGGGTGTCTTTCTGAAGCAGACACTTGTCTTACTAGCTATTGAGTTGCCGGCAGGGTATGTCTCTATAATTTCAATAGTATTTCTGTTTTCTCTTCTCTTTGGCAATGCAAATGTCATGACAGAATGTGTCTGCTCAGTATGACATGTGTATAATTAATGTCATTGGTGAATAGCATTTCCTATGTCTCGTAAAATGGCAGATATTCGATGCGGAACGAATTTATAAAGCTTGTAAGGGTATAGGTTGGCATGAGTGTGGAAGCATATAATTCAATTAAGTATAGTTTGTATTATATTAAATTTGAGGCTATGACAGTGAAGCAGCTTGCCCTGATGTGTGTGTTGTCTCTTTGTATCAAATAAGTTGCATTTAATATTGAGTGGGAGTAAATTTGTTATTTAAAAAAATCTTTTTTACTTGCACTTTGATAAAAGCCTTTTTCGCTCTGCCCCGCTATTCAAATCCTTTACCATTAACAAAAACAACATTAATAAAATATTGTTTTTCTCTGAAATCTTTTCTCTTATAAATAAGTTTCATCAGTTTGAATATGTTTGCGATATTTTTTGGATGTAACAGCTAATGCTCTCTTATTTTAACAAAAAAATTCCATTGATGTGTTTGAGCATACAAGCTCCACTGCCATCACAAAAGGGACCATATTTCCATATTTTTCAACACACTCATATATTGAAAATTATATATAAGGACAGATACAGTGAGAGACATATAGAGCATGATCTAAGAGGACCTTTCTTCTCAGTAGACCACTTAGTGCCAATTTATTAGATTTTTACACCACTCTAGGTATTAAGTGACGTTAAGATTTATTGACCCAGTTATATTTGCAAAGCAGTGCATCGTATGTAATACAAGTTACTAATTTTACTGATATTCTCTAGAAACAGCAACTGAAGTATTTTCTATCTAAAATGCACACAAACGAGCAACTAGTATTCCTCCCAGAGTTTTGCTACTTTTATTACTCTTTGCACTAACAACGTCAACAAAACAAGGAGAGCTACGAGCATGGCGCATACATAAACATCGGGGTTAAATAGGCTTCTATAAAAGTCCATGCAATACGATGCGTTGACCAATCGATTATACATAAAATCCATTTAACAGATGCATTCAGAGAGAGCACACATGCCATGCAAACCAGGGGTCACCAAAAATCTATGTGTGGCTCTGTTTGTGAGAGCGTGTTGATCACATCAATGAAATCATGTCGCTTGTTATTGTTCAGTTGCTCACTAGCAAGCAACGAGATCACAGCGTATTTACTGTGCATCTGAAATCAATCGCGCTCTCACTAGCTCTGCAACAATTTTATTGTTGGCGAGGCCAAGAAAAGAGAGTAAGAATCTGTGTGAATTCGTCGGGCTACATTTGTAACGATTCTCTCATATTTGAAGATGAATGATTTTAGTCTCAAAACCAGATATGGGCAGAGCGGCACTATCGTGCCAAGAAAGTAAAATCGTATATACGTATACAAAGGCGGAGAATATGATTTGAGCAAGAGTAAAGAGTTTGATTTCAAGAGTCAAATAAACAGGTTTATGCTTATACTTTACATAGTGGGCAAACATTGCTATATATTTACGAATGCTTTTATGATGTTCCAGATTGGGTGGGACATTGAAAAATTTTTTATTTTAAATAACTAGTGCCGAAAAGCCACAATGTTTAATTTGTGGTTTTTAAAAAAAACACTCCAAAAAATATAGAAAGAACTTATAACATCATCTATTATTTTTGAAGAAAGAAAGAGTATATTTTTATTTGAAAAAACACAACAAAAACAAAAAAAAGATTAAATTTAAGTTTGAAAATAAAAGGAGTATAATTTCATTTAAAAAAAGATAACAAAAATCAAAATATTATGAAAACATTAACTATTGTAAAAATACTATGTTTTTATTTCATAAAGCACAACAAAACAATATAAAAAAAAGAACTTTTATTTTTAAATAAAAAAAGGAATATTTGTAAATTTGGAAAACACTCCAAAAATAAAATAAAAACATTACGTATTATTTTTGAAGAAAAATACAACAAAATATAATCTCAAATCAAACCAAAAAGGAAAAACTCAATTAAATAAATACTCCTCATTAGAAACATAGTAATTTGCATACTTAATATGTTAAGGGCAATAACACGAAATAAGGCTATCAAAATAGCGATTTACCCCACCGTCCTCTCGTAAGCGCACTCATACAAACACAAGCTGTGCTGATGATTTGTTAGTAGTGGTGCCCTTATCTGCTCAAAACTGATTGCTGCATTCTAAGTACTTGTCTTTAACTAGAGTAAAAAGTTGAGATATTTGAATGAAATTGGCACACACTAAAACTTTGGAAAATGGAAGCTTTAGCGCCCCCACAAGGATAAACAAATTTTTAAACTACTACTGAATAACTTCAGAACGGTCTCTGCTAGAATAACGTTGTGACAAATAAACACAAAGGAAAAAAACAAAATCGGCTATGCCCTCTTTTCATTAAAGTTTACTGACCCACTTATTGGTCAAGGAATTTTAAAATCTACTGTTAGTAACTTCAGAACCGTTATAGTGGTGTAGATTACGCCCACTGAAAATAAGCTAACTGGTTGAAGACTACGCATACTTTTTTATTACAATTTTCTAAAAAAGACTTAGATAAACAGAACTTGCCATATCTTCCATACTCATGCAGAAAAATGCTTATATTTGGTATTCATCATATTAATAGTTTTGTATGCAGCGGTAACATGCCAGTGCTTAGGATGTCGTCTTGTTGAACTCGCCAGTCGATTGCATGTAAAAGAGATTCAGGACAAAGTAGTTGTGACTCCAAATCCAACAGTTCAGAACTAAACATTTTTCCTACAGGGTTCAATGCCAATACCTGTCCATGAACACTGCTATGAAACTTTACCGTTATGGTTGCATTGTTAAACTTAAACTGAAAACTCCATAAATGTCGCTATTGAGTAAATAGTTACATGCAACTGCGTTCGAGTGCACAACTTTTATATAAAGAGAATAAAAATAAGAATAAAAATTAAGAAATTTGCTCCATCTTGCTGCAAAATAATGAAAAACACGAACCACTACACTTTGTTGCAATAAAAAGCAATAAAACCTATACGAATTTACATCGCCAAAATATGGTTGTTCCATATGCGAAATTGCTATTTGCTAAACGAAATGAAAACTGATGTGAAAGGCACACAAACAAACAAAATAGTTATGGTCGTTGAAGGGAGGGGGTTAATCGAGTCGAAGTAGCGTGTGTGAGTGGGCATATTTTGTGGAACAAAATTGAAAATAAACAAAACTTTGTGCGTAAGCTCTACGAAAAGTAGGAAAATTCTGTTTGAGCTAAAAACTAGCAAAGTTTTGGATGAATGTGGAAAACGAATAAAAATTCATATTACGTATACGCATGGGTGGACAATGACGGCGCATATTTGTTGTATGCATGTTTATACCTACCCTGCAGGGAATTTATTAAATAGTGTTACCAATTTGTGGTACATAACTAGATCTAAAGTGCTAAATAATAATAATTTACTATCGAACTTTTCAGTGGTATAAAACTTTCACAATGTTTAATTGTTTTTGAAAGAATTATTCTTCTTATATAGTAGACAAACTTGTAATACATATTTTGGTATGTCAAGGAAACCATATGTGTCACTATACTAGTACATGCTCTACCGAGTTTTCATGATAGTGCACGTTGTAGTACCTAAGCCATATGTCTGCCTATGGTATTATAATGTCTTTAACGAAAACTTAGTTAGGGATTTTTCCTGCAGGGTGTGTACCATTACTCATAAATATTAGCAAAGGCGTTGCGAGATATATAGTTCTTGTTTCTATTGTGAAACATATTGGGTGCGGTGTTACTTTTGTGCTCTGTATGATGATAATATTGATGCTGTTTGATGATCAACATCCACCATTGAATGCTTGTAAATTGATTGTCTGCAAAAACGCTGTAACGCAAAAAATTGAGGAATGCCAACAGATGAACATTGTTGGGTGAGCAGCATAAAATACAATAAACGTGAAGGGCTTTCATTTACTTTGAGTTTCATTGTAAATTTTGTAGTGTGTATGTATTTTGGTAGCGTATGATAGTTCGAATGTGGTATCTGTGACTAAGACTGGTTCAAGTAGCAATAATTTGCACGAAAAGTGTGGAACCCGCTGTGAGTATATAGATATTACTGTTATGGTTACGGTTAAGGTTACCATTACGGTAACATTTATTTTAAGCAGATTGTTTTGGTTAACCTTATAGCTATTTTCAGGGATACCATACAGTATGTTTAAATTTAGAGTTATGATATCTTTAAGGATTAAGGTTACTCCGAACCTATACGGTAAATGTTAATTTTAATTAATACTAAATTTATTATATACTCGCCAAGTTGTTATGTTTTTGTTAAGGTTGTTGTTATAATTACCGTTATGGTTATGGTTATGGTTATGGTTTGGTTATGGTTATGGGGTATGGTTTTGGCTATGGTTATGGTTTTGGTTTTGGTTATGGTTATTGTTATGGTTATAGTTATTGTTATGGTTATCTTTACTGTTATGGTTATGGTTATGGTTAAGGGTAAAGTTATGGTTATGGTTACTCCTATGGTTATGGTTTTGGATATGGCTATGACTGTGGCTATAGTTAGTACAAGGACCATGGTTGTGGGCATGATTAAGGTTAAAAGCGCGGTGTTGGTTATTCTTGCGGCCTATGGTTGCTATTAATATTTGTAGCTACTGTGTGTGGTTATGGTTATGTTTACAAATTTTCTGGTAATTGTTTCCTTTGGGAGACAACTGCTAAAACACGTCCAAAAATGTCGGGAGAGGTATCAAACAACGCGTTTTGACTTCGGTATCAACAATCCGAAAGCGGATTTTCAATTTTTTGTTTCAGTAAAAAGTTATTCGCAAAAAACCCAAAAATGACCCGAGTCCGATCCCAAATAGGGGGCTTGATCCAAGGTATCCATGTGCAGAACACCTTTCGGTGTAGGCGGCCTTCGGCCGCGCTTCAAAAAAGTAACCCTTAGCCGGTCCAACACCGGCTACGCGGTCCACAGTATTTCTGCGCAGAACACACTTTTTGCACTTTTCGATCCACCCTAATCTGTGATTACAACAACCACATGAAAATGACAGAAAATTTTCAACTTTGATGGCAAATATCTCTTCACTGAAACAAAAACAATTATGGCATTTGTATGGTTTTTATATGGTTATGATTGCGGTATTATTGTTATGGTTGTACTTGTGGCATTGTTAAAGGTATACTTTCGGTAATGGATACGGTTACGGTAACTTTTATATCTATAGTTATGGTAATGGCAGTGATATAAATATTTGAATGGTTATGACTATATTTTTGCTTATTGTTGAATTATGGAAACGGATATGGTCATAATAATGGTTACGTTTTTTATTATCTTACGTTTTTGGTTATGGATATGGTTACGATTTCGGTTATTAATAAAATTACGGCTACGGTAATGCTTACAGTTGAAATTGTTTTTAAGTTTCGGTTATTTTTTTGTTACTTTTATTTTTGAGGTTACTTTTATGATTACTGCAACGGTTATGGCTACTGTTCTTGTCAAGGTTAAAGTTGCTGTTATAGTCACAGTTACTTTGTAGGTTACTGTAACGATTGCGTTTGCTATAAATACTATGGTTACTGTACTAGGTAAGGTTACAAATAGTATATTCACCTACAAAGACATCCATTATATACACAATATATAATAGTTTATGTAGTCTACTAATTTTTGAACAAGTATGCTCAATCAAATTAACCAACTCTTACTCAGCTTGTAACCGAAAAAAATTTGTCTTTGTTCATATATTTACTTGTAAGTGCCAATAAACATGGCGAAGATATTTGGAGGTAGAAACATTTCAATTGAAATTGTCTCACATTTAGTTTTTACGCATTAACAATAGCCACAATTGAAGCTCGATGGGATAAAGTCAAGCGTCACGCGCACATTTCCGCCTCGGAAGTAAACGAGCGTAGAGCAACAATTGCTTTTAAGTAGTAATTGCAACGAAAAATATGTATATTTACATACCAGCAAATTTAAAATAACCCTGCAGAGAAATCAGTGACTACTAACACCTTAAATTGCCTTTTATGCCGATTTTGAGATGAGGAGCATTTCATGTCTGAAATACGCTTGGAGCTTTCGCTACCACTATCGAAAGTTTCAAAAGCTCTTTCGAAAGTATTTTTGTTGTTATCTGTGCTAGGACTTGAACCAGTTATATTGGGTATGGTAGGCAAACACAGCACTGAATATACCATTACTGCCGGTATGGGATACAGAAATGTGTGCAGGAAAATCGAAATAATAGTAACAAATAGGCTTAAGCCAAAAATGTGGAATCGGAAACTATTTTGGAGACTATAGAACAAGTAATAAGGAAATCGTTTGATCGCTTGCATGCTTAAGAGTTTTACTTCGAACTAGTAGCGGTTCTAATAGCACCAAAAGCCCGACAACTAAAGCTAAATGTCTTCCCTACAGGGAATATGATTCTCCTTGTTTGTATAAGTTAGTAAGGGTATTTTTATGGATGTCTAGACAACATTGGCGGCTGCTGACAAGCAAATCGGTATTTTCCATTCGAGCTTCCATTTTTGTGTTGTTAAAAGCATTTTCTTTGGCAGGGGGCGTTCCAAGAGGAATTTCATGCTAAAACCAAAAGTGCCAACCCGTCCCATATAAATCTATTGTTAACGTGACATAGTTGTATTTATTGTCAAGTTTCCGCGTGTAGTAGTAGTGTATTAATGGCATATGACCCCTTCCTTTTGGACTTTACAGCCTCTAGTTACATCTATGAAATGACTCACTTCAAAAACAACCCTGCTTCAAGGCAAGGCATTTACGCTTTAAACTTAAATTGTTAAATGATAAATTTTAATAGCAGGCTGTTTTAATTTAATCTTTATTCTTGTACTCTTTAAGAATCAAAATCTTAAAATGCGCGATTTTCTCGCATCATAAGGATACCGGAATGTATACAGTGCAGTCTTGATTGGCTATTCTCCCTTGACAACGCTGCTCCCAGACACGCCGCGCTGACGCTCATCTCAATTTTCCAGTTGGATAAACAACTATCAATTGCTACCTGCGACAGGGGCTTATGCTCTGAAGCCTTTTAAAAGCGGCTGGACTGTCGTCATAAATTTAACCATTGTAGGATCTTTAGAAAGTAGCATTCAAGTTACCTCGTCTATTGCTGTTTAATTTTACAATAAGAATTATAATATTATATTAATTGTTAATCCCAATTTTTGAACGTGGAACTTCCGGTTATATAAATATTATGTAACACTAATGGATTACGTATTAAACCTAATATCGCCATCTTCTTGTCTTCTAGTGAAATTCTGCCGATAGTTATTGGATGAGTAAAAAAGGTAACTATGGAAACTCACTTCCAGAAGTATAGCGTCATCTCAAATTGTAGGCAAATATTACTTGTTTCCACTCCTGCGCTTCGAGGGGGGTCTGAAGGGTAGTTCCATTGAGGCTTGGGGTTTTCTGTAAACTCTGCTGTGAAAAAGACATATTATAACAAGTAAGGAGGTCTAAGTTCGGGTGGAACCGAACATTATGTACCTTGTAGTGTTATATTATGGCATACCAATTTACGTAGGGCTATTTCAATATTTTTCAGTTCGTATTATAAAGCCAGCTGATTGTTTTCAATAAAAACACTTCTGTTATGACTTTTGGGGGGAAATTAATTTGAAAAAAATGTAAATGTATGGCTCGATATACAACAGGTATATCATCATAAACCACCTAAGAGATTTTTTGCGCCGAGCTTCCCTTCCAATTTGTGGTGTGCCGTTTTGAATTTTTTCCTAAAAATTGGCGGGACCTACAGATTTTTGCCGACTTCGAACGGCACCTACAAAAAATATGAATTTCTGCTGAGAAGCCTTCCATGGCAGAAAGACACTCGGGGAATTTGCCACACCACTGACGGAGGGCTACCCCTGTTTTGAAAAACTTTTTCAAACCACTTTTGATGTTGCCTGTCCCAGGACTCGAACTTTGAAGCTTCCGTATGGTAGGCCGACAACACTACCGCCACACTTCGGCGGCCGGCATTAATTTATTTATATATAAATAGCTTCCCTGCCAACAACTGCTAACCACATTTTTTCAAAATACCAATACATGCAGACAGATGGGCAGACAGACAGGCGGACGGAGAGACGGACATTGCACTCAGCTCATCGTCCGTATTATTTCAGTTTACTTATTGATAGTCTTATCTCTTCTTCTTCTCATACTTACAAACATTTCAAGTGCATGAAAGGTATGAAAATCAAAAAAAGTATATGACTTCCCTATTGCAGGGGGGTATTAAATATTTGCGCCGATATTTTGCTTGTGTGTCAACCTAATTTTTGGTAGGAGTATACTACATACTATTGAGAAGCAGCTGACCAATTTTGATTGAAATATCTAGTCGAAACTATCAGAATTTTTGCGCTGAAAAGTGGGTGGCGCCACGCCTACTTCCCCAAAATCCACAAAATTTTTTTTATATTTTTCGACTTTCTCCGTTCAGGGACACTTTGAAAGTGAAATAGAAATGATATAAAGCTTTTGTACGCAAAGTTATTGCACATTAAATATATCTATGATCCTTTTCAAAATTTTTCGTATAAAAGTGGGCTTGGTTCTTAACCACTTTCGCCCTTTTTTTCCGGAACATACCTTGTGTTAATATAAATATGTGTGCTAAATTTCGTTTCGATATCTTGAACGGTTTTTGATTTATGATTATGATTATTTCTAAATTTGACTTAATCAAAATTGGGCGGTGCTATTTCCATTTTCAAAATTTCATAAAAAATGTATTTTCTGCCTTAAAATTAATGTAGACACCAAATGTAATGCTTCTATGTGTAATATGTACTGAATAATCCTTTTTTTTGTATTTTCGAAAATATTCTATATAAAAAAAAATTGGCGTGGCTATCAACCGATTTCGCCCATTTTAAGTAGCGCTCGGAGGTGAGTGCCAAGGAACCCGCATACCAAATTTCACTAAGATATCTCAAAGTTTACTCAAGTTATCGTGTTCACAGAGGGACGGACGGACGGACGGACATGACTTAATCAATTTGTTTTTTCCTCCTGAACACTTTGACATCTATAAGTCAATATCTATCTCGATCCCTTTATGCCGTTACATACCACCGTTACGCGACTAAAGTTAATATACCTTGTGTGCGTAGCACTATTCGAAATAAAAGGAGCAGACACGTTGCACGAACACTCCTTAGCAACAACTTAACTTTTTTTAGGGTCCCAGTCGGCACCAGGAAATATTTCACAAGGAAAAACTTGCATTTCTGTATCTTGGGGTCATGGTCGTATGTGCATGGCAACTCGAGGCTATATATCCTCGCCAGGGTGGTGGAAGGATTCTAAAGAAGGCAAGTGTTGAAAATGACCGGTACATGAAAATTGGAGTGGAATCAAGCATGTGGGTTAGAGATGGAGCACTGTACGTTCATATGCTGGCAATCGCCATTTAAGTGCATTATTCGTGAGCAGATGGTTGAGCATGTTTTGTGTTTCTGACTTGCGGTAGCTAGATTAAAGTTCAGACTATTAAGAGATGCACAATTAGCACATCTCCCAAGAAGGAAGCAGGAAGGCTGGGTCCCAAAAAAATTTTACATTTGCCAAAGCGAGAGAATTATTCTATTAAAGGATGCTGATTCTTGATATGGGTTTTCAATCTGGCAAAACAAACTTAGCAATATTATGGGCAAATCAACTCTAAGAGAGGACTTCAAGGACCGATCAACTAACCTCAATCCTATCGGTAGCAAATTCAATGTGGAAAAATAATGGCTGCTTTCCCTACAATACTTGTGTCTTAAATGGGGTGGAGGCCAAAAGCTTTAGTTGCACAAAGAAATAACCTAAATTGACATAGACAATTAAAACAAATCTTGATTTGAAATTACTAGCATAAGTTGTAAACGTCAGTACATTGTCATAATTGCAATCCTTTGATACTGCAATTTAACATAAAATAATTTCAAACAAATCAAACACATTTGATGACAATTTTGTCAAATTATTGTGCATTTCAAAATGAAAATGAAAATATTAATATCTAAGTCAAAATTTAATGCAAATTGCAAATAATATTGATTTACGTATGTGAATTAGGGTGATTCTGAAAAATCGGCGTCCGCCGTGGTGTGAAGGTAGTGTTGCCGGCCTACCACACCGAAGGTCCATGGTTCGAGCCCTGGTACAGGTAACATCAAAAGTGATTTAAAAAAAAAGTTTTTCAAAACGGGGTCGCCCCTCGGCAGTGGTTTGGCAAACTCTCCGAGTGTATTTCTGCCATGACAGGCTTCTCAGCAAAAATTCGTCTCCTTTGTAGATGCCGTTCGGAGTCGGCAAAAAACTGTAGGTCCCACCAATTTGTAGGGAAAAATTCAAATCGTCACACCACAAATTGGAAGAGAAGCTTGGCGCAAAAATCTCTTAGGAGGTTTATGATGATATACTTGTTGTATATCGCGCCATAGAGAGAGAGAGAAAAATCGAATAAACGATTTAGACTCACACCTTCAATTGTTGGTACAAGATTCAAAGAGATCATATTTTAGCTCTGGTGCTCTTTGCATAAGGATAAAGTAAAAGTTCAAAGTGCACTTTAAAGACGGAAGAACCTGGCGGGTTACGGTTTAGAATATGCAAGAGATAGGCATACCGGTTGTAAGAGGCGACTAAAATGCACACAAGGTAATTACGTGCAACTCGATGGTTGATCTACGCATAAGATTCCTCTCACCTCTCATTACCCATCTTCTCCTCTTTACGGAAGGAAAGGTGACATGACCTTGACCGGATTCATGTCCGGCAAAGGACTGTCACTTTCGACAACACTTTGGGAGTGTTTTTTGTCGTTACAAACAACAACAACAACAAAAATAGTATACTTTTTTATTATTCTTAATACCCAAAATCGATAAAACTATAATCGAAGATATCAGATGGACATTTTTGGTCTTGCTGGAAACTATTAAGTTGTGTGGCATAGGAGCCAAATTTCAGAGTACTAGATTTCAGTAAATAACCTTGAACTTTGACAGTTGTGGGATACCCCATTAAGAATCTTCAATCCGCACTAAAACTCGTCTTTGACTTCTCTGACCATATTAATATTGACGTAGCGTTTGACGATTATGAAGTCCTGTGTGAACAATGACCCTACATAATTAGGGTCACCCTTATGTATATCTGCAGTTTGTGATTGTTCTTTGCATGTCAAAACGATTAGAAAGTAATTTATTTGTGAATATCAAGATATTGGCATGCTAATTCAACTTAAGGAGTGATACAAATCCATGCACATGTACACACATACATATGTGAATACGCACACAAACAAAATCAACACGAAATTACAATTAAGTATTTAATATAAATTTACATTTGTATTTAACCGTTATAATTTAATATCGATTGCAAATGATGATATCGAAGACGTGCTAGCAAATAGATATTGCTTTGAGAGTTTTGAAGATTTAACTCATTGCGAATAATATTTTGATACATACAACCAATATAGGATAGATATAGAAATTTAAACTTAACCTAACTAGTAAAACTCTTAATTACATTTGATTTTGAATAGGAGCAATAATGTGTGCATAATGAACAAACTCTATTTAAATTTGCGTGTGTACTCCTGCGGATAAGGGGTTTTGAAGGCATACCAGTCGTAAGAGGCGACTAAAATTTACAACTGTGATGACTCTCACCTCTCATTACCCTTATGCAAGGAGAAGTGACATGACCTAGAAGGTTGCACTGGTCGGACCAGATTGCTTCCGCGACATTCGGGCATGTACCGCAAGGGAGTAGAAGGGCGTACTGTGTTCACATCCAGCAAATTACTGTGACTTTCGACAACACTACGAACATCAACAACAACATGGGCGTATGCAGGAGGGGTCTCAATTATGTGATTTTTCTCCACCTTCTACTCAAACACGTTTCCAATTGCATTTTAATGTCCTCTTCTTGTAGTTTTACTGCTCCCTAAGTTTTATTGTTGAGTGTTTCTGCCTGAGTGACAGTTTTCTGCTTTATACAAGGTGGCGCAAAAGTAAGCTTCCGATGCTCAGCATATCGGTTGTGGCACGTGCAGTGTGTGCTGTTGCACCGTCTTGTTGGAACCACATGTTTTCCAATCCCAATTCATCAAGTTGCGGCAAAAAGAACTCGTTGATCATTGCTCTGTAGCGCTCACCATTCACAGTAACCGTTTGGCCCCGACCGATTATTGGTCAAATAAATAGTCAGCAATATTCCGCTTTCTGGAGCAGTGTAGCGTAACATTGTTTATTAACGTGTATTTCGCATGTGCTTACTACACAAATGTCAAAACAGAACTGACTTTAGGGGCCAATCGCAAAATTTATAGCATTTTCTGATAGGAGGATTACTTTTGCGCCACCCTGTATAAAGCATTAATGTTTCGGTATAACTGTTTTATTACCAGGGAACCCAGGCGTAAGATATTCAATTGCATCTTCAAGATTTATCTGTGCGCTTTCTTAACCCGGTCTATGTGATCATGATCTCACGTTTGTTTACTTAAGCGAGTAGGTTTTCTAATAAAAATTATTTTTAATTGTTGTATATAAGAAAAACATCACATATGTATTCGCTTTTGCGTTGACCGATGTTCTATACATTATCTCAAGACGGAAAATGATAAACTTTCCTTTGTATGAAACGCTTTTATTTTTAAGAATAGTTGATTAAGTGGGAACCTCCTGTTCTGCGAAGATGTGACAAAGAATGTATATGTCCATATCGTAACCAGCATTTTATTCTCTGCGCTTGGAAACCCCTTCAAAAACCATAGAATAACTTTGGTCTCTGTGCAATAACAAGAAGCATTCTAGCGAGCGCTGGAGAGAAATACAAAGCATGCTCAATATTCTCTTCCTGCAAACCGCACTTCACTTTGCCACTAAAGGCTGATGACAAAAAATGAGACTTTTTTTTACAGTTCTGTAATTTAGAATCAACCTTATCGAGTCAGTAAATGTTGGTTTGTGTCGTTACCATGGATTTTCGAACTGGGCGCTGTGTCCAGGTCAGGAAAATGGCATCGATTTAACATACTATTCGTGCCTGTGTTGCACAAAATCAAATGTAAGATCTTCCTCACGTATATATGAGCGTCAAAAGAAAGCGCAGCAGTAGAATAAGTATAGGGTGTTTTTTTTACAGGTTTGTTTTTCGAATAGAGATAAAACTGGCATTTTGTGGTCAAATCTGGCAACTCTAATGTCATTTATGTTCAGTTTGGTTTGCCATTTCATCATGAACAGGTTGACAAAAGAACAACGCTTGCAAATCGTGCAAATTTATTTCGAAAATAATGGTTCAGTTCGCGAAGTTTACCGTGAGCTCCGTCCATTTTATGGTCGACATAATCGTCCATCAGAGCAATTAATTCGGTTAACCATGGATCGTTTTCGCACTACGTTTACTCTATGTGATAATACGCATCCGCAGAGACGTCGAACAGTGCGCACCGAAGAAACAATTGCCGCTGTAGAGCAAAGTGTTGAAGAGGACCCGAATGAATCGATTCGCCACCGTGCACAGCAATTGGAGCTTTGTCCATCAACTTTATGGAAGATTTTGCGCAAAGATCTTGGCTTGCGACCTTACAAGATCCAGCTTGTGCAAGAATTAAAGCCGCGAGACCATGCAATGCGTCGTGATTTTGGTGTATGGGCCGAAAATGAGATTGATTTCGATGCTGATTTTCATCGCAAAATTTTGTTCAGTGATGAGGCTTATTTTTGGTTGAATGGCTACGTCAACAAGCAAAATTGCCGCATTTGGAGTGAAGAGAATCCACATGAGACCCTTGAAACGCCATTACATCCACAAAAACTGACTGTTTGGTGTGCTCTATGGGCTGGTGGAGTCATTGGGCCATACTTCTTCCGCAATAATGCTGGAGAGGCAGCTACCGTTAATGGAGACCGGTATAGAGCCATGATAACCGACTATTTTGTTCCCGAATTGGATGGCATGAATGTGGATGAGTTGTGGTTCCAACAAGACGGCGCTACATGCCACACAGCGCACGTCACAATCGATTTATTGAAGGAAACATTCGATGAGCGCATAATTTCGCGGAATGGACCTGTCAATTGGCCACCAAGGTCGTGTGATTTGACACCATTGGATTATTTTCTTTGGGGATATGTGAAGTCGCTCGTCTACACCAACAAACCAGAAACGTTAGGGGAATTGGAAGCCAACATTCGTGGCGTTATTGCCGACATACGGCCCCATATGCTCGAAAAAGTGGTTGAAAATTGGACCTGTAGAATTGGCTTTATTCGAGCCAGCCGCGGCGGCCACATGCCCGAAATCATATTTAAACATTAATGTCATAAAATTATCCTTCCAATAAATCTAAATTGATGGACCTTAAAACGATTTTCTTGTGTTTTATTTCAATTCAAAGTTCTATACCCCTAAAAAAAACACCCTTATATTGATTTTGGAATTTAGAAACCCTATAGAACCATAAGAATATTTTCAATAATAGGTATGACAGACACTGCAGAAATGAATTGCCCCCAGCTTTATATCGGCAAGCGTCAATGCGTCAAATAAAGTGCCGAATGAGAGTCAGCAATGTCGATAGATGATCGACGTCCTACCAAATTGTTTGCAGTTTTATAAAGTCGATTATTCCTTTGTGACTTCAAATTCGTTTGTTTGCAAGAATACCTGGGGTACAAAAAATTGTGAAGAACTCAGAAAAGATTGTGCAGCCATACAAATCTCTGCCGTACCACCGATCATAGACTTTTTTTTAGTATTCGTCATGTTGGAAATCGCTGCTCTAAAACGTCAAAACAGCACATCAAACGTTAAAATGTAAACAAACCGTTTAAAAGCAAGTTTGGCGGTTTAGAGAAAATCAAAATGAAAAAAAATCCAATCAGCTGTTAAGATTATACTACCTTTGTAAGTATGCCATGGTATGCGTAAATTTTTCCTAATGCTCCATAGCTGAACCAATGACTTAATGACTGCATTTTTGGGTGAAAGTTAAATAACTGCTTTAGCTGACGGCTTGAAATAAGTCTAATTATTTTGTCAGCATCCGTTATACATATGGTAGGGACCTGTGGTACGTCCTGGCTCAGCCTTTTCAACACAATAGTAATTTTTTAACATCTTATTCTAAGACTTGCATGTGGGCTTTGCCGTCCCGACTACAAAATCATATCTTTTATGCTCGGTCAATCATTTGCCAACTTTTGATTGCTTTCCAACTTTTGGACATATACCCTCCCATCGGCTGTTTGCACTTTGAATTTCTTTTCGATGTGGTGATTTGTGTAATTTTCTATATCTAAGGAAGGGTTTAAAATATTTTGTCCGCTTGCAAACTACAGTAATATTGTAGCTTGTAGAATTTCCTTATTTCTGTAAAAGCACAGGATATAGCCAACCCTATGCTTTCCATTCACCTCAAACTAATGGTGCATACTTTTATCGTATTACACGTTATTTCATCGCCCTGATGAGAAGACATTACCTCTAACCTGTCAACCCAAAGTTGGATGGCCCTATCGAATGCTTTCAACTTCCCCGAGGAATTGAGTCATTGTACTATTAGCTGGTAATCTGCCTGTACTTCAAGCTGGGGAGTCTCCGTTTTCTCTGTACTTGATTACATCCCATGGCATTGAAGAGAAACACCGACCCTTTAAGTAGGCATACATCTCCTTAAGCTTAACGATGAGATCCGGGACCACGTAAGAGACCATTTGATCCCAAGGTGCAGGAGAAGGCCCTGATCAACATTAGCACAGAGTCGGTAAACTCCTTTATCAGCTCCCGAGCGGTGTAACCATCTATCGCTGCAGAGGTACGATTACTCCCAAGAGAGACGATAATCACTTTGGCCCAACCTCGATTTGGATACCGCAACAGGTTCAATACTTGTGAATGTCAATACAGCTACATAGGACAAACAGGAAGAAAAATAAGCAGAAGATTCCGAGAGCATATCAGGGAATGCAACAAAAAAACACGAAAACCCACCATAATACCAGAATCTAATTTCGCGAACCACATGTTTGAGAACAACTGCACCCCAGCTAACATAAAAACAACGGCTCGAATACTTCACGTACAAGGAAAAGGCCGGCGGCTTAATGTACTTGAGAACATGGAGATATACAAGTTAAAACCATTTGACGGCAGGATCATAAACGAACAAACCAACACTATCTCTGACGAAATATTTGAACCCTTAAAACTAGTTTACAAAAAACAGCACAAGCCAGCAGGTACAGCAACCAAACACGTAACAATGAACAAACAAAAACGAAATATGAACCAAACTGCAAAAATCACCGATTTCTACCTACATCAACCTACCGCTTAGCTAACAAGCGGTATGTCTACATACCTACAAAAACAACCCTTGGGACAGATAACAATTCGGACGTATCAATACCGCGCACACACACACGCATATTAACGTTACCTACCACGAACACATAGATTGACATTACCTGCCACAGCACCCACGGACTATAAAAAACAACGCTTCGGATAGACACAGACCAGAACGAAACTAGGCATTGAAAATGGCAGAACGCCGAAACCGGTTTGTCACAAAACCAAACTTGACAAGGGATGAGCGAAAATCGTTCCAACAAAAATCAAGTTCAATACTTACTTATCCGTACCCAGACAGGAGGAATGGTGTCGCACCACGACAACAGGCCCTTTTGCTAAATTGCTAATATTCTAGGGCTTTCGTTAGAAGGGATTGATGACAATACTAGAAAAGGAGTATGCAGATTAGGTAGGGCGAAATATCAGACATAGAACAAGAAACTATGATATTCTTCTCTTAAACGTTCTGAAGGATGCCCATAGTACAATGTATTTCCTCGGTAATAATTTGACTCATACACAGATGAACTTATTCATTTCAGACAACTTTTGTCATATCACTTCCATCCCTTCTTCAGATTTTAGATATAATGCATAATATCACTGAGGACTTGTGATCACTTAACTGATTTGCAGGAAAACTTCTTTAAATCAAATATTCATAAAATAATACCAAATTGCAGAGCGAAAATAGTGTATGTATGAGATTTTATTACTAACTACGCCCTTCGGGATAAAACAAATAAAAATCAGCCAATATGCCTAATTGAAAAAGAAATATCTATATAACTATTGACACCTTGGAGATCTTTTTCCCCAGCAATTGAGTTGAGCAAAAACCAGTTATCGAATAATATTGTTTAACATAGCTTTGTGATTCTATAATTTTTTTTTTACTGCTCAAAACACATTTAAAAAAGTGAGTAAACTTTGTCCATGGCATGTTTTGTGCAACGTAATCACTCAGTAACTCAAATGCAAGGAGTTGGACAAACGTCGTTTTATGCAAAAATAGTGCCTGCAATTTATGATTCCAGACATGACAATAAAAAAATCGGCTGCGTTTTCCTGTTCAACAGCACTGTCAGCAGCAGTGAGTTATGCGGTGTTAAGGGGAAAGTGATGCATGCAGTGGGTGTATGCCTCTATGTTTTTGCGAATAAAAGGAAATTTAAAGTTGTTAAATGGACTTGGCCTGAAGTTAATGGAAGTTGCCGTCTGTCTGGTGCCGATGCTGCTACTGCTGATGACTCAAAATCCATTTCGGTGAATCATCAGTTGAAATGATAGTTTGGTTTTAGTGCAGCGGTGATGGTGATACATTCCATATACTTGTGTAAGTGCTTGTTTGATGCGGTTTTGTGAGTCGACAAAGCTCAAGTTTAAAGCTTTAAAAGCTGAAATTTTCTGTAAAAGTTTTTGCAGTATACCTGCGTTATTTATATTGAACGAAATTAATTTTTGTTCTTGGGTTTATGGTCTGTTCATTTTTACATATTATTGTAAGTTTAACGAGCTCAAGACCAGTTGATAATAATTCTTAGTTAATTATTATTACATATACAGGCAAGAAAATCGAAGCTCAAATAGAAGCGAGCGTTGAATACTCAGCTTTGTAAAAGAAACGATTGTTGATATCAACAAATATTTTGTATATTCTGTCTTCACAATTTTCAGTGAACTTTGACGGACAAGTGTGGGTGATCAGCTGGAGATTTGGTCCATTTTTAGTGCCTACAATTTCCACAACAATAGTATGCCTCGAACCAAGCTTCGTCAGTTATGAAAATTACAAAAAAAAAAAAAATCCTTTAGTAGGTTGAAGAGGTAGCTAAAAAAGTTTAGCGTTCAACCTGATCCGACTCATGAGTGCCACGCCTCCATTGCCAAAATTTTGTTAAAATTTTTATTAGGACGATCATATCAATAAAGGTAATAGATTTTATTATTGCAGTTGCTTCCATTTATGAATTATCTCGGATCGCCCGATTTCGCATATTTTAAACTAGCTGACCCGCCGAACTTTGTTCCGCCTTAAAAGCACAAATCATACAGTCACCCTGGTCAATAAATTGGGACCATTGTAAAATATCGAGGTGAAAGATATCTTAAATTTTAGGAGAGACCTCTAGAGAATGATTATTGAAAGTTTCATTCATTTCTATGCAGTCGTTTTTGTGTGACGCGGGCGTTATGGTAAAAAAACCACATTTATGGTCACATTTTTCCCAAATTTTTGTCAATAACTCGGGAACTGGATGAGATATTTAAATGAAAGTTGTCCTAAATTTTAAGTTAGACGTTAAGTGATAGAATGGTGAAAGTTTCATGCAATTATATTCAGTAGTTTTTGCGTGATACGCTCACAATCATACAGACGGACAGACAGACAGACAGACAGACAGACAGACAAAAATTCTAAAAATTGTAGATTTGAGTTCCGCTGGTCCAATAACGACCTCTCCTATCAGTTTTTCTTGAATATCTTCAATGTACAGACATCGACCTGTTACAATTTTATTATATGTAAAGATAACAACCTGCCTTGGGCAGTGCGTGTACAGCTTTATTCAAATGGCTTTCAAGCCTTTAATTTCAAATTTCGAAAAATTAGAAAAGATCACTTAATGTGTTATTATAGTTGTTGTTGTATTAACGCCTGCAGAGTTTATCAATAATATAGGCTCAGGTACTAGCAAGACCATCGTGGCTACGGATATGCCGACCATATCCAAGGGGCTAACAATTTTTGTTTTAATTTCGAAAAAAAAGAGAATTTGAAAGGATTGGGGAAAATTGTGTGAAGTTAAGAAAGCCAGAAAAAAGTAGAAGAAGAGAGAGAAAATGCTGTTGCGAAAGGAGCAGGACAAAAACACAAGCGGAAATAAAACTACCAAAAGGAAGAGGATAAAAAGCAGAGAGAGGAAGAGAAATGTAGAAAAAAATGTAGAGATGCCATGGGAGAAGTTTTCAGAATTTTGAAATAAACATTTTTAGAATTTCTACATTGTTGATTAACGGATATGATGCCATTCAGCTCTCTTTACCAATGTTCTTCCTTCTCACGGAAGTAGAACTTAAGATTACCATGTGGGCTCCACTGGTCATACCAAATCGCTCTCGCAATATTCGGGAAGTACCGCAAGAGAGTACCGGAGTATACCAGGCCCACATCCTGCAAATTACAGCTACATTCGACAACATTCACAAAAACCTTCGGTGAGTGCTTTTGTCACTAAAATAAAACAATAAAAATAAAAAATAAGAAATGTAGAGCCTGAATCTGGAGTGTGGAACACAGAGTAAGCAGGAAATAAAGTAAAATTAGTGATATACGGAGTTTCGGCAGCTACTTGCGCGCCATTGATGCAGGGGTGTGATAAAAAGAGGGGAGAGGTTAGGATTTAGGATAATATAGCGATATACAAGAATGGTACACGACCAGCGCGAACGCCACCGTCTATTTTACTAGTACTTACTAAATGCAGAGATTTCCTACGCAATCTGATTTTATTCGACAACCTTTTCATATACAAAATAAAAAGATGAAATACCACATTTTGACAAGCATAATTAAAATAGTTGAGTAGTGCATAGATTATTTATTCAATAAACAACTCAGAGTATGGTCAACCAGCTCTGCAACACAATTTTCATTTATGCCAAAAAGCTTTTTGTGCAATTTTATATTCACCACTTTAAATGGAATCCACTACTATTCTGTAGACAAATGATAGAAATGTAAAAAAAGGAAGTCTATGAATTCAGCAACCACTTCATATAAATTGGCAGGAGCAAAAGAAAAAATCCCAATAAGAATTTTGTAATTCCCCCGTTGCAAAAAATACGTTTCTGGCATCAAATGAACCAACTAAAAGTGATAAAACCTAAAATAGCAAAGCATTAGAGACTTTAGTTGTAAAATAAAACTGCAGACAAATTGCTTTGCATTTATGCTGTTCTCCTATAGATTTGAAATTTGAATTCAGGTATGAGTTAACAGCCTAGACAAGCTAACGCATACTTCGCACAGTGGGGTATTTTGAAAACCTTTGGTAATTACTATCGAGATAATGGTTAGAGCTAGAGCAATTAAACTAAAACTGTATTATGCATACATAACTAAATTGTTTTTAAATATGTGTTAAAAATTTCGAAGTTAAATATTGAAAAAAATATTTTAAATTGAAAAAATTCATATATACAAAATTTATAAAATTTTAGTTGCAAGCTTTGATTGCGTAAAAAAATTCGGTGCTTTGTACGAAAATCTCCATACCATGACTTCTGAACTTTTGCCAATTTTTCAAACAAAAAAACAAAAAAATGTAAATCATAAATTTTCCTAAGCTTTTGAATTACAAAATAAAAAAAACTAAAAAAATTTTTAGCTTTGAGTATTAAAAATTTTACAATCTTAAAAATTAAAAAAAAAAAACATATTTCTTTAGGATATTAGATTAACCATTTTTCATAGCTGTTGAGTTGCTAAATACGAACTATTAATATTAATTCGTCTGACTTTTGAAATATTGTAAATTTTTTAAATTTCGAACAAAGCACTAAACAATCTTCTACATACTCGGAATGGGAAAGAAGTAAATTTTCCAACAATATTTTAATAATAAGTTTCGAAGTGCTACGCATAAAAGGTATATTGACCTTAGTCGCTTAACCGTGGTATGTAACGGCATAAACGGATCGAGATAGATATTGACTTATACATATCAAAATGTTCAGGAGGAAAAAAGAAATTGATTAAACCACTTCCGTCCGTCCGTCCGTCCGTCTGTGAACCCAATAACTTGAGTAAAGTTTGAGTAATTAATGAAATTTGGTATGCAGGTTCCTTGGCACTCATCTAGTATCGCTATTTAAAATGGGCGAAATCGGTTGATAGCCACGCCTACTTTTTTATATAAGAGAAGAAGAAGAGATGGGAAAATCACTAAGTAAAGTGAAAAAATAAGGACGATGAGCTGAGTCGATTTAGCAATGTCCATCTCTCCGTCCATCTGTCTGTCCGTCTGTCTATTTGAACGCACATTTTTCAAACATAAAATGTGCATGTATTGGTATTTTGAAAAAATGTGGTTGGAAGTTGTTGGTAGGGAAGTTATTTATATACAAATAAATTAATGGCGGCCGCCTTGGTGTGGCAGGAGTGTTGCCGGCGCACAAATCTTTTACGAAGTTTAGGAATATGCCGGAAGTAGGTATACCGCTCGTAAGAGGCGTTCCTCACGGAAGGAGGGTTAACAAGACCTAGAAATTTGCACTGGCTATACCAAATCGCTCCCTGGACAGTCGTGCATGTACCGCAAGGAAGTACCGAAGCGTACCGGGTTCATATCCGGCAAAGGAATGTCACTTTCGACAACACTTCCCAAAACATTCGGGGATTGTTTTTGTCGTTACAAACAGCAAACAACAAACAACAACAACGAATATATGAAAAACCAGTGGGAGTTCGCAGTACCAAGATGAACCATGTGTGACGTTTGGCGCAACTCTGGCGATCGGTAGGTGAAAAAACTTTCATTCAAATTTAGAGATTGCTTGGAAATGTGAGTAGGAACATGATGCCATAAGCAAGTTTCCCGTGACAAAAAGTTCACTCGTTGGGGTGAGCATTTTGTGGGGAAACTTTTTTGTATTGGCAGTGGCTCAAGTTCATTTCAGACATTTAAAAAAAACAATCAGGACATAAATCAAAAAGCAACGCTCAAACAAAAACAGAGTTACGAATACAGCTATCCGGTTGATATGATAAAAATATTTAACCTCCGAATAGTATCGAAACCTCATTGACAGTATCTTCCTATTGATTTGCTCTCTCTTGCATTTTCATATATATGCGAAGAGAATATTTTGGTATCTAGATATTTAGGAGAGTCCGGATATAAGAATACTTGGATGTGAAGCAGCATCCAATAACTTCCTACCCACAGTTGATTAATACGGGATTTTGCTTTAAAATTCATATGAAGAATTATCTGTGTACTTTTGTACCGGTCGGTTAAAAGGGGTTAATGGGTTAAAGCACCAATACAATTTCATGTATTAATTTTCAAATAGGCATAGACGTCAGTATCTGGTCTACTGTATAATGTGCTCCAAACTATCCCATGGTACGACGTGTAAGCTGCTCCCCATAGCAAGGTAGTCACTCAAAATCAGTAAATCTCAGCTACTCAAAACATCAAAAATTCTGCAAAACCCAACAATTACGGTGTTTGCAAACGTCAGCCAGACAAGGAATTTGTGTGTGAGAAACAGAGAAGCTAAAAAACATACAGCACAACTAAATACCATGCTCTTTTGATTGTGTAAGCTCAGCATGAATTTACTAAGAATTATCAGCTAAACGAAGCATTCATACATGGATACAAATGCCCAGCAAGCATGCATTTTTTTGAAGAAAACAATATGTTGATACTAAGCAAAGTGCGCTTTGTGGCGGCTATAAATTAACAGATAGTTTTCTTTTGAAACGCTGAACAGAGAGAAAAGTTGTCGACAGATGTTGTAACTATTTCTTGTCTAGTGTCTAAAGTTATCAAGGTTTCTGGATTCTTACAGGAAATCATTGCTGATTAACTCCGCTAAAACTCTATGCACGTATTATGAATATTGGCGGCCACCGTGGTGTGACGGTAGTGTTGCTGGCCTACCACGCCGAAGGTCCAAGAGCCCTGGTACAGGTACATCAAAAGTAGTTTGAAAACGTTTTTTCAAAACGGGGTCGCCACTCGCCAGTAGTTTGGCAAACTCTCCGAGTGTATTTCTGCAAAAATGTATCTACTTTTGCAGATGCCGTTCGGAACCGGCAAAAAATGGTAGGTCTCGCTAATTTGTAGGAAAAATTAAAAGTTATATATCGCAACAGTTATTTTTATGATGAATATTGTGTTGTGAACTGGGGTACATAAAGGGATGAGCTCCAAGAAAGGACCATAAAAAGGCTCGTGTTATTAATAACCGATTCTGATGACGAATCCTGGTTTTATATATAAGATTTGAAAACAAAGTCGAACTTCAAAGTATATGGGTAAAAAGAACTAACGTTAGGTCTTACCCGTCTAGCAAAAAAGAGCTTAATGAAGTTTGGGCCCCTCTTTAGCACTATCATGTCAAAGACCGCTTTCGTTACACATGTTTTTATGTCCGGAGAGTCTGCATCCATTCATTAATATTTTGTGCTGAATTAACTGTGCGAAATTCTGTTAGACCCCATTGCAAGTATAATTTTACATTTTGTATATGTTTTCGTATGAGTTCATTCTGTTGCGGCATTCTCTGACAGCATTACTGTGAAGCGTCTGCTACAACTATTGAACCAAACACTGGTCAAGAATTTGTATGTTTTACTAAACTCTTTGTGATTTTTTCTCTAGTTACTTAGTCCTGCTTTTCTCCTCCTTTTATTGCTATGGATATTACATACATATTTCCTTAGTGAACAAAAAAACGCACAAAAAATTATCATTTGAATGTGAAAAATAGTTTGACCAGAATAAAACTAAGACAGCTACCCTAGGGACATTATGTGGAATTTAATTTGCCACTTGAGCGTCATGCGTCAATCAAGATTCCAAAAAAGGAAGAACAATATTCAAAAGGAAATAAATGTGGTCAGTGGTTGGAAATAGAGACGAGTTAGGTGTTTGTGTGTTTGAAGACGAGGATGGCAAGCTTAATCAAATAAGTGCTTTAATCCAAAAATTGTCTTCAGAAAGTGATGTAATCGAATCGAGAATCAAACAATTAATCGATTAATTGCGAAACTAATCGAATTGTAAAAGACATTTTATTCACATCAAAGAGTAGTAAAAAGTTTAAATCGTATCTTTTTGACCAAAATAACCCTGATTTATTTTAAAATAAATACAATAAAATAAAGCCCATGAACTTTATTTCGTTTCTTAGTGTGCATTGTTCCCCTCTATCTAATCCTTGTATCAATTTTGTTTTAGTTCTGCCCCGAAAGTGCAAAGCAAAAGCCCTTTCGGTGATGTATGGAACCCAGTCCTTACAAGAAATATAAAATTTTTTAAATCAACACATATTTGGTTCAAAAAACATTTTAAGGAAACAGATATTGGTCCAAAACATATATCCAATTGAGAAAAAATTCGGTCTCATAAGTCCGAAAAGAGGATCACCTTAACGGCTCCAATAACATTAAAGCCTTATCGTAGAAAGGTCAATGGACAAGAACTTAAAATCGAAAATGGGCGATTTAGCGCTTATGGCATTTATAAAAGACTAGCCACTGCAACCAACCACCCAACCATGTCTAACCGATGGTGTATACAGTGTAATCCACTTATAATTGACTCGCTTAAAATGGATACTATTTTATTATGTAAGTACTTGATTAGTTAGTCCCAGCACAAGCATATGAAAAAACTGGGTTAAAATGGACCCTGCTTATTATGGACACAAAAAATTTGGATCTGCAGGGACAAAACTAAAAAGAAACAGATAAGTGCGGGAATTCCCCTAACTCAATCAAATTCAAATTCATTTATCTAACAGCAAATGTCTACAATACATACACGAATAATTTTCCACGAACTCATATATAAAAGGGTCGGATAAGATCAACATCAGTCATCTTACCAATAACGTATTGACCTTAAAAAAAATTACAAGTTCTTTTCCTAACTATTTAGTTGAGTTCACTAGTTTTACTACTCATTACACACTACATATTTTTTTGGTAAATAAATGATGAACTTTTTCTTTGACTGTAGACTATAGGGACACTTTTTCGCAGTCCTTTGGGGTTTGCACTTGCTATATATCTCGGCCTGATTCAGTTACAAAGCTTATATACAAAATCTGAATAAAAATTAATTTGAATATACATAAAGGCTGTTTTTTTTAGGGGTATAGAACTTCGAATTGAAATAAAATACAAGAAAATCGTTTTAAGGTCCATCAATTTAGCTTTATTGGAAGGATAATTTTATGCCATTAATGTTTAAATATGACTTCGGGCATGTGGCCGCCGCGGCTGGCTCGAATAAAGCCAATTCTACAGGTCCAATTTTCAACCACTTTTTCGAGCATATGGGGCCGTATGTCGGCAATAACGCCACGAATGTTGGCTTCCAATTCCCCTAACGTTTCTGGTTTGTTGGTGTAGACGAGCGACTTCACATATCCCCAAAGAAAATAATCCAATGGTGTCAAATCACACGACCTTGGTGGCCAATTGACAGGTCCATTCCGCGAAATTATGCGCTCATCGAATGTTTCCTTCAATAAATCGATTGTGACGTGCGCTGTGTGGCATGTAGCGCCGTCTTGTTGGAACCACAACTCATCCACATTCATGCCATCCAATTCGGGAACAAAATAGTCGGTTATCATGGCTCTATACCGGTCTCCATTAACGGTAGCTGCCTCTCCAGCATTATTGCGGAAGAAGTATGGCCCAATGACTCCACCAGCCCATAGAGCACACCAAACAGTCAGTTTTTGTGGATGTAATGGCGTTTCAAGGGTCTCATGTGGATTCTCTTCACTCCAAATGCGGCAATTTTGCTTGTTGACGTAGCCATTCAACCAAAAATAAGCCTCATCACTGAACAAAATTTTGCGATGAAAATCAGCATCGAAATCAATCTCATTTTCGGCCCATACACCAAAATCACGACGCATTGCATGGTCTCGCGGCTTTAATTCTTGCACAAGCTGGATCTTGTAAGGTCGCAAGCCAAGATCTTTGCGCAAAATCTTCCATAAAGTTGATGGACAAAGCTCCAATTGCTGTGCACGGTGGCGAATCGATTCATTCGGGTCCTCTTCAACACTTTGCTCTACAGCGGCAATTGTTTCTTCGGTGCGCACTGTTCGACGTCTCTGCGGATGCGTATTATCACATAGAGTAAACGTAGTGCGAAAACGATCCATGGTTAACCGAATTAATTGCTCTGATGGACGATTATGTCGACCATAAAATGGACGGAGCTCACGGTAAACTTCGCGAACTGAACCATTATTTTCGAAATAAATTTGCACGATTTGCAAGCGTTGTTCTTTTGTCAACCTGTTCATGATAAAATGGCAAACCAAACTGAACATAAATGACATTAGAGTTGCCAGATTTGACCACAAAATGCCAGTTTTATCTCTATTCGAAAAACAAACCTGTAAAAAAAACACCCTGTATATAAATCTTAAGTTGATTATTTGCTGCCAAAAGAAAACGTGTTGATATTTATCATCAAAAGGTTTGAGTACGAAGGAAAGTTCTAGCCATGTCTTGTAATGTCCTTAAAACAGTTTCAAAAACTATTTTTTTTTATTTCCTAAATTTAAAAGACGTAAGTGTACACACAAGTTTTGTATATGTATTGTGATTTACTCTTGAATATACAAAAGTTCGAGCACTACTGGTGATTTTAATTTTTATTTCACTTTACAAGATTTTTCATTCCAAATTTTTCATATTATTTTATAAAAATACCCCAACAAGCAAAGGAAGCTTAAAATAAATCTTTAAAAAGCTTTCTGCATAAGTATTAAGCTTACAAAATTCTGATTTTGCGTTTATAAAACGTTTGAAAAAAAGCGTTTCGTAATCAAAACGGCACGTTGATTAAAAGCCATAAAAAATTAAAAAAAAGCTTTTTGTGAATGGTTTTTCTGAAACTTTATTCAAACTATATATTTAGCTGTTGAAATAAAATAAATAAAAAAGTATTAATCATACATTGAATGTTGCAACTTAAACCAATTATTAGCAGATTGCGGAAGTGGCTAAGATGCAGCCATGCTTTTTGCTTTTGTGTCGTCATTCTCATGTAAAATCTTTTCTGAAAAGAATTGCAAATATTTTAAGTTGAAAAGAAAAAAACTTTATAGATTTTTTTATTATAGATTTTTCTGAATTTTTTTAAGGTGAAACGATTTATAACAGTTTTTTCTTGAATTTTATAAAAATTTTGCTTTTAACTTTCAAATAAATTAAAACTGAAAAGTCTTACATTTCGCTTATTGTAGCAATTATACTTTAAATTATTTTTAAAAACATTTAAAGAAATGCTTGTTGGGACTTAGCCGCATAAATTAAAAATGTCTTAAAAAATGCCGCAGCGAAAATTTATATCGCTAAAACGTTAAAAAAAATATCACTTCACTATTTGATTAGTAGAAGGATTTAATATTTCGATTAATCGAACAAACCCTTTTCATGAACTGTTTGCCTTACAATTGCTCATTTTGATACATCAATCGATTATTCATTTTTTTGCCATCCCCACTTTAAGGTACATAGAACTTTTCTGGTTAAGGGAATGGCAGCTTGTCTGTCTGACTGGTTTATACGAGTTCTTGGGTTTGCATAAAAATAGAAAAGCCAGCGGCAAGAGGCAGGATGCAGCGTAGACAAACCAAATAGATTATACCGAGCCCTATGCGCAAAAAAGACGTAAGAGCCATGATTTTCGATTTTAGCTTTTTGATGAAAATCGAACACTTATTATTACACACATAACCTCACAAAGTTTCGTAGCTGTGAAACGCACTCGTCGCCGTTATGAAGTTAGAGCAAACGGAATTTAGGCGTAAGTACATGTGTTTTTTTATTCACATTTTTAGTGAGCGCAAAGTGGTTGTTACGTCTTTTTTTCCTTTTCAAATTAATGATAAAAATTTTATTCCGTTGACAAAAGCAGTTAAAATGTTAAGATTTGGTAAGTATATTGACTTTATCATTCCATTAAGGATGTTTTTTTATAAATTGTGCAAAGTGGGTGTGGCACCGGCCAAATATTAATGAAGGCATTTTCATATTTCGAGTGTTAATAACTTTAAAACCATTTACGCTAGAATAATGATTGTTGGGGAAAGTACATACACTGAAAATAGGTTCAGTAGCTTTAGTTATCAAAAAACACATAAAAGGGGATTTACTTACTTACTAACTTAAATGGAGAGTAACTGTTTAAACGGTTTTGCCCGTCCAATATATCTTTTCAGTCATTTCTTCGATTTGCAAACTGGCACCAATTGAAAGTACCACAGGATCGTAAATAGGTCTCCACTTGGTGCTTCTTTCGAAGTGGTGATCTCTCTCAGCCGGCTGCCTGTAAGAATACATTCAGGGCCGGAACATCTTCATTCATCGCCTTGCCAACGAAGCCAGTGTTTTAATTCTGTTTGCATACCGCTTATCATTAAACCTTTTTGGACGTTGTCAACTGGTAGAGGTCAATAAATCTTTCGAAACAGATTTCTCTACAATACTCCCAGTACCCTATCAACAGATGTTGTCAGCGTCCAGCTTTCAGCATTAGGCAACAGGCAAGAACACTTAGCACCATACATTCATCCTACCATATTCTGTATAGAAGCTAATGCATGCGTTTTATCAGCTTCTCGTCGCCGTGCTCTTCAGGCAATCCATCAGTACCCCCTGCTTTTTACATATGTGAGAAAAAATAATTTTAAATAACGAAAGAAAAGTGCAGAAAACCAACTTTTGTTAAAGAACATTTTTGACGTAACAGCCAAATTATAAAAAAGTATACTGATATGTTGAGGGCAAAAAAGACGTATGCGCTAAAAATGATGCTAAACTACGTATATTAAATTAAAATTTATTGCATTATAAAAGTTGGCCTAAAGAAAGGATACGTACCTAATGTCATGACAATACATAAACTGGATGCCAAATTATTTAAAAAAAACCTTCTCCTGTAAAATTTTCTTTTTGGCTCTTACGTCTGTTTTGCGCACAGGGCTCGATACACTGTAGGAGAATACTCGTGTGTGTACTGCTGTAAACGCTCGAGTGCGTGGTCAGTTTTCCCAAGCTTTGATTTACTTTATCCTAATTGAAAACTGCTTTGACTACATCTTTCTGTGCACCCTCTACACCACACACCTCCTCGCGTTTCTACGAATTTGATTCTCTCCCTTCCGCTGTTCTTCTCTCTTCCTATTTCTCGTCTCCATCCTCTACTCGTACATACTATATCGGTTGTAATTTAACCCCCTAACCGGCAGGACCGCCTTTAGGCGGGGCTAAGCTAAACAGATATAACCCGCTTACCTCTACTTTTCTTCTATAATTATTGACACATTATGGCCACCAAATATTGTATCTATGTCGTAACCTTGATCTTACAGTTTTAAGTGGTTTTAAGTTGAAAAAGAAATTGTTTTGAGATAAGTGTTTTTAGTAACTACAAAAAAGTGATAAAAACAATTTCTGTAGTAAAAAACAAAATTGTAACTAAATGAAATAATTGTTAAGGATTAGAAATTTTGAAGAAGATGTGGTTTTATAATTAAATTTTTAGAATTGTTGGCAAAAATCATACACCGCCTAAAGGCGGAGTGGGCAGTTAACAAGCAAGTCCAGCTAGAGGCGGGGTAGAAAGTTTCAGCCCCGGAAGCAAAATTATGAACCCTTTTGGATATATGTCTTAAAATTTTGGTTTATCGCACTAGAATTACAAAATATGGGTTTTTCATTTGCAACAAAAAATGGCCTGTTAGAGGGTTAAGCCACTTCATGACAGAACGAGAAAACAGTAGTTTTATACCAATTTAATTGGACAATTCATTATCTGTCAACCTCAGTAATGAGTAATGGTAGTAATAACTCAGATCCCTACCCTATTCGGACCTAGGCTTTGGTGTTTATTTATGTAGATTAACACAAATTGAATGGAAAAAGAACGATACGAATATTTTGTTTAAGTTGCTCTGGTAAATGAACATTCGCGGCTCATATTTTTTGCATTTTTGGACACCTTTTCGACTCTTAAATTATGTCCCTCACTCTGTGCTTCCACTTCCAAGCCGCATCATCTTTATTCATTCCCACAACATGGTCTAGCCAACTAAGCCGCCCACGTCGTTGTTATCGTTACCGTTAGTGTGCAACGTCAATATAGGAGAGTATTGTGCATTAGACTAATCCAAATCAAATAATTTTTTTTAAATGGCAAAAAAAGATAATACTGTAAAAGTTACAGATCTTAATATTTTTTCTAGATGTCTATCATGGCTAGTCTATATTTTGTCGGACTGATCCAATTTCTGCTTTAAAGTTATCAACCTGTGGAAATAAAAAAATTTAGCTGCATAAACTGTTGTAGGGAATTAAATTCCTGATGTATATTGGAACGATTTTTCGTCATCCCTTGTCAAATTTGGTTTTGAGACAAACCGGTTTCGGCGTTGTGCCATCATCAGTGTCGATTTTCGTTCTGATCTGTTGTGGTCGTTTGTCTTGTATTTATAGTAGGTAGCAGGTAACGTCAGCATGGGTATCTGTTTGCGTACGTGTGTGCATGTGTTGTGTGTGTACATTCAGAAACGGGGGTGGTTTTTCATCGATCGGGTTTTTGTGTGGTTGACTGAGGCAGGTAAAAGTTGGTAATTTTTGTTGTTTGACCTTTTTTGCTTGTTTGTTGTTTTTGATCTTTTGCTGTTTTGTGCTTATTTGTCGGTGCGTGTGTGTTTGTGGTACCTGAGTGGTTGCTTTGTTTTTTGTAAACCAATTTTAAAGGTTCGAATATTGTGTCGGAAACAGTGTTTGTCTGTTCGTTTATTATTCTACCGTCGAATGTTTTTTGTTTGTAGATTTCCATGTTTTCGAGTACGTTCAAACGTCGGCCGTTTGCTTGTAAAGGGTGTTTTTTTTAGGGGTATAGAACTTCGAATTGAAATAAAACACAAGAAAATCGTTTTAAGGTCCATCAATTTGGCTTTATTGGAAGGATAACTTTATGCCATTAATGTTTAAATATGATTTCGGGCATGTGGCCGCCGCGGCTGGCTCGAATAAAGCCAATTCTACAGGTCCAATTTTCAACCACTTTTTCGAGCATATGGGGCCGTATGTCGGCAATAACGCCACGAATGTTGGCTTCCAATTCCCCTAACGTTTCTGGTTTGTTGGTGTAGACGAGCGACTTCACATATCCCCAAAGAAAATAATCCAATGGTGTCAAATCACACGACCTTGGTGGCCAATTGGCAGGTCCATTCCGCGAAATTATGCGCTCATCGAATGTTTCCTTCAATAAATCGATTGTGACGTGCGCTGTGTGGCATGTAGCGCCGTCTTGTTGGAACCACAACTCATCCACATTCATGCCATCCAATTCGGGAACAAAATAGTCGGTTATCATGGCTCTATACCGGTCTCCATTAACGGTAGCTGCCTCTCCAGCATTATTGCGGAAGAAGTATGGCCCAATGACTCCACCAGCCCATAGAGCACACCAAACAGTCAGTTTTTGTGGATGTAATAGCGTTTCAAGGGTCTCATGTGGATTCTCTTCACTCCAAATGCGGCAATTTTGCTTGTTGACGTAGCCATTCAACCAAAAATGAGCCTCATCACTGAACAAAATTTTGCGATGAAAATCAGCATCGAAATCAATCTCATTTTCGGCCCATACACCAAAATCACGACGCATTGCATGGTCTCGCGGCTTTAATTCTTGCACAAGCTGGATCTTGTAAGGTCACAAGCCAAGATCTTTGCGCAAAATCTTCCATAAAGTTGATGGACAAAGCTCCAATTGCTGTGCACGGTGGCGAATCGATTCATTCGGGTCCTCTTCAACACTTTGCTCTACAGCGGCAATTGTTTCTTCGGTGCGCACTGTTCGACGTCTCTGCGGATGCGTATTATCACATAGAGTAAACGTAGTGCGAAAACGATCCATGGTTAACCGAATTAATTGCTCTGATGGACGATTATGTCGACCATAAAATGGACGGAGCTCACGGTAAACTTCGCGAACTGAACCATTATTTTCGACATAAATTTGCACAATTTGCAAGCGTTGTTCTTTTGTCAACCTGTTCATGAAGAAATGGCAAACCAAACTGAACATAAATGACATTAGAGTTGCCAGATTTGACCACAAAATGCCAGTTTTATCTCTATTCGAAAAACAAACCTGTAAAAAAACACCCTGTACATGTAGGACCTTGACTGTTTTTTTGATGTTTCCGGGGGGGCATTTATTCTCCGCCATGTGATTCGCAAAGTTGGACTCTGGTATGATGGTTGGATTCCGTATCTTTTTATTGTTATCTCTAATGTGTTCTCTGAACCTCGTTCTTACTTGTCGTCCGGTTTGTCCTATGTAACTGTGTTGGCATTCACAAGTGAGCTTGTATACACCATGGCTGCTAAACGGATCTTCTGAGTTAGTTTTGGTTCTTAGCTTCCGTCCTAAATTGTTCGATGTTTTGAACGCTGTGTTGATGTTGTATTTTCTAAGGAAATTTGCTAATTTATATGTTGCCCTTCCAGTATATGTCATTGTCGTCCAGGTTTGTGTACTTTCTTCTCCATTGTTTCTTTTTTGTTCTCTAAGGTCTCTCCTGAGTTTATCTACTAGTGCTTTTTTATATCCGTTGTTTGTAGCGATGTTATATATTATTCCAAGCTCTCTTCTATATGCTTCTTGTGTAAGAGGTGTTCTTTCCAATCTTTGTACTAAGCGCCTTAGCGCTGCATTTTTATGTTGTTGTGGGTGGTTCGAGGTATTATGTATTATTGTGTCGGTGGCCGTTGGTTTCCTATATATGTCGTAGTTGAATTTATTGCTAGCTTTATCAATACTTATTGTGAGGTCCAGATAATTGATTCCTCCGTCTTTTTCGGTTTCCATTGTGAATTTTATGTTTCCGTGCTGCTTGTTGAGGTACTCCAGTACTTGCTCTTCGTTGTTGGTAGTTAAAACGCATATGATGCCATCCACGTACCTTGCGTAAAATAACACTCCTAATTTGGAATTTAATTCCTGTATATACTCTTTTTCCAGGGTTTGCATAAACGCTTCCATAAGAATAGCCGATGTTGGGTTTCCCATCGCAAGTCCGTTTGTTTGTCTGTATATTTTATTGTTGAATTGAAAATAGTTTTGACGTAGTGTGGTTCTTACCGTGTTCGTGATTTGCGTACTTTTTACTTTATCTTTTGTTTTACGTAGTATTATAGAGTTTACTATGTTCAATGTCTCTGCTAGTGGTATTGATATGTATAGATCTTTTATGTCGAAAGATACCAATTTGCTGTCCTTTGTCACTTCAACGGTCCTAAGTTTGTTTATTAGTTCAGATGTATTAGTTATGGTGTGTTCGTTGCTAGGTTCCAGTGTGTCTTTCAATACTGCTTTTAAATATTTAGATAGCTTATAGCATGGTGCCGATTTAAAATAAATGATTGGTCTCATTGGATTTCCTGGCTTGTGGATTTTTGGTAGCGCAATCAGTGGTGGAGTTGACGGGTTCATTTGGACTAATGTATATGCCGAGTTTGTATCTATTATATTTGTTGCAGTTTTTATAGCCACTTTGACTTCTTTCTGGTATTCATCCGTGGGGTTCATTCTTATTCTACGACATTCCATATCCTCGATGAGTTTTTCGGTTTTTGTTATATACTCATCTTTTTCAATTAGCACAGTTGTGTTGCCTTTGTCCGCCTTCGTTGCGACAATGTTGTTTATCCTGAGTTTATGTTGTAGATTCTTGACTGTTTTTTGCTCCGTGTTTCTCTTAAAATTTAAATTAAATTCCCACAAATCGTTTTCAGAAAAGATTTACGACAGGTGGGCCATTCCAAGCTTATCAACCTTAAACATTGGTGTGGCTTTCTGATTTCACCTTCTTATCGTGAAAATTTGTTAAAACCGCAAAATTTACAATAACCTCAAAAAAACGAAAACAAAGAACTGTAGCGCGATTCACTAACTTTTTTAACACAATTTGTCAACGATAAATTAACTTAACAACAATTTTAACAGTTTTGCGATTCACTAACTTTTTTAACACAATTTGTCAACGATAAATTAACTTTAACAACAATTTTAACAAACTATGCTATTCACTAACTTTTTGTCTACTTTAAATTCGATAATTTATCGTTGTCAATTGGTAAATTGTTATTTTATCACAGATTCTTTTTGTGCTGTTAAAGTTTTGTTTACTAAAATACAATAAATGGTAATTGTTTCCTTTAGGAGACAACTGCTAAAACACGTCCTAAATTATCGGGAAAGGTATCAGAAGACGCGTCTTGACCTCGGTAACAATAATCCGGAAGCGCATTTTTTAGTTTTGGTTTCAGTGAGGAGATATTTGCAACCAAAGTTGAGAATTTTTTGTCATTTTCATGTGGTTGTTGTAATCACAATAAATGGTAATTGTTTCCTTTAGGAGACAACTGCTAAAACACGTCCGAAATTATCGGGAAAAGTGTCAAACGACGGGTTTAACCTTCGTATCAATAATCTGGACCGCGCAGCCGGTATTGGACCGGCTAAGGGTTATTTTTTTGAAGCGCGGCCGAAGGCCGCCTACGCAGGAGGGTGTTGTGCACATAAATACCTTGGATCAAGCCCCCTATTTGGGATCGGACCTAGGCCATGTTTGGGTTTTTTGCTAATAACTTTTTACTGAAAGAAATTATTTAATTTCTGCTCTCGGATTATTGATACAGAGATCGAAACACGTCGCTTGATAACTTTCCCGAGATTTTTGGACGTATACTAGCAGTAACGTGCTGTCGTATAGAATTACCATACCTTGGATCAAGCCCCTTATTTGGGATCGGACCTGGGTAATTTTTGGGTTTTTTGCGAATAACTTTTCGCTGAAACAAAAAATTGAAATTCCGCTTTCGGATTGTTGATAGCGAAGTCAAAACGCGTTGATTGATACCTCTCCCGATATTTTTGGTCATGTTTTAGCAGTTGTCCTACTTCCCGTTGCTGAAATATCTGCACAAAAAATCGGCGCGAACAATTATTTTTGTTCTATTCCTCTTAGAAGTTTTCGTAAATTTTGACATTTAAGTATCAGTGATGCCACTTTTTCTCAAATTGAAAACATTGATAACAAGTGTTGTTAAATCTGAGATAGTGAATCGCACAATCGTTACTGAAAGCAATATACGTTTACGGTAAAAATCTCGATTGCCGAAACGTTAAAAGTTAGTGAATCGCGCTACTGATCTTTTTTGGAGGGCTAAATCCCATTATTAAATTCCGATGTTGATTTCGAACTCAGCTTTTATTTTCCTATAAGAATTTGTATTTATCTTTAATGATTTTAAGGAGTTTAGCGCATTTACAAAATAAAGAAGTTAAAGCGGAAATTCATGTCAATGCTCAAAGGGACAGCCCAACTGACAAAAATTTGATTTGAAACCCTTTTTTTCTTTTTTTGGGCAATTGGATATCCTATAAAATTATATCCAGCTACCATTTTTTTTACTTCAATAGTAAGATAAGTCCTACAAAATCTAGACTAGCTATGATCGACCTCTAGAAATTTGTATTAAGATCTGTTGATACAATTAGAAATATTTTATACGCACACAAGGTATATTAACTTCAATCGCCTAACGGTAGCATGTAACGGCATAAACGAATCGAGATAGCTACTGACTTATATATATCAAACTGTTCAGGAGAAATTGATTAGGCCATGCCCGTACGTTCGTCCGTCCGTCTGTTAACACGATCACTTGAGTAAATTTTTAGATATCTCAATAAAATTTGGTATACAGGTTCCTCATCTCCGAGCACTATTCAAAATGACTAAAATCGGATGATAGCCACGCTCACTTTTTGTATATAGAATATTTTCGAAAATACAAAGAAAGTGATTATTCAGTATATTATACACTTATAAAGATTAAATTTGGTGTGTCTATTAACGTTAACGCAGAAAATAAATTTCTCGAGAAATTTTTGAGAATGGGTGTAGCATCGCCCACTTTTTATTAAGTAAAGTTTAGAAATATTATTAATCATAAATCAAAAACGGCTTAAGATATCGAAAGGAAATTCAGCAAACATCATAATATTAATACAAGGAATGTTCCGGAAAAAATGAGCAAAATCTATTAACGACCACGCCCAGTTTTTTTACATAGTTCCGAAAAATTTGTTTGTAAACTGTTAAACGTGATAATTCTATAACTATGCAAGCTAAATCAATAAGATCTTGCAAACATAATAAGCTTTTTAAGCAAAACTCGATCGCCAAAAAATTTTGTGGATTTTGGAGAAGTAGGCGTGGCGACGTTCAATTTTCAGCACAAAAATTGTGCTAATTTCAAAGGCGATTGCTTGTAGTTTCAGGTAGATATATAAATGAAAATTAGTCAGCTGCTTTTTAATAGTATGTAGTATACTTCTGCTAAAAGTGTAGCAAATCGGACAACACACAAGCAAAATATCTGGGCAAGTAGTTAGTAACCCCATGCAGCAGGGCAATTATATATCTTTTTTGATTTTCATACCTTACATGAAATGTTTGTAAGCATGAGAAGAAGAGATGGGTCCATCAATAAGTATACTGAAATAATCAGGACGATTAGCTGAGTCGATTTAGCCATGTTCGTCTCTCCGTCCGTCTGTCGGTCTATCCGTCTGTCTATGTGAACGCTATTTTTTCAAACATAAAATGTGCATGTATTGGTATTTTGAAAAAATTGGGGTGCCATAATAGATTAATACTAGGTATAAAATGTTCGGTTCCACCCGAACTTAGACTTCCTAACTTGTTTGTATTTGCCTCACTGAAAGGTACCTAATAGGTCAAGGCAAAATTGTGTGCAATCAAACTTTGCAACTTACATATATTACAACTGATACCTGCAGGTGTTTTTCAGATTTTGCGTAGATATGTATGTGCATGTTTATATGATTGTATTGTACTGAAAATTAGGATGCATATTCTAAAAGAAAAAAATTGCCTTCAACATTTCAAGCATTGCATTTGCGTACATTTGCATTTGATGAATGGAACCAAAGCTAAGGAAAGCCAACTGCAAAAACAACTGGAAGAAAAAGCTTGTTAAAGATGGTAGAAAGAATGTTCCGTACCGTTTTTTGACAGTGCAGATTTGACTAATTTTCCTGCGGCGCCAACAGAAATGTGTTTTGAAGCTGCTAACATTACGTAACGATGTTAAAAGCAAAAAGTTGAGCTAAAGAAGAATTGTACAAAACTGCCAAATCCTCAAAGATGTTGAAAACATTGAAATATTTTGAAAAAGTGAAAAAAGAGTGGCGGAAATTGAAGTAAGCGAGAACAAAAACATTAGTGATGGTAGCATTCAAATCAATTGAAGCGCAAAACCAAGTCGAATTTCAAATTACGAAAACTTGAGCAAGGATTTAGAAAAATAAAGAATTAAGAAAATAAATACCTACGATAAGCTAAAAAAAAACTTTAGAATGGAGAGGTGTCCTAAAACGTGCAAAATGACAAAAGAAGAGACAGTGAAAGCAATTCCAGTGAGGTAACAATTTGAGTAAAACACTAAATCTGAATTGAAAACTATTTAAATGCTGCAATGGATGTTGTGAATGTTTATATGTATCAGTGTGTATTTGTGCTTCCACTTATTTTTGTATGTATGTATGTTTAAGAAGGCATTGAATGATTCGTGATAGCACCTGCATATTAAGTGGTTACCTTAAAGCTGCATGGGAAGGCACCCGTCTTTAAATCTAAGCAAACAGGTGTGTTTTTGTGTGTGGTTGCACACGACATAGCATTTCCATAGAAGAACGTAAAAACACAACCTGCAAATCGGCGGTAAACTACAGCGCTGCTACTGAAATAGTTCGATTTCAACTAGTTCCATAATATTTGATAAGCCTGCAATTGAGTTCCTATAGCAAGCCGGTTTTAATTGCATGTCCAAGGCTGAGTAAAACCACCCTATTTCTGCAGCCGATTCGAAACTCCCTGTCTCAGAACTTTTTTCACATGCTATTCGATAATTAATTTTTTTCAGTCAAGTTCTAAAATTTAAAAATTCATTTGAAGAACTCTTTATAGATTGAAAAATTACATATATCACAATTTTTCCAAAAATTCCCTCAATTTAATTTTTTTTAACATTTTTTTCAAATTTAGCTGAAGAGGCCTTTTTCTCGCAATTTAAGAATTTTGTTAAAAAATTTTTTTCAAAAATGCCACTTTACCTACTTTTTTTAAACCATAGTTCTTAAACTTTTATTAAGAATACTCTGCGTCGCTATTGGATTGAAAAATTCTCTTCAGAAATTCTTTCGCTAACGTCATACCAGAAATTTATTATATTTTTGTTTTAAATTTTAAGCTTTAAAATGATTGCTGATCTCAAAATTCGGTTGCGAAAATTTTTAAGTCAAAACTCTTTGAAGAAATGGTATACAGAAGTTTTTTTCAAAAATTGTTTGATAGTGGCCCTGAGAACGGTTACCGTAGAGTAGCCGAAATATATTGGCGGAAAAAACCCGAAAACTGCATTTTTTAATTGCGTTTTTAGACCTTGAGACGGCACAAATAGCAACAAATTAGTAGCAAAAAGTTCGCTAAAATCATCAATCATCAATATTTTTTTTTTTGTTTTTGTTTCAAAAATTGTTATTTTCAAATTTTTTTGTAGAACATCCTACTATAGAATGCGGTTAAAATTTTTAATTTATAAATCATTTTTTAAGAATGTTCTACCACAACTATTTGGGTTTTGGTTTTTTTAAAAGTTAATTTTTAAATTTGTTTGTATTCTCCTCCCATAGATGTTTGCTTAAAAATTTTAATATCTCAGCACTTTTTTAAAAAATTTCCTAACTAAAATTTTTCACTATGACCTTTAGTTTTTTAAAAATGTTTATTTTTAAATTTAGTTCTAGAATAACTTTTTTTAGAATTGGATTGAGGAATTTCCTTTTTCTTAAACTTTTCCAAAAGTTTCTTAGCTGAAGCTATTATATTTTTCCGATAAACCTAAGTTTTCAAATTTAATGGTAACTTTCAGATTTCATTTATATATGTATATCATCAACAACGCTTAACCTCAAACTTTTTTCTTTAAAAATATTAAATTTAAAATTCGGCAGACAGGCCCACAATTCTGTTGCAATTTCATTATCTCAGAAGTAGTACCTTTTCTCGAAACAGGATTGCATTATTTCACAATTTATGCAACAATGTTTTTCTGTTAGGGCTTTTTGAAGTAAGTTTTGAAAGCCGCGATAGTGTTGTATTTCGCTCAGCCAGACTTTCGAACTGTAGAAACTCGAATCCAGATGGTCCTGGAAACGATACGTCCGGAGAAAAACCAACAAGAAACCTACGCTAAGCGAACTAGTTCGAAACTCTGCTTTTTTTGACTATTTCGAAACTATGGAAAAAGTAAAATGAGTGGAATATTCCACTTAAGACATTGTCACAGCCTAGTAATTACCACTCTATGTCAGATAGATATATGAGGTACCAGTTGCAGTTCCGAATAAACTAGAATTACAGTAGTTCAGAACTAGAGATTTTTCCTGCAGTGTAGGTATGTACATTAGAGCGTATCACCAAAAAAAAGTCGGCCGTACCTCCCCTCATATGAAGTGTTTTTGAAAAACATTAAAAAAAATTTTTTTTTTTTTCTGTCAACCCTAGATGTCGCCCAATTACATTTTTCTTCACATCTTTGGCATTTGTTGTCAGATTTTAAAGTGTGACTCATACATTTTTTTGTCTCAAAGAGGAGGTTTTTCTCAAGAAAGTTCATTGAGCTCATCAGTTTCGTTGTGGTACTTACCCACCATATCTCAGTTTCTACCACCCTAATGCAACAACCTAATGTCAGTTAATTGAAGACCGTAAAAAATCATAAATCTTTTGCGAAAATAGTATTTCGATTCAATCAGTAGAACCAGATTTACAATTTATTTTTAGTCTAAACCCATACAAGAAAAAGTAAATTTTATTTATTTCCCTCGCTCGCGAAACAGTTAGTGAATTGTTTGTTTTGTAACGGAAATTTTAGTCCATAAAATTTTGTCGGGATTCAAGCTTGCTGTAATTCTGCCGGCTCTCGAGCTGAGATAAAATGTGGCCCATGCGTTGTTCATCGGTGACCGCCATTGCAGATTCATGAACTGTATGAACAAATCGCTCGGTATTTTGGGAATGACAAGGATATGTTGTGAATAAGATCAGTGAAAAGGCCGATAAAAGAGAAGCAAAGAAAAATTAATGGTTTTCGTTGTGCATACCTGGTAATTCAATTATTTCATTGGACTATTCTGCCGTACAATTGAGAAATCAAGTAACTCGAAAAAAGCTGATGTTGGGAATTTGCTTCTTAAGTTTTTTTGCGATTTCCAGCTGATATCTCCCTTATTTTGGCTATTTAAGTCTTGAAAATTTTACAACTGATCTGTTTTTAGGTGTCCTTTACTTAGGTATGCATTTTGATTGCAAATTCAATCAGTAAACGATAATAAAGCTATTTTTTCACTTACTTGTTGATGCGCCTTTCAAATAAACTGAGAAGAATAAGTAAGTAGACAAACTTTACAGGCGTAATCAAATATTACCACGCAATAATAAAGTAAATCGATTTATTTTTTTTTTTAATAACCCACCGTTAAGTTATTTGAACTAAATATAAGATTATTCTTTACAAATAAAAAATTCTTAGTCTACTAATTAGGTACAGGAAACTAGAAGAAAAGGTCCAAAATAATCATATTCCTGGAATCTCTTCCGTCATATCTTTAACGCTTTCTACTGCTGGTAATTCTTTCCAGAACATTTTTTTGCGTGGATCCATATGGCATGCAAGTTCTTTAATTATTTTCTCCTTCTTTTGCAAATTAATACCTCTGCAATAAATAATGTTAGTTTCAGTTATGCATTAAATAAATTCTTTGTAATTAAAAAACAGCTTTGGAAAAACGTGTCCACCTATACAGACATACCTACAGGATGTCACCGAATCTGGCATACCAATCTTAAACTTTGTTTTCAATATAAAAACTTCACTGTTATCCTCTTATTCTAATTCGCGTTTAAAAAACAACTTTCTAGATCCTTTTCTAAATTGCACTTGTTTTATTTCTTGAAGTTTCGGAGTGGAGCTGTCCTTTTTGCGTAATAGGCAACCATTTTCAAATTTTCTAAAATCATCTGGGCGTAGACTAACAATGTGATTTTTTTTGTTTGAAGATCTAATTAGACTTTCTAAGTCTTCAAAATCTAGAACTTCAATTGCTTGCTTCCACTTTTTGCCTATTTGACCATCTATGGAGTCAGCTTTCATGAAACTATGGGCTGGTTCAAAGTATTTAACCCTCTGCGAGTGAATAAACGAAAAAATGTCGTTGCGTAGATTACTGTGATGAACAGGGTCGACATTGGTGAGAGCGGAAAAGTGTCTGGCAGACAACTACGTCAGTATTTGTGTTACATTTTTGTAACGTATCCTTAACAACATTTTAGTGAAATTGTTTAAATACTTTTTTTTTTTTAATTGATAACCAGAAAACTTTGCTCAATATGCTCATCGAAAATAAAAGAACAAGCAGATATTTTGACTGTGACAACTCGAAGCCAATTTACCTGTAGTGCTCAAAGTAATTGTACGAAATCTGGCAAAATATGTAATTCGTATCAAACTTTTAATATGATCCCTTGCTGGAGAGGCTGAGTAGATTTTAAAATACGCTATTCCTAATATAATAAATTTTGTTTATAAGCGTTGGAAAGTCAAACTGTGAAACTCTAATATTTGACATAAAAAATGTTTTTATTCAACAATTGAATTTTTCTCTTTTTTATATAAACGAATAAACTTAAGTGTATTTTACAAGAATTTAAAAGTTACAAAAAAAAAGATAACGTTTGAAATATTTTTTTTGTTGTTTTATACAAAGGTATATGTTTTTTAGGCTTAATTTGGGCGAGTTAAATAAATACCATTTAAAAGGAATTAGGGTTTTGAAATAAAAAAGTATTACAATAAATAAAAACCTTAATATTTGAACTAAAAATGGCGATGGTTTCATTAAGTTCTTGAAACAGGACGAGACGAGATAAACCATTGAAATAGTCTCTGCTGGACTACCACGTCAGTGGAATAGTGGAATAGCGAAAAGAAATGCACGTCAGTCACAGAGGGTTAAATGTTATGGTTTCTGGACCCCATTTTTCATTCACAAAAGTGATGCAGGCAGTGAACAAAACCCAGTTCTTGTTCTGAGAGGTGCAGCCCAAAAAATTACATGTTTTGTAGTAGCCTGCAGTCTTTTTATCATATTGTAATAAGCTGATGTTATGTCTGGGCTATTGCGACCCATATAACACACATATTTTCTCCACCTTTCTTCATATTCGCAAAAGTTTCGTTTTCATTATTGCAGAAACAAGCTATTTTTTAGTAAAATAATTAATTAATAAAAATTACTCCAACCAAATCCTAGCGATTATCAAATATATCTTGTTGCTCATACATTCTAATTTTCTTAAAACTAAGTTAACATTAATTACAGGTCTTTTGTTGTGAGCAAGTCTATTTACTTAATGGCCTCTTCGTAGAAACTCTTGAGTATGTATACATACTTTGTTCATCATTTGAAAAAACGATGCTCATTTTATAGTAAGTCAACTTGCTTTATTTTTCGTTTGTAAATTTTGGCATATGAAGTAAGCAAGTAAACTTGTACAATTTTTGAAAGGTAGGATAAATAACAACAATTTGAAATTACAAATTTGACCAAGTAAGTAAATTTGCTATATATGTTAACATTAGAAAATATACTTACTGAAATTTGGAAGTATATATCCTTATAAATAAAGGATCAGAAAGAGGATCTGAAAGTACCTATATGTAGAGTAGATCAAGGAGAATCAAGAAATGCATAAAGATCAAAAACCAAGTAGGTCGAGTTACTTGATTTCTGAATTGTACGGCAGTATTGTAATGCTTCGAGGTGATCTTTCGTGAAGAACTGCAAGCATGGTGGTTCAGATAAACAATAGTGCAGTTAATTTATAAAAAAACCGGCCTTCATAAAGAAAAATGTATAAAGAAAATAAGGCATCTGGCTATGAATGGTATGGCTTTCAACTAAAAACAAAATTTGTTTTATTTCGAGTTCTACTGAATTAATTGAAGTACTTTTTTCGCAAAAGATTAAAGATTTTTTACGGTCTTTAATTTGTTGTTATTAGATCGGTACATTAGGGTGGTAGCAACTGAGATATTGCGGGTAGGCATCACAACGGAGCGCCTGAGTTCAATGAGCTTTTTTAGGAAAAACCTCCTCCTTGAGGCAAAAAAATTGGTGTATCACACTTTAAAATCCGACAATAAATGCCGAAGATATGAAGAAAAATGCAATTGGGCGACATCTAGGGTTGCCAGAAAAAAAAAAAAAATTTTTTTTTAAATGTTTTTCAAAAACACTTCATATGAGGGGAGGTACGACCGACTTTTTTTTTTTTGCCTGTAAGGCGAGACGCTCTAATGTACATATATACCTTTGAAATTGTTAGCCGGAAGATGTGCAGCCACCAATTGGAAAACAGTTACTAATTGCATGCGGTGCGCTCTTTAGGTGGAGTTGCTTGGCTGCCTAACTGACGGGCAGATTGAATGCCAAGCTTGGCCTTTGAGTTCCCATTTCCATTTTGTGCGGTATCCTGTCGTCTTAGATTATTCACTAAAGTTGTGAAGGTGATGGGTATTATGATATGGTAATAATAGCTGCCTAGTGTCGGCCCTTTATGCATATCGTTAAGTTCTCACACCATAAAGGGTAATCAAAGATTAAATGCACATTTTTTTCAGGTGGAATTTCGTTTATAATAGGAATGTTTTTGCTTTCAATAATATAGTTAAGTGACGCCCGTTTGAAGACAGAAAGGCGTGTAAGTCGTCCTGCACTTGACTCTTCCAAAGCAGCGGGAGGTGTGGATAGATACACACAGGGCCAAAGTATTTTGATCCGTGGACAACCTAGTGCAAAAGCGTATAGACCGCACACAGAGCGGTGGACAAGACTAAGTATATTTTTCTTCAAGAAACGAGTCAGCGCATTTGCGTCTTGGCAACCACGCCACTGTCGGTAGTCGTGTTCTCGAAGTAACACGAAAGATAATGGCAGCGATGACATACAACGAAGAATCACTCTTCCAAATAAATGCTACTTTGCACTGAGTAGGCAATTAAGAAGTAAAGTCCTCTCCCGAAGAACGAAAATAACACTCTATAAGTCACTCATTGTACCCGTCCTGGTGTATGGTGCAGAAGCTTGGACGCTGACAACATTATGAGATGTATGCTGACACCGACATAGATCAATGATTTGAAACCTAGCGGCTTTGTTGCCAGCGCCTTGTTGTACGTGTGAATAAAGATGCTCCGGCCCTGAAGGTATTGTTTTCGACATCCGCTGGTGGAAGAAGAGAAAGGACCAAGTAGAGAAAAATTTGCTAATCCGTTGTGTTTTCAATAGGCGTCTGTTGGTAGGGAAAGGAAACTATTTAAAGGAAAGAAAAGGTCTATGTTCCCTTTTTGATTTTAAGCCTTCTGGCAAGAGTGTGTGGAGGCCAACAACATTCATCCCCATTTTTTTGCTATAATTTTTTACTGCAATTGATACATTTCCCAATTGTTATTTACAGTTAATTATTTTATGTCCGGACTTCTTATATGTTTGTTATTTGCATAGTAAAGAGTTCTTTTATGTGATTTCGAAGGCATTTCATAATAGACATTGTTGCTTCTGAGCTGGTCAATAATTTGGCTATTTTATGTGTATATTTTTTCCATTTATAATATCAAATTTGCAAATTGACAAATATTTTATGATGTATGTATATTGAAAAATCAAAAAACAAAACCCACCAATATTGTATGAAATATATTTGTAAATAATTTGTATATTTTTTTGTGAACAATCATCATAAATATCCGCATATTTTGCGGAAATTGTTTAGTTACGGATTTGTGATCATTTTTTATTTTCTAAAATACATAAATATTTTTAATTGTAAATTTTTTATTTATTCAATTGTAATATATTGCTGTTTTTGAGTAAATTTTTATTGGCTAAATAACTGCTTTGACACAACAATTAGTTGCATGGTTTTCAAGCATATACATGTGTATCAGATTGGGCCAAGAATTTTTATATTTATATTGATAGAGAGACTTAGCACAAGTTTCAGTCCAAAAACAAAAAATTAATGTTGGAAAATATTAAAACAGATACTTAAAAGAAATTGATTGCTGAATTCGAAATTGTCATTAGAATTTCACATCGATCGGGCGAGGTACGGCTTTAACCGTAAAAAAAAATTTGGTAATGTTTCGTTTTCATTTTTTGACTCTAGTTCTGAGCCGCGATAGCGTTAAAATACATGAAATGCATGTAAATAAATCGAGAAAAGTTAACTTTTCAGGTTTTTCATTGTTAAAAAGAAAAGGTTTGAGTTTTCAATTTATCGTAAGTATGAAAACAAGATCGAACGAAGTTTTATTTTTCATCAAAAATTTATATAAAATGGCAAGATAATCTTTTTCAAAGATCTAAAACTTTATTAAATTGAAAAAAAAAAGTTTGTATGGAAAAATTTTTGTGTATCATTTTTGATGGAAAGCAAAGCTCGTTGCGAACGAGGCCGATAACCTGTTCTCCCGCCTCAGGTACACACAGATTTGGCCATGAAAAATATTTGAATTGATTGATATTAAATTCAAAGCCAACCATACACATAAACATATTCTTCTGTTAGTTAAAAGTTAATAAAGGAAAAAGCAAGTATTTATCGATTGCTTCTCTGCGAAATATTTTTAAATTCCAAGAACTTAAAGCTGGCAGCGTTTTATTGAAAATATAAAATCAAATGAAACAAAAATTGCTGTCGTCAGAAGAACTTTATGCAAATTCATAAGCAATTTTTTCATTTATTCAGCGCAATTGATTTCGGTGCTGCTGCTCATTCATTCAATCAGATAGCGGTATGGCACATATGTATGCAATTACAATCACGACATATGAACACACATACATACATATCACAGTTTTTTATCGCACCCAAATTTCATGCTCAATATAATACATGATCGAATTTTTACATTCCAGAAAAAATATGAATAAATCCGTGGCAACATGTAATAATAGCCAAAGTCAATTTTTAGAACTTTTCATTAGAGAGTTTTTTTTTTATTTCAAGTCGTTTCTTAAAAAGAGGTATTTAATATGCAATAGAAAGTCTCACACTTAATGCAAATAAATACCCTGCAAAAAATCCTGCGACTGATCTCTAAATAAAGTGATCCGCGATCAACACCTTTCGTTTACAGTGGGCATAGTTTGGATAAGTCCATTTTAATTTCTGTAGCCTACTTATAGGTGTTGAAAGTAAACTTGTCCGCCCGTATCCGTAGGAGAATAAAGAGGATCTGTCCGACACTACCCTTTCAGGCACAAAAGAGACCAATTAGTCTCTAAGTGGGACATGCTCAAACAAAAGGGATCACTTCAACCGATACAAAGAGATCAGAACTTGCATTGGTCGCATGCTGCTTTGCGACTCATCCCGGACTCATCGTAGACTAATGGCAATTATTGCAGGGTAAGTAGTATTTGAGTTTATTGTTTGATATGCAAAGCAAGTTAGACATATTTTTTTTTTTTGTTTTTTGAAATTTTGGGAGCATTTAGTATATCTTAAGTACACTTTAGCTATTATACCAATAGTTTTCTATGGGCTACTTTCGAGATAATTTAAAAAAAAATGTATTTAATGAAACTCAACATAACTTCAATTATACTTACAAAACAAAACAAATTTTTTTAGAATAACTTATGCTGTTTTTCTCAATCAATATTGAGTGAGGTGTCCATTAAAAATTATAAGAAAATTCAGGCAGACAGAAAAGAGACCCTGCTGGTTTGGGTTTTGGGTATAATATCAGAGTTTTTCTTTTTTTAACAAAGGCCATGCCACACTGGTCAAGCAATAATTCAATTTCGTTTTATCTGTACTTTGGCCGTTATTGCTTGTTGCACAAAAAATTTGTATTTCTTTGCAAGACCTTTCCACAGTCATATATATTAATTGTATAAAAATACCCATTTCTATAATATCTATGTACTGTTTACAACACTCACTTTTATCTGAACTTTGCATTCAATGTTGTTCTCTTTTTGTGTGAAAGCAAATGATTTACGCCACAATGGAGTTTCATTAAATCGCTTTTGTGGTTGTGACTATTAATCAAAATATGTTCATTTAGTTGAAAAAGCACATAAAAGGGATATTAAGAGGTAGTAATTTGTTTGAATGACAATGAAAATGCTTTTGAACCATAAACAATACATCCGATTGATGAATTGTTTTTTAATAAAAAAAAAATTTCCAATATTATACTTATAAATTAAAAGAAATAGATTTATTATTTTTGCTTGTCAGTGTGTAGGTATTAACTTTTGAAGGCTGCAAAGTGCAAAAGTAATTTTTGGCGTATATTATTCCAGTACTCATATTTCCAGTGGGCCAGTTTTCTTTTTCCACCCCTCTGTGTTTTATGTGCTTTCTTGACGTTGTTGGCGATTAGCACTTCAAATGAAAATTTCCAGCAAATGCTGCTCTAGAACCCATTTTTCGTGATTTTATAATATTCAAATTTTCGTAAAATTTGCATTCGTCTTAGTTTTAAAAATAGTTTAATATAATTTCGATTTTCTTTTCATGTTCGCCTAGAGTTCGTTCATCCTCACCACCCTAATAAGCATCATTGTTATTAATGTTACCTCCTTCGTTGTTTATTGTTTACAGTACTTCTTTCTGCTTAGTCGCCAGGTCCTCTCTTAAAGTTGGATCAAAGACTGATATAGTAAAACTTAATTGGGTAAACCCCAGTGATTCCGTTTCTAAGACTAGGGTATCGTAGTACTTGAATGCGTCATCATCATCACTGATATTTGCTTTTCTTGTCCCTGGTTCTTTTTTCCCTCATTTTCCAATGTTTCTTCTCCTCTATAAACATATTCCTACTTTCGAATAGTTTGTTTGTTTGACGAGCTGAAGACCAGTTGATAATAATTATTACTCAATTATTTTTGATCTTAATGTTGTAATTTCAGGTATTACTTTTCTATTTTTCCCTTTGATTTGACTTCCCTTTCTTCCCCATCTCTTTAAATTCCAAATTCCTTGCTTTTCAACAGAGAATGTCTTTCGAACACAATTTCTATTTTGTTCACTTTTCTCAAAATTTTTTTTTCTCTATTTTACCTTTCGTTTTCATGTTTTGTTTTATTTTCTTTTAATTTTCAAATTTCGGTTACGATTTCATATTCCGCTCCGGTTCTTGTTACAGTCCAAGCTCGCTCTCTAGTTCCGATTCTAGTTTGGGTTCAATTTTCGGTTTCAGTTTTGGTTCCAATTACAATTTCCGCTTCAGTTACCGTCGCGATTATGTTGATATTTCTGGTTTTAGTTCCGGTATCGGTTCCAGTTTCAGTGGTCGTTCCAGTTGCTGTTGCAGCTCCGGCTTCCGTTATAGTCTTAGTTTTGTTTCAGATTGGGTTTCAGTCTGAGTTCCGGTTTCGGTACCTATTATAGTTTCGCATCCAGCTCGGGTTCTCGGTCAAGTAAATTCTCTGGTTTCGTTTACAGTTTCAGGTTTAGATTCGGTTTTGGTTTCGAATAATTTTTGCCTCTTTTCCATTTTCCGTTATCATTCTCCTTCCAGGTGCCGTTCCATCTCCGCCTCTGGTTTTGCCTACAGCTTCGCAGTCAGCTTAGTTTCTGTGGCGCTTTGGTTCCTGTTTCAGTACCGTTTTGGGTTCCGACTACAGTTCGAGTTCAGGCTTTTTTATCTGCCATTTCATTTTTGATTTCATATGCAGTTTCAGGTTGAAACTCAGTTGGTTATTCGCTTTCCAGTTTCGAGTTTGTTTCCGCTTCCAATTTCGGTTTTAGTTCCGGGTCTTTTGACTTCCGTTTCTGTTTTGATTTTGTTTCCAGTTTCAGGGTATGTTACACTCTTAGCTCCTCATTCTGTTTTCGGTTTAGAATTGGTTTCGGTTCCAGTTCCGGTGGTTATGGCTACCTTTCCAGTTTTGAATTTTTTCAATCTCAGTTGCGGTTTCGGTTCTTGCTCCAGTTTTATTTGTAATTTTTATTCGGTTTTAGGTCCCAGTTTAGGTTCCCGTTTTAGTTCCAGTTTTGTCTATCATTCCAGTGTTTATTTTGTCTCCAGGTTTAGGTTGAGTTCCCGTGCTAGTGCTTGTTCCAGTTTCATTTTCAATTTTGATATGTGGAACTGAATCCAGTTTTTTGGTTTTCAGTAATGACTTGGTTTTCAGCTAAATTTCAGCTGCGATTTTGTTTCCAGCTTTGGTTTCGGCTTGGGTTTTAGTTTCAGTTCCTTTACCGGTACTAACTTAAAATCTACCAGTGGTAATCGATTATGAATGACAACATTTTTTTTCCTTTGACCTGCAAAGGATGCCCCGTAAATTTGATATTCGGTCATCAAACAATTCGAAGTATCTCTAGCATTTATATTAAATGAGCTAGCTTCGAAATGCAAACTTACACACTGCCTATCAGTGAGAGAGTATTATCATCCTCGCCCACCTTTAAGCGCATAATACTTTTCAGCGATAATATGGAATAATGTTGCGAAAGCGAGTGACGACTTGGCAGTGAATACAAAAATTGGAAAGATGCTATTGACGTGTTGGAAAACAAATGCTCAACAGCTTAAAGAACTATATACGCAATGCTACATATTCACAGGAGTGAGAGAGCAATGCAAGCCGTGTCGGGATATGGAAGTCGCATTTCAAGGATTTCTTTGCTGCTGAGGCTGTCGTTGTTGCATATTTACAAGGCGAGCTGATTGCAAAGCAAGTAAAAAGCGAATCAATAGCGCGATAAGTGCAATAATGAGTGCAGCGATATTGAAGACTTATAGACTGTGCAAAGAACAATAACAACATTGCATATGAGCTAAGCTGTAAATGGGATCCAATAAGACCACCCAGACGGTGATTGAAGTGTACATAATGAAGAAAAGGCAATGCAAGAGGGGTGAGGGCATACAAGAAAAGTAGCTGGGCTTATATATAAATGTAGAGAGGGTGTGTGTGTGTATTTGTGTGTACGCTGTGTAAAGAAAATTATAAAGAAATTGAAGAGCTCGTAAGGTACGCAAAGAAAGAAAGCCTGTCAATTACATGGGATAACTTGTTTCATATCATAACTAGGCTACATACAAAGAGCAGCGTGTAAGTCTGAAAGCAACAAGAACAGCGGATTGTAAAACCAATAAAGCTTGAACGAAAAAAATATGATTTTTCTTTTCTTAAACAAAACTCGCAGAAGGTGAAGTCCACGTAGGTCGACCCTCACGCTTTGCATGTTAAGCATCTTGGTATTCCGTCAGCCAGGCTTCAATTGCAAATTGAGTAAAAAATGCCAACACATCAGCTCACGCTCACTTGCACTCTTTAATACTACTTTGTAATAGACACGAAGCAAAAGAGAATGAGCATTTTAATATTGCACGTCCTTGATAGGGATAGGCATCCAGTCAAACAAGTCAGTTGTTATCGTCAAGTACAACAAAGCGAAATATTAAAGAAAGATATTAATCTTCAGTATCAACAAAAGAAAAAAAAACAAAGGCTATGGCATACAAATCAAGATAACGCAAAGTGCGCAAACTGCATTCAATGCCAAAATAAAGGAATACTTAAGCTCCATAATTACTTTGTCCAATGCTTGCAAGATTTATGAATTGAAGGCACAAGGGTTCGGCGCAAGTGCATTGTGACCTCAAGTGCGCACTAAGTTCGTTTATAGTTCAGCTTCATTTTCTATAGCCAGTTGCGTGCAAAAAACAGCTACGAGCTGTGAAGCATGTATGCCATGCACAATGGCGGCAGTCAGACAAAGGATCGTGAGTGCAATGCGTTGCAAAATTTGAGGAAATGCCACCTTTCACTTTTCATTACAAATATTTTGCTAAGTAAGTTGGAACTATTAACTCCAAAAACCCCGAACATCTCATAGAAAATAGATAAGCAAGTCGAGAAGAAGTTCAACGAGGTAGTCAAACCAAAAATCGAACCAACACCAGAAGGTGCTAGTACCGGAGGTACGTGCATATCGGATGCCGAGTAGCGTTTTCCTGTGGACTTAACTAGTCAAGTCTATGTGGTCACAATCATTAGGCGGAAACTTGCTTCTATCTTTCCAAGAAAATGTAGACTACTTCTGCATTCAGAATACCTTCAGAGTCTTGCTGTTGTCTTTCCAAGAAAATATAGCCGACTTCTCTTTTAGAGTACACTCGAAAGCAGGCTGGAAACGCAATATGAAAGATAAATTTGTGAAGGCTTAAGACGCCTTGTATTTTTGCAGAGGGCCATAGCCAACAAGTGAGGCCTCCGGCCAAGTTCTGAGTATTATCATATCGTGATGGGGTTGATACTGTTCTAAAGAGTGATTGTCTGTTGGAACCTGATGAACAGAGTCATTTGTCGGTCACGAATCCGGCAATCTCTGTTATTGATTAGTAGATTATGTTGATGGTCGGAGTGCCGCTGGAGTAATTTAGGTGACCACTTCCAAGCTTCTTAATTGTGGGCTAAAGGTGTCTCTTAGACTCATTCTGGTATATGGATGCAACTAACTCGGAGACTGAGTTTCATCTAAGTCACAGGTTCAAGCTTTGCTTCATTGGAACTTCATTCAGTATGTTCCTGTGGGGTGGATTGCAGCAGATTTGTGTAGCCCAGTGGGTTAAGTAAAGCTTATTTATCCTCTGGGCCGATTTCGGGATTATCGACCAATATGTGGACCAGACGGATCCAAAATGTATAACATAATTCTCTAGACGCAGCGAAGCTTGTCCTGGTTCTTTAGTGTATTATAAAATGGTAGCTCGCTTCCTAATTTACGCCTGTTAACCCTAACCCTGAGAGTCTGGTTTGCTGTTAAACAGACGGACAGGGCAAAACTACTTAGCTCATAGTGCTGGTTATTTCGGTATACTTATCGATGGTATATCTCCTCTCCTTCTCATACTTGCAAACAAGTATGACAGATGTTATTATACCATTTTATCTTCATGATAAGAATAAAAGAAGAAGAGTGTGTAGTCTTAGGACTACCTTCCTATTTTTTATTTATATTATCGCTTTGAGGTTCATCATTTATTCGCTTCCGCTTAATGTTGTTATGTCTAGCACACGTTTTTTCCACTTAACTTAGCCTTAGTTTGAAAAAGCGAGGTGTTAAGGTGCAAAAGGCCTTGGAGGCTCTTCAACAACTAGTCTATGTGCAATATAAAGAGAGTCAGTACAGGCGCTGCTGTGGTACAAAGATGATGAAGAACACAAAGCTAAAGCAGAAGAAGAAGCATAAGTGACACAAACAGCATGCACCGACTCACAATGTAAATTACACAGAGGTTCAACGGCTTGGAAAGAAATGCAACGCATAGCGAAACAATGCAGAAATGTTGGTTCACTAGAAGTGGCTGAAAAAGTGCAAAAGGTTTCAACGAAACAAAGGGAAGAGAAAATTATGAGCTGAACAAAACAACAGCAATTACTACAGTTCAACAAGAACAACAACAATAACAATGCGAACAACTATAAAGAGGCCGCCGTAAAAGTATTTAAGTGTAGTGAGAAGTAAGTTTCAGTGAAGTGGCAACAACAACACCATGCAACATAATGAATATCTAACCTGCTGTACAATAATGCAACGCAACAATGAAAAAGAAATGCAGACTTAGATAATGGAGGAAGTATAGCTCAAGGTGTTGAGTGAAAACTAACAAAGATAGCATGTAAACGTGGCATTAGAAGAAGAAAGGGAAGGGAAACAATTTGAGAACAAGAAGATTTTAGTCGGTTTAACAACACGCCCACAAAGAAGCGAGGAAGAAGCTGGCAAAGGAAAAATTCATAAATAGTGCTGAGTATGATCATTGAAGCAGGATATCGGCTTCAAATGCAACTCCTAGAAAAAGCATTCAAGAGATGAATATTGAGCTGACTTGTGCCAATCCTGAAAAGATTTGGCAACATTTTGTAGGGCCAGTTTAAACTTCATGGTCATTGGTTTGGGTCTAAGCATGCATTTCTGTTCCGCTTTTAGATTTGTTACCCCTTAAATCTCCTTTCTAGTTTTCTATGTACTTTAGGTTACGGTCTTAGCTCTAGATTCTGTTTTTGTTTCAGTTGTTGTTCCATCTTACGCTCTCTTTTAACTTCCTATTCCAGTTTTGGTTTCAGTCTCTGTTTGGGGTTCGGTTTAGCCGTGGTTTTTTGTTTCGTCTTAACTAACTGGATTTCCGTCCGCTTTTACATTCGTTTCCTATTTTACGCTCGCTTTCATATTGGTTAGTAAGTTCCGAATACGTTCTCCGTTCCAGGTGTGTTTCGGGCTACGGTTTTGCTCTGATTTCAATTTCAGTATAGGTGTCGGTTTTCATTTCGGTCTTGGTTTCAGTTCTTCTTCCACTTTCAGTTTAAGTTTTGGTTGAGATTTCGGATATCGTTATTTCTAGTTTACTTTTCAGTTCAAGCTCTTTTTTGGCTTCGGCTAAAAACTACGTTTTTTTCCCTACTTCGACTTCGATTTAGATTCCGGTTCCGGTTCAGGTTCCAGATCTATTAAATTTTCTGTTCCATTTTGTTCGCCGGATGGAATTTAGATACCGGCTTAGTTTCCATTTCAATTCCAGTTGCTGTGATTGTCAATGATCAGGTTTCGGTTTTCATTTCAGTATTTTTCTTGTTCCACTTCCGCTTTCGGCCTGCCTTGTTGTTGTTTCCATTTCCGGTTTCGGTCTACGATTTAGTTTTCTTTTTGTTCGAGTTCTGGTATCGGTACTCATCCAATTAGTTCCTGTTAAAATTCCAATTTTATTCAGGTTTCGGGTTCGTTTATTTTTTGGGTTCCATTTTTGATTCCGAACAATCTTCATTCAATCAGTTCCCGTTTTGCTCCTGGTGCTTGTTTCAGCTTCGGTCTGCGTATTAGTCTTCCTACAGTCAGTTCCTGGTTGGATTACCGTTCCATTCAGGTGTCGATTTCTCTTCTGCTTCTGGTTCCGATTCCTGTTTCCGTTAATTTCAGCCTTCATCAATCAAGCTGGGCTGCTAGCTCCACCCACTAAGTTGCTATCAGGATACTTCAACCGATTCCGCTTTTGATTTTAACTGAAGCCTATAATTTTTCTAAGTCTATCTTGAAATACAGAACGTTATTTGTCTTTTCGTACCAACTATACGACAGGGCGTATGAGGAACAAAACGTCGATGTAATTTATGTTGGTATTTACAAAATTGTTTGCCTCTTTATTTAGAGTTCGTTCCTGTATTTTCATTTGCATTGTGTGTCTATTAGCGATGACATCTTTTTATTTTAATAAGTCCGAGATTTTCGGGATTTGATTTGCCCTACAATTTAAAAAAACAATTTTTTCGTGGTGTTTTAGGAATGTTTTTTCTGCAATCTTTAAAATGGACAATCCGAAAACTGTTTCTAAAATGTTTAAATCCGCGAATTTGGTATAGAAGATGATACATTTAAATCTAAAAATCTAATATTAAATAAATAAATCAAAACTATTGATATTTAGCCCAAAAGATAAACTGTTTCATGGCAGTTGCTAGGAAGGCTCACCATACTTTAAATACCACACCGATATCATTCATAGAAAAATCACACATATCTTCTGTTTCGTATAACATATTTCGAAAAACGAAAATCACGCTATTGTCGGACAGGTATCCATACCTAGTATTTATGGTGTATGAAGTGAGAGGTGTAAGTGCAAGTTACAGAAGCGTCAACGAATAGTTCAAACAATAATAAAAACAAAAGAAATTTGAGAAGGAAATTGAAGAGAAATTAAAAAATGAACGCCAACAACAAACACAAAGTGAACAAAAAAATTATGTAAAGAGGTGGACTGACACCGAGAGGAACAAATGCAAGAATACAAGGGAACAAAAGCTCTTGAAAAAGGCGAAGAAAAACCAGCAAACAACAACAATAGACAAAAACCGTGTATTACTATTCACGCACCTAAGGGCAGAAAGAAGAAGACAAACACGAAAATATGAATTCAACAACAAGGACTTAAAAAAGGCAGCTGTGAACAAAAAGAAAAAACTACAAATAAAAAAAAAAACAACACAAGTTTATAACAATGAGCAAAAGAACAAAACAGCAATTAACAAAGGTAACATGTTAAATATGCTGAAACAAAAGACACACGAAAACAAAAGTAACAACAACAAACAACAGCATAATAATAATGTGTTATGAGCAACTCAATTTCATGTCTTTGAATGCAACACCAAACGAAAGAGCAAAATGAGGAGGAGCACAGGGCGTAGTGCTTAGTATCATGGTGTAGGTGTTTTGCGTGCGAGTTTGAAACAGTGGTATATAGTTGGGATTTCTTCTTCTTCTTTAAATGGTCATCTAACCGCCTGGGCGATTTTGACCGTCCAACATAGCTCGCCAGTCGTTTCTTCGTTGCGCCAACTGGCGCCAATTGGAAACACCGCGGGATCGCAAATCGGTCTCCACTTGGTCCTTCCATCGGAGTGGTGGTCTCCCTCTTCCTCTGCTTCCACCGGCGGGTGCCGATAAGAATACCTTCTGGGCTGGAGCATCTTCGCTCATTCGCACTACGTGGCCTAGCCAGCGAAGCCGCTGTGTTTTAATTCGCTGAACTATGTCGGCGTCTGCGTAAAGTTCATACAGCTCATCATTAAATCTTCTTCGGTACTCGCCGTCGCCAACGCGTAGAGGTCCACAAATCTTTCGAAGAACCTTTCTCTCGAATACTCCCAGAGCCGCCTCATCAGATGTTGTTAGTGTCCACGCTTCTGCACCATATAGCAGGACGGATGCGATGAGTGACTTGTAGAGTGTTATTTTCGTTCGTCGAGAGAGGACTTTACTTTTCAATTGCCTACTCAGTCCGAAGTAGCATTTGTTTGCAAGAGTGATTCTTCGTCGGATTTCTAGGCTAACATTATTGTTGGTATTAATGCTGGTTCCCAGGTAAACGAAGTCCTTTACTATTTCGAAATTATTGCTGCCAACAGTGGCTTGGTTGCCAAGGCGCGAATGCGCTGACTCTTTGCATGATGACAGAAGGTACTTCGTTTTGCCCTCGTTCACCACCAATCCCATTTTCTCCGCTTCTTTTTCTAATTTGGAGTAAGCAGAAGTTACGGCGCGGTTGTTAAGGCCAATGATATCAATATCGTCAGCATATGCCAACAGTTGGACGCTTTTATAAAATATTGTTCCAGCGCGGTTAAGTAGTTGGGATTTCGGGAGGAAGGAATTAAGAAGGAGCGGATGAGGGATAGAAATACAAACAGAGAGAAGGAAAGAAATAAAAATAATAGATGACATGGAGATAGACAACGAGATGCAGAGGGACAGAGGGTATTAAAGGAGATGGATATGAAGAGGGAAAGTAAGATAAATAGGGAGGGTGGAGTTAAGTCTGCCTGCTCTACTAGCCTTATAAATAACAAGTAAGGAAGTCTAAGTTCGGGTGGAACTGAACATTATATACCTAGTAGTGATCTATTATGGCATCCCAATTTACGCAGGTCTATTTTAATACTTTCAGCTCGTCTTTGCGTTCAAATAGACAGACGGATAGGCCGATAGACGTATCGAGAGACGGACATGGCTACATCGACTCAGATCATCGTCCTTATTATTTCAGTATACTTTTTGATGGGACTATCTCTTCTTCTTCTCATTCGTACAAACATTTCATGTTCATGAAAGCTATGAAAATCAAAAAAGATATATAACTTCCCTACTGCATAGGGTTACTAACTACTTGCCCAAATATTTTGGCGGAAGTATACTACATACTATTAAAAAACAGCTGACTAATTTTCATTTATATATCTACCTGAAACTATAGGGTGTTTTTTTAGGGGTATAGAACTTCGAATTGAAATAAAACACAAGAAAATCGTTTTAAGGTCCATCAATTTGGCTTTATTGGAAGGATAATTTTATGCCATAAATGTTTAAATATGATTTCGGGCATGTGACCGCCGCGGCTGGCTCGAATAAAGCCAATTCTACAGGTCCAATTTTCAACCACTTTTTCGAGCATATGGGGCCGTATGTCGGCAATAACGCCACGAATGTTGGCTTCCAATTCCCCTAACGTTTCTGGTTTGTTGGTGTAGACGAGCGACTTCACATATCCCCAAAGAAAATAATCCAATGGTGTCAAATCACACGACCTTGGTGGCCAATTGACAGGTCCATTCCGCGAAATTATGCGCTCATCGAATGTTTCCTTCAATAAATCGATTGTGACGTGCGCTGTGTGGCATGTAGCGCCGTCTTGTTGGAACCACAACTCATCCACATTCATGCCATCCAATTCGGGAACAAAATAGTCGGTTATCATGGCTCTATACCGGTCTCCATTAACGGTAGCTGCCTCTCCAGCATTATTGCGGAAGAAGTATGGCCCAATGACTCCACCAGCCCATAGAGCACACCAAACAGTCAGTTTTTGTGGATGTAATGGCGTTTCAAGGGTCTCATGTGGATTCTCTTCACTCCAAATGCGGCAATTTTGCTTGTTGACGTAGCCATTCAACCAAAAATGAGCCTCATCACTGAACAAAATTTTGCGATGAAAATCAGCATCGAAATCAATCTCATTTTCGGCCCATACACCAAAATCACGACGCATTGCATGGTCTCGCGGCTTTAATTCTTGCACAAGCTGGATCTTGTAAGGTCGCAAGCCGAGATCATTGCGCAAAATCTTCCATAAAGTTGATGGACAAAGCTCCAATTGCTGTGCACGGTGGCGAATCGATTCATTCGGGTCCTCTTCAACACTTTGCTCTACAGCGGCAATTGTTTCTTCGGTGCGCACTGTTCGACGTCTCTGCGGATGCGTATTATCACATAGAGTAAACGTAGTGCGAAAACGATCCATGGTTAACCGAATTAATTGCTCTGATGGACGATTATGTCGACCATAAAATGGACGGAGCTCACGGTAAACTTCGCGAACTGAACCATTATTTTCGAAATAAATTTGCACGATTTGCAAGCGTTGTTCTTTTGTCAACCTGTTCATGATGAAATGGCAAACCAAACTGAATATAAATGAGATTAGAGTTGCCAGATTTGACCACAAAATGCCAGTTTTATCTCTATTCGAAAAACAAACCTGTAAAAAAAACACCCTGTACAAGCAATCGCCTTTGAAATTAGCAGTCAATTAATTTCTCTGTTCGTCCTGAACATTTTGATATATATCTCAATGTCAATATCTATCTCGATCGGTTTATGCCGTTACGTACTGCCGTTAGGCGACTAAAGTTAATATACCTTGTGTGCGTAGCACTACTAGGTATACAAATTAATGTGTGCGTGGTGTCTGTGTGTCCTTTGTAGGCTTACAAAGTACTTAATCGATCTTCATGAAATTTCGCAGTATATTCCTGGGTTCACAGGTTACATCATAGGCTATACATAATTTTGGAAAAGTGGAGTAGCTAATAAATAAAACAAAATGAAGTTTTGTGCTTGAAATTCGTCGACTGGGTGAAGACTAATTACACCTTTCATGAACATGAAATGGTATTATAACTTTGGTCCGATGTTTGTAAGTATGAGAAGAAGAAGAGATAGATCCATAGATAGAGTTTTTACTAATGAGTTTTTACTAATGGTGAGTAAGGATAGGACATTTAAAACCGTGATGCGTATTCATGAAAGGTATAAAGTCTTCGGCACAGTTCCTTACTTGTTTCAATTGCTTAAGCGACAAACTTAGCTTTTGTTATAGTAGCTAGTATTTCGAACTACAAATGATTTACTGTCAAACTAGTTCGCATATTTTTGGTATTTGTAATCGCAGCCGTGTCGAAAGTTACGTTATATAGTCATCCTCATAGAAGAAGTTGCTTGAGTTGTATTTTTCAAAGCTGAGTCACCCCTCGCCAGTGGTCAGCAAAACTCCGAAAGTATATCTGTAATAGAAAAACTTCTTAGCAAAACTACAGCTATATTCTCAGTATTCTAAGTCTCCGTTCGGAGTCGCTATTAAATAGGTATGTGCCTCTAATCCGTATGATATACTAGAAACAGCACACCGCAAAAGGGGCGGTATACAAGATAACTTCATATAATTCTGAGATATATTGTACTAATGTTATATTAAAACTCTTTGGCAATCATATCCCATCGCTATTTAAAATGGACGAATTCGGATGATAGACACGCCCATATTTTCGGAAAATATCAAAAATAAAATATTGTTCAGTACTTATTATTCAGTATTATGATGATCACATTTGGTGTGTAGATTGATATTTAGACATTTATTAATTATTATTGTTGGTAAGGTTTTTTAAATATGCAAAAAAATACAAAATTGAATGGCTGCGATGACATAATCGCAAGTGGCTCAGTAAAACGATAGAGCTGCTTAAAATGGCATGCTAAAGTTGTCGGTTTAAACCTCACTTTTGTTATCCAAGTGTGTTGGATCTCTGAAACATTTTATATTTATCAACGTAAGTAAGTCATACATGCTAGATTTTTGTTTTTGTGCATTCTTCTTTTTATATGTGAAAGTATTTTGTTTTTATTATGTTTTCCTTTTATAAATTTTACTTCATCGACTGAATAAAAATTTTGCTGAAGTGAACTTCTAGTTACTCCAAATCTATCTACATACATATAATGCACGCCACTGCAGTATGAGCAGTTTTGCATGTATGCATGCATTGAACATACATACGTGTGTGAGTATCGCTGGATAATTACAAATCAAGCTGTGCTGAACTATTGCAAAGGAATGAAACTTCTGAAACCGGAAACCGCAACACACATAATGCAATTTCTAAGAAATAACAGAACATGGCGCAGGCTAATTGAAAACGAAAGCACAAATGGCTGAAAACAGCAAAGTACAAAGGCAATTAACTTCACGAATTGTATCAAAAGGCAATAAAATGAGTTGGGTTTCGGAAGTACAAGAAAGCTTAAACTTATAAGTATGTGATATGGATGCATTTGATCGGTGGATTCAAATGAAAAACGAATGAGATGAACTGCTAATTAAAATAATGAGAATGTATGTAGATAATCAGAAGGTAAATTATAACTTATTAATTAATTTCGAAGGTATTTTGTATTTTCTTGGACATTAAAAGTATACCAAGCTAAATTGATTTATTTGTTGTTTATGCTAAATTACTTTTGCGTCTAGTACTGATGTTTCTTGCAAAGTCCTAGATCTCATTCTTTTCTGCAAACACCCACAAACCTACACAACTTGCAAAAGTTGTCTTTCGAATACATGGTGCTAATTGAGTTTGAAATTATCATTGAACTGCACTTCAAAATGCCCTTGCATACAATTATTGCCCTGCCATCTTTAAATCTGCTTCTGCTCACTTGCTACGTAACTTACTAATTTTTAACATTTCGGCCCAGCATCTCGTCTGGGTGAAAGTAGTGGTTTAGTTTAATAGGTTGTCCTGCTGGTTGTGAGCTTATTTGTAGTCCACCTCAGTCGTAGCACTCTTGCATCAGCCTCAGAGAGATTTTGAAATCTAGTTAATATTGCTTTTTAGCTTCGACTTATATCAAAAATATTCTCATCTGCATATGTGTGGATTCTTCTGTCTTACAATACTTTCACGAGCTCCACGGAAGTGATAATAACACTCCGGATTTTGGACACCTACTTTTGGTCCACAATTTTTCAATATTTGTTCCTGCTGATTATTATGGGCATTTGATGCATGGATTTGGACTAGTGCGTACTCATATGCTTATACCAAAAAATCATCTCCCCATGTACATGATTCCACACTCGAAAAAGAGGCTGGCACAAGTCTGATAATATTTGTTTAAAATTTTTTGTTTGATGTTGGCCAAATTATAAAATGCAAATGTGGAGTAAGCCGCTGCCACCCTTGTCCTAAATTCAGAAAAGGTCTTTGCTTTAGGGTGGTCGATTTAACTCGCCGTATAAACCGCCAGATGGCCTTAAGTCAGAAATAACGCCACACGAATTGTTCTTTAAGAATTTACCATTTGCATTTCTTTCTACTCTGTGTCAAACAACCCTTTTAGATCTTTTTCTTAACGCTGAGAGGTGGCTCAGTTTGATGTTATCGAAATAATACATATCAGCTGTGCGACAAGTTCAGAATTTCAATCGTACCGCCGTGGAAATTACTATTTGTCAAATCTGATTGTGTATGTCTCTTAGATGTTGAGTTTCGATTTCTGCCATTCTCAAAGCTGTACAACTGTCACTAACAATTGCTAAGTTTTCTTGAGTAGGTAAGTAAGCTGCAAAATGCTCTCTTAACACTCGGAATCGTGGAAAATAATATGAGATGTCCTTTGGAGTATGCGAAAAAAAATGTCTAAAAAGGTTAAGGGTTCTGCCCGCTATGCCAACGGCGAGTGACGAAAGAACCTCAACGATGAGCTTAAGATCGGCATCCGCTTGCGGCCACAGCGCAAGCGAGAGGTTCCAAATAAGGTAAAAAACAGATCCAAAAAAATTGTCTAAGCTCTATGGAGGGCGAGTAGTTTTTTTTAAGTTATTTTTTATTTTATTTTATTATTTATATAATATTATTGTTTAGAGAGGAAAAGGGGGTGTGCGGAGCACATGTTTAATATAGGGAGCCCTTTTCTATGTTTATTTATTATTATTTTATTTATTTAAATTATTTGTTCTATAAAGAACGCGGTGCGGTGCAGCTGTTACACCTTCTATGTATTAATTGGGGGCGAGCACTGTTGGCTCTGAGGCATTGCACGGGATTGGCTTCCTCATTCTCGTTGTGAAAAACCCCCCTTGCACATATTGCATAGGGGCGATGTTTTGGGAATATTAAATTGGGGTGCGGAGCACATGTTACACCTTGTATGTATTTATTCGGGGCGAGCACTATTGGCTCTGAGGCATTGCGCGGGATTGGCTTCCTCAATCTCGTTGTGAAAAACCCCCGTTGCAAATATTGCATAGGGGCGATGTTTTGGGAATATTAAATTGGGGTGCGGAGCACATGTTACACCTTGTATGTATTAATTCGGGGCGAGCACTATTGGCTCTGAGGCATTGCGCGGGATTGGCTTCCTCATTTTCGTTGTGAAAAACCCCGCTTTGGGATTACAAAACATAAACTATATCTTTGGGATATTTTATAAGCTGCTTGCGAATTACAAGAGAGTGCAACGCAAATAAAATCGACGAAATAAATCGTTATAGCTTATGTCGCTTAAACAAAAATTATTATGAAACTAGCGGGCCCTTAGTCCTTTTTTCTCTGTACTAAATGATTTCAAGATTTTTCAATATAAGGACACGTAAATGCTTATACGGGATTGTCGTTGATACTTGGCGGTTAGTATGCGACGATTTACTATCTTCGAAAAGATATAACGCTAAAAAAAATAGCTTAATGCAAGTACGGTTCTGGATGTGAATTAAGTAAGATTACATTGCATTAATATCCCCTTTCCAGGTGAAACCAAAGTCATTCTGCTAAGTAGACCAGCCAAATGATGGCTAGTTTAACCATTAAAGGCTGGTTTATGGTCAGTGCTAAGATTATAATAAGTTAAGGTCGTAGACGTTTATCCGCCCAAAAGGAGTTAAGATGTACCTACAGTAATGTATGTTATAAGAGGCGTCTAAACCATCCGACCTGAAAGCTCGCTCCAGTTAACTCAAGCGTCAAGCTGTGTAGTTCTGTTTATATTTTTCTCTGTTATTATATTCAATAAATTAATAATATCTTTGATATTCTAAAGTTATAATTAAATTATTTCATATTGCAATTGTTGTTGTGCTCTGACTTGCTTTTCTTATTTCTTTTTCGTTACAGCTCTTTTGCGTGGTTTGTTAAACGTCAGTTACATTGTGTTTAAAACTGTTCGCTCAGTACTGTGTCACTTAAACTGTCAGGGTTGTTTTTCTTTAATCCGCTAAATTTTTTCTAACTTATAATTTTTCTTATAAATTTATATTAGTATTTATACGAAAATGTCGTGCATGATAGCAAACTGCCAGGTAAAAAGCGAGTCCGAACGCTTTGTGGCATGCTGGTTGTGTGATGGACTTGTCCACGCCAAGTGCACTGGGTTAACCAGTAGAATAGCTGACCTGCTTAACGAAGGAAAAGGTCTGCGCTGGTCTTGTTCCAAATGCCGGTCGACGGAAGTTGATCTCTGTAAAATCTTTAGGCATATCAGAAACGGGTTTTCTGAAATAAGCAAATATTTTTCATTGCTGACCGAAAAATTCCAAAAATATGAAAATATTTTCAAAACCTTGGAAACTTTGGAGAATTCGCCTCATTTGGAATGCCCTGATAATCGCGAAAACAAGCGCAGGCGTACGGATGATCGGCCTACTACCTCAACAGTGCCGAACTTGCCTCAACCCCTTGAACTTATCGATTTGGATTCTCCAATTCCTAGTACGGTTGTCCGAGCAACGTCGAAGAACGCCCCTTCAAAAACGTCCACTAGGAAAAACCCGGAACCTCCAACTATTGCAATGGAGTCTGAACCAATCGTTAGTAAGCTGGTTGTGGTTCCTCGCAAAAAATCTATTTTTGTGTCTAGGTTCCATCCAGACACTACCGAGGATGATTTGATGTACCATATTTCTTCTAAAGTTAAAGATCAAAGCGTAACTGTTAGAAAATTTAATTTCACATATCAAAGCAGTATGTCTTCGTTTAAGATTGATGTATCTGGGAAAGATTTCGATACTCTTTTGGACAGCTCTTTTTAGCCTCCCGGGGCTCTTGTGCGGGAGTTTGAATACAGACCGAATAGGAATGTTCAAAATGTAGCGAAAATTTCTCGGAATAACGTTGAGTCAAAAAACTGAGCACTAAATCCGTGAATATCTTTTATCAAAATGTCAGAGGTTTAAATACCAAATTAACTGATCTCTTTTTGAAATATTTTCATTGTAAATATAACGTAATTGCTTTTACCGTAACTTGGCTAAAACCTCATGTTTTCAATTCAGAGTTTTTTTGTAATGAATATCAAGTATAGATATAGAAATGATCGCTTAAACAGAGTCGGGGGTGGTGTTCTACTTGCCGTTCATTCCTTCAGAAGAGGTTAATATTCCTAACATCGATTTCAGTGAGTTCAAATGCATCCGCCTTCAACTAGACAACGTCTCTATGTACTTATACGAGTATGTTTGCTTCATCCCTCCAGCATCAGATTTTTCAGTCTACATGCAACATGTCTCTCTGCTCAAAACTGTTAACCTTATGACTAAAGCTTCAGATTCAATTGTTGTTTTGGGTGATTTTAACTTACCTCATATATCGTGGAACATATCTGATGGTAACATTATTCCAAATCCGTCCAAACTGGGGTACAATGACTTTTTAGATGGAATTTTCGATCTTTGCCTTAATCAAATAAATGTTACCGCTAACAAGTTTGGGAAAGTCTTCGATTTAGTGTATGTTAATGATATAAACCAATTTTCTGTAAATCGTTGTGATCTGTTGGTTTTACCAGAAGACCTTTACCATCCTTCTATGGAAATAGTCTACGAAACCATAAGTAATGGCCAATTCACTCAATGCTACTCATGTTGTAGCTTTGATTTTAACTTTTCCAAAACAAACTACAAGAAATTAAATAAAGAACTGTCTAAATTAACTTGACCTGAATTTGGTTGTGATATCGATCTAAACGTCTCACATTTCAATCAAACTTGTTACTGCCTATTTGAGAAGTTTATTCCCAAACGTAAATTAACTTATAATCATCCTACGCAAGCTTGGTTTACTAAAGAGCTTAAGGCTCTTAAAATTAGGAAAATGCGATCATTTAATTTATACATAATCTGGATTAAATAAACATTACTTACTGTATTCCAGTCTACGTCAGAAGTACATAGATTTAAATAAAAAGTGCTATAAAGCTTACATCTCTAAAATAAAAGAGACATTATTCTCAATCCAAAGTCATTTTATGGTTTCGTAAATTCTAAACGTAAAGTATCAGGGTTTCCCTCAGCCATGAAATATCAAGACATTATATCTAGCGATAATCAATATATCGCAAATTTTTTTGCTCAATTTTTCACTTCTAACTATTCTGCTGTCACCAATTCGCACTTTCAAAACTATCCTTATAAGCTACACGGGACAAATTCAATTAATTCACCAATTATATGCGCCAAAGATGTTCTAATTTACCTTAAAACCTTAAAAGAATCTGTTAAATACGGCCCTGATAGGATTCCTACATGTTTCTTGAAAAAGTGTGCGAACCATATTTACCAACCCCTTACCAATTTGTTCAATCTATCACTAAAGTGTGGTGTTTTTCCAACTGCGTTGAAAGAATCGTTTCTTCTACCGCTGCATAAAAGCGGGAGTAGGTCTTCTATAGAGAACTATCGTGGCATCGCAAAGCTTTCTGCCATCCCAAAATTGTTTGAAGCTATTGTTACAAATCAACTTACGGGTCCGATCTCTACTTTGATAGCTGACTGCCAACACGGGTTCAGTAAGGGAAAGTCCACAGTTACGAATTTACTTGAGTTTACCAGTCATGTCTCAAATGGCTTTAGAAAAAATCTGCAAACCGACGTTATTTATACGGATTTCAGCAAAGCTTTTGACAAAGTGTGTCACTCGTTACTTATTCATAAACTCGATCAGTTGGGCTTCCAGCCGGGTCTCAATCGCTGGACCTCTTCTTACCTTAGTGACAGGACACAAAGAGTAATGTTCAAAAATTTAGTATCCGATGTCATTTATGTCTCTTTGGGGGTTCCTCAAGGAAGCCATCTTGGCCCGATTCTGTTCTTGTTGTTTATAAATGATATTTCTACAATAATAAAATTTTCAAAAATGTTAATGTATGCCGACGACGTAAAGCTTTTCATGTCATTGGCGTCATTTAAAGATAGAAATAAGCTACAATCAGATCTAGATGCACTAGTTACTTGGTGCGATTTAAATTGTATGCCACTTAACCTTAAAAAATGTAAACACATGGGTTTTTCGCGTGGAATTTCTCAGCCGGCTTCCTGTACAATTAAAAATTATAGTCTTGAGCAAGTGTATGATTTTGTTGACCTGGGGGTTACTATGGACTATAAACTCAGTTTCAACCGCCATATTAATACAACAGTCAATAAGGCTAGAGGTGTCCTAGCATTCGTTAAACGATGGTCTAAAGAATTTAGCGACCCTTATGTAACTAAAGCCCTCTTCACTACATTAGTCAGACCGATACTTGAATATGGTTCTATAATTTGGAACCCGCGTTACCAGGTTCATGTAGATCGCTTTGAATCAGTTCAAAAACAATTTTTACTATTTGCCTTAAGAGATTTTCATTGGGATCCCTCGTACAATCTGCCACCCTATACGAATCGTTTAAAACTCATTAATCTACACACACTTTCTAGTCGGAGGGAAATGCTTGGAATTATTTTTATGATTAAATTGCTAAATGGTTCACTATCCAGCCCATTTCTTCTAAGTGAAGTGAACTTCAATGTACCGTCTCGTCCTTCAAGGCATTTTAAACCTCTAGTCTTAAAACAGTGCCGAACCAATTTTCAGTTAAATGAGCCTTTTCGCTGTTTGTGTCAAGATTATAACTCTCTTTCTGGTAGATTTGATATTTCAGACTCGCTTTTCAGCATAAAAAAATCAATTCTTTCTGTCCTAAATTCATAGCTACTAATTGTTTTTTATTCTTTGACTTCTATTTTAACTTTTAACAATAATTTTATTCTGTTAACTAGTTATTTCTTAATGTATAATCTATCCTATATCTACTTTACTTAGCTGATGAGGTTTTCTCTGTAGCTGAGCAGTTTTAGATCTCGACGATTAACAAACCAAAGCCTTTCAACGACTCGGCACTAACGAATAGTCCGCGCGCTATGCGGATGCGCCCCTCGCGCCGGTCGGGCGGTAATCCGTTGGGAATTAGGATTATTATTATTATTAAAAATTTACAAATGCGGACTGTCTAATTTGCGATTGAGTTTGATGCCAATTACTACTACTTTCATAATTCGCTTATCTCACTTCTTCTCGCGTGGGCAAGAAGAATTTTTTTGAACAAACTACCATAGTCTTAAGTTTCTTATTTTACTTACCCAGTTTTGAGAAGAAAATTGATCTCAAACATTTGCACTGTGAAATCCTCCATTTCATTAACAGAAAATGTTTATGAGTTTAGTAATATTTCTTAGACAATTTCAGTTCTCTAGAAACCACGCCAAAGTCCTACATTATAGTCAAATGAGCTACATCAGCGATTAAGGATGTCAACCTTATGTCACGGTATTCAAAGAATTTTGTTATAAACAACCCATGATGAATTATATTTTAAATTCAAATGTATAAAGGCTATGCTCAGTTGACTAGGAGTTCGCTACGGATGAAGCGGCTGTCATAAAAGGTAGTGGTTCTTTGCTCAATGATGGAATCACGGATGTCAAAAGGCGCCGTAGCAGTTCGAGAGGGTATATAAACTCGTTCGATCCACACTTGGGATATAAGCGGGCAATATGAGTTTAATTTTCCATCTAAAAAGTGTCATTTCGTCAACACTTCACAAAATTTTACCAGCACTATAACAAAAGCCACAAACAATTTATATCAAAGTTCGTAAAGAGATGTTTAAGGTTTTAACTCATTAATATCCCACCTCAACTAAGCAATGATTTTCGCCTTAATTAAAGAAAATTTAAGTTTGCGTCAGCTGACGATTTAAGCTTCAAAGGCTAGAAAAATGTATGTATGTGTGTTATGCGACTTCAATAGCTATTTTCCACGCACTCATTTAATGCTTGGGCCGCCTTAAACGCCTGCTCCTCTTTAAAGCACAAACGCCCACATATTACGAATGCACGAAAGCACTGAGGGCAGCTGGTGAAGGCGCCAATTACACGTATTTCTACCCCGGCAACAATACTAAAGGAAAAGGTACAATAACAAAAAGTAGGAAAAATCAACAAAAAACAGTAAATATACCTACCACGCGCCCCAATTTCTGCAACAGTTCGTGCAACGTTGAGTGGCATGCAAGAGCAAAACAACAAAAAGTCATAAAATGTTAAATGAAAATGAAATTAAAAGAAAAGAAATAAAAAAATAGGCATTTTTCCGCTTGGACGTACTGTGGCGCATAAATATATGTATACATACATACATACATGCGGAATGCGGAGGCTCATGTGTTTCACACGTTTGTATGTATATTTGGATTGCTTAACTTTTTCCTATTATTTGTTTGCCTACCTGCCTGCCTGCCAGCCTTTTGTCCTTCCTTCAACCGGCAACATATCAAGCAACAACCAATGCAAGTTGCAACATTGCTGAAGTGACGTCCCGCGCACTGACGTTGACGACGTTGAAGGAATGCAAATGAAAAATTCATAGCGCATAATAACTGCCAGCAACTAAAGCGGAAGAAGAAGCGTAACGAGCGAAACGCTGTTTGGTTGGAGAGCAGCAGCTACTACCATTGCACCATGATGTGGTATGCAGCATTAGCCAATGGACCTATAACTGCCAACACAGCATCCCACACCGTCCGTTACCACACACACACACACACATACATTCTTATATACGAGTATGAGTAAGCGTAAAATACCGGAAAAGCTGGCATTTTCTTCATTGCTCTGTTTTCATATGCAACAGCGCGTATGGCACACTGAGCGATATGTTACAACCATGCAATATGCACCGTATATGAAATATGCGAAATTTGAATGTTGAAGTAGCTGCGTGGTGGGTGAGCAGCCAGTTACTGCCAACTGGTGGGGTATTTACATAAATCTGTAGGCACACATATTTTTATTTATGTCAAGATACGAAGAACGCAGCGAAACTGATATTTAGAGTGCAGTAGGATTTCTTTGGGAGGACAAAGTGGGAATTCGCGATGAAGGAAAGCCCGCACTGCCACCAAAGTAAGTGTACTGCAGATGGGGATTTTTAGCGTGTACTGATTACGCAGGTGCTACAAAATATATATGACTTTGATGACTAAGTAACTTTATTTGAGAAATTCGTAGTTGCTTCAAAACAGGCTAGCTCAAGTTACTTAAGTGCAACTTTAAAGTTGCCCTTACTTTAATGTAGCTGTGATAGTTACCCTGACGTTTTGAAATCTACCATTGTCCTTTTAAGGTTTCGAAACATGTACAGTTGTGTTCAATATAATAGTAGTCAAATTAAATTAGATATCGTTTGACGAAATAAAAAAAAGTTTTATTTTTAATAATTTTCATTTAAAATATAGCGAATTCTATAACAGCATACAAAGTAATTTCAAAATTTACACAAAGTTCATTAAAGTTACTTAAACTTTTAAAAATTTCAATATTTTTGGGGAAATTTCCCCTGAATTTTAAGAATTTTTTTTGTCAAAGCTGTTGGGTATTTTTTTCCATACAAAATCTGTTTTTCTTCATGCGTTGTATAGAAGAATTATTTCAACACCCTTGACGAAAAAAATTCTGAAAATTGAGAGAAATTTTTGAGCGAGTTCTAACTTGCTTAATGTTTTCCTAAAATTGGTCTACAAAACTGCGTACTTAAAAATTTTCTGAAAATTCTGCAAAAAAAATTTTAAAATTTTGATGGCCACAAACAAAAATCATCGCCAGAGCCGTTTTTCAGAAAACCGCGCAATAAACGAGTTTTTTTACACGGTCTCGGAAAACTACATTTCTTTCCACTATTGCCGATTTTTTTTTCTTAAGGTGACTCTGTTTTCTTTTCATAAAAAAAAGAAATACAAATCCGGGGTTAGAGCAGTTTTGGAGGCGAGTTGGTCAAAAAAGAGACGAAAACAGCATTCTGGCAATGGTGTTGAATTAAGCAAAGCTTGCAGATTATGACTTCGAATGTTGTCAGTAGGCAACTAGCTTCGTTTTTTTGTTAGGGAGGTCCCCGTCTCCCTTCTTGACGAAAACGTGTTAGGAGCGAGCCGGCCCCTCTTTAAGAAAGCGTGTAAGCGACATAAATTGTGGTTTAAGCATGGGAGTTGTTAGAGTCTTTCATAAAACTATAATCTGCTATTAGAATTTTCGAACGAAGCATAGTTTTTGACTCTCTATAACTCAGAAATTTTAAGCTATATATGTATTAAAGTAGCAGAATATGAATCCCGGAACATTTCTCTTTATCATCCAAGGGTGTTGTGTTATCGCCTATTCATTGCAAATAATAAGGAGCAAATTTTTTATGCAAAACTTTTTACGAAAATTGACTTTCTAGTAATTTTTCGACCTTCATAAGTCGGCAAGTAAATGTGATACGAGTATTTACGTAACAAAATATGTTTGCCCAAACTTTTGTCTTCACCAGCCAAGGTCAAGATATAATGTGTCAGTTACTAAAAAGAAGTGGGCAAGTTTACGTAGATAAAATAAAAATTTTTTCTACTTGAGAAATTTTATATACAAAAATTTGATATGACAAGATTTTCTCTCTCATTATTAATAGTGCGATAATATTATAATTCTACTTTTATTTTATAAATTAGATCAAATAAGGATTCACATAAATACATAATCAATCAAATATGTTATAACAAAATAATTTGCAACCTAAAGGAAGCAACCAGCTCAAGAGAGAGTTTTGTCCGTAAATTTTATAAAAATAGCAGCTACCGTCCTGCTACATCATTGCTGAGTAACAATAACGTCACTGGAACGTTGCGCATACCAACAAATAATACCCAAGTTTGGTTGCAAATACGATCTAGATATATTAATATTACGTGGCCGTAACTTTTGGCTCAACACTTTAAAGTCACAATAATGGTGGCAGCTCCGTTTCACTGAATAATTTTGCGCTAGTGGGCTTTTTCCAGTTTACAATGAATGGTTGAGCATTCCTTATTTTAGAGCAGCTGGAGAGCAATCAAACACGTTTACTAAATTCTTAAACTTTTTTTTTTTTATTATTATTATTGATTATTTTTCCGCATATGCTTATGTTTGGCTGAAACAATACCCAAAAAGTAATCAAAAAGAAACAATGAAAAATAATCAAAAGTAATAAAAAAAAAATGTTAGATTTTTTTATGTTTTTGCTTATTTTTGTTTTTTTTTTATTAATATTTTAATACAATCATAAATAACTGCGCACAATATGTTATCAATCAGTAATCGTATTTTCCAAAAAATAATCAATCATACCGGTAATCATTACGATTATAATCATAGTTTAACAAGTCTGCATGGCTGACAACGAATAAACAATTTTACGAAATTTCGAATTATTTCAAAAGTTTTAGCTATAAACATATTTTCAAAGTTCGAATTTTCTCGAAGATTATATCCTCGTCCAAACTGCATTTCTTATTTTGGCATATCTTTTTTTTTCGAAAATTATTCGCAAATTTATTAATATTTGTGATCGCGTTTTAGGATATTGTTTTTCGAGCGTGGTTTATTAGGCAACGGAAGTTATTTCTTTTTTCGAAGTGCTATGAGTGCTATAACTAAGCTTTCATAGTTTAAAGTTAATACCGAAAAAATTTTTCATACAAAGTTTATTACAATCCTCTAAAAAATTTATGCAACTCACATCCCATTCTATAGGCCCAATTTCTTTTTATGCTTAAAGTGTGCAATAGTATGACCAGCAACATTATCCTAACGCGCGATCTGACCGTATGAAGAAGTCAAAATATTTATTTTGAGAAGTAAAAACCAAACTTTTATTATTACTTATAATTTAAAAACAAGTAAGGAAGTCTAAGTTCGGGTGGAACCGAACATTATATACCTAGTAGTGATCTATTATGTCATCCCAATTTACGCAGGTCTATTTTAATACTTTCAGTTCGTATTTGCTTTCAAATAGACAGACGGACAGACTGATAGACGTATCGAGACACGTACATGGCTACATCGACTCAGCTCATGCTCCTGATCATTTCAGTATACGTACAAACATTTCATGCCCATGAAAGGTATGAATATCAAAACAGATATACAACTTCGCTTTTGCAATGGGGTATTAACTTCATAGATATTTAACAAGACAATGGTTACCAAAAATTTAAATTCCCCAATTAACAAAAGCCTAAATTATTTACTACCTGCTACTATGTAACACACAGTACAATTGCAGGGATGCGTTTAAGGTTATTGCATAGACAGGTAAAAAACAACCCTTTGTGTGCAATAATCTTTTTAGTACAATAGCACTTGCGTGTTTATGTTTATTGTTCTGTTATATTTTTATTTTAAAATTAACAGTTTTTGTAGGGAAATCCTCATATCTGAAGGAAAACTGCGCTATTACCCGCTCAAGGTCATTAGTGTTAGCCTTTGATCCTTTTTGCTTCTATTAAACGAAAATGAGTCCATATGTATACATATGTATTATTGCGCAGCCTTTTAACACCATTAACCACACAAAACAAACAATAACAAGTGCACAGCTGGGTATGTAATGTTCGGTTTCACCCGAACTTAGACTTCCTTACTTGTTATATCTATATATGCATTAGAGCGGGTAAATTTTTTTTTTCTATCAATAGTATAGCAAAAACGTAATCTACAGATGATTCTAAAAAAATTGCTAAAGACACCACAGCTCTAAGTCCGCTTTCGAGTCCCCCACTTTTGCAAAATAGATATTTTGCCATATGAATGTAGAGTTTGGCCAAAAAATCTTCATAGCTTCTGATAGAATTATAGGAAAAATATCATGTTGGGCTTACTTTAAAGGTATTTTATGTACATTTCAGTATCTGTAATAATTCTATAGTGTTTTTGAATTTTAGTAGAGATATCAGGCTTAAGTTATGAGAAATTAGCCTAAAATGCACTTTTAACTACTATACGAGGTGTGTTCAAAAAGTATCGCGAATTTTGTGTTTTTTCAAAAATTATTTATTTATTCATGAATATCTATTTTGTCCCCTTCAAAGTAATCCCCATGAGATATTATACACTTGTGCCAACGGTTTTTCCAATCTTCGAAGCACTTCAAAAAATCATTTTTTTGTATCTTGTTCAGCTCCTCCTTCGATGCCGTCTTTATCTCGTCAAAAGAAGCGTAACGTCGTCCTTTCATGGGCCTCTTCAGTTTAGGGAACAAGAAAAAGTCACAGGGGGCCAGATATGGGGAATACGGTGGCTGCGGCATCATTAGTGTGTTGTTTTTGGCCAAAAAGTCGCGCACAAGCAACGATGCGTGAGCAGGGGCGTTATCGTGGTGCAAAAGCCAATTTTTGTTCTTCCACAAATCCGGGCGTTTCTGGCGGATTGCTTCGCGCAAATTGCGCATAACTTGCAGGTAATATTCCTTATTGACCGTTCTTCCCTGTGGCAAGAACTCATGATGCACCACGCCCCTGCAATCGAAGAAAACTGTCAGCAAAACTTTCACATTCGACCGAACTTGGCGCGCTTTTTTCGGTCTTGGTTCGTGCGGCAGCTTCCATTGAGATGATTGAGCTTTGGTTTCCACGTCATAACCATAAACCCACGATTCGTCACCAGATATGACCCTCTGGAGCAAATTTGGGTCGTCGCGGACAGAGTTTAACATTTCATTAGCAATGTTCATGCGATGCTGTTTTTGGTCACAATTGAGCAATTTTGGTAAAAAAATAGGTAAAAATCGAAGACGATCCAAAACACGTGCAAGCAAAGCAGCTGTCAACAATTAACTGAACATTCAAAATGGCCGAGCTTGTCGGCATAAGTGAGAGACATGAGTACCAACATAACGCCACAAAAAATTCGAAATTCGAATATACGTAACCAGCGAAAATTCAAAATTCGCGATGCTTTTTGAACACACCTCGTAATACCAAATCGTTTAAAAGAATTTTGAACCATTAGCATTGGAAAATATGCCTGGTATGATCAGTGATGAGCAAGAACGAGAATTATATACAGATGTTAAATATTTACATCAAATGGCCAAAACAATTTCAAATGGTGCTGTTGCAGTTGATTTAGCTAACATAAAACCAGGACCAGTTGTACATTCTCGATGGCTAAACAAAGCAAGCAGAGTATTACGTCTATATACAACAACTAATACACCATCGGAAAATTTGAAAATTCTAGCAGTTTATATTATTAGAATTTATGTGCCAATGTATTTCAATGTAAAATACTATAATTCTGTTGTATGTATATGGAAGGGTACTTTTATCAAAGTTTATTCGTTGGACACGATACCTACCACGTAATTTACTTAATATTGTACATGGTGTAATCCAAAATAATTCATATTACGCTCATCCAGAAAACATTTTATTAACAATGTTATTTGATGATAGAAAAGCCATACGGGATAGAGCTATCAAAAAAATTGTATACCATCGAAATAATAGAAAAAAAACTTCATCCAACTAAACTCAGAGTTTACAAAAAATATAACATCAATTTTAATGCTTCAGATTATACTGATATGATTTATCTGAATGACGATAATTTACTATCTGAACCGGCATTCACAAGAAATATTCCATACGATCACTTAGTACAATTCTTAGATTATGATGAGCCAACACTAGATGATCCTAATATTCCAATGCATAAACAAGGAACAGAAAGATATGTACATTTGTTAACATCTGTTTCCAAACGTGTTTTAGAAAAAAACGTGAAGGTGTTATGGCTGTTACAGCAGAAAGTCGTGAAAAACAACCACGAATGGAGAGCAAAAAAGATTTTAAAAAATAATAACATAACATTACTTTTATTTTGAAAAATACGTTAAAATGGTCAATTCTAAGTAAAACAAGTAAGGACGGCGCTGTCTTCGGCTGTGCCGAAGGCTTTATACCTTTCATGAATACGTGCAAACTTAAATACGTATTTGTTAATTGATATTAGAGGAAAAATTACAACGTTATGCACAGCGATGGTATGGGATGACATGTTTCGAAGTGCCCAGCTTCTCATCAGACCCCTTCTCGGACACTGAGATACGAACCCAAGTGTCTGCACCAAAGCCGCTGTTAGAGTACTCTAACAACTAAGCTATGATGCCCTGTAGCGTCACGATGCATTTTTCCTCTAATGTGCCATTTGCTTATTCCTTTTATACATTCTTTGGTACATATATTTTATATGTCAACTCAAGGAAAGTGGAATATTTTTAGGCGCGTTCATAGAACAGTTTTAGATACAGAAGGGCTTTTTTGCATATCAACACTTCCGTGTTATTTGTTATGCACCCGCACTGTACCTGTATCAATTATAGTTATGGTGATTGTTGTTAGAGCAAAGCTCGAATTTTTTGGGTTCGTATCTCAGTGTCCGAGAAGGGGTCTGATGAGAAGCTGGGCACTTCAAAACATGTCATCCCATACCATCGCTGTGCATAACGTTGTAATTTTTCCTCTAATATCAATTAACAAACAAACATAAAAAAAATTCGAGCTTTGCTCTAACAACAATCACCATAACTATAATTGATACAGGTACAGTGCGGGTGCATAACAAATAACACGGAAGTGTTGATATGCAAAAAAGCCCTTCTGTATCTAAAACTGTTCTATGAACGCGCCTAAAAATATTCCACTTTCCTTGAGTTGACATATAAAATATATGTACCAAAGAATGTATAAAAGGAATAAGCAAATGGCACATTAGAGGAAAAATGCATCATGACGCTACAGGGCATCATAGCTTAGTTGTTAGAGTACTCTAACAGCGGCTTTGGTGCAGACACTTGGGTTCGTATCTCAGTGTCCGAGAAGGGGTCTGATGAGAAGCTGGGCACTTCGAAACATGTCATCCCATACCATCGCTGTGCATAACGTTGTAATTTTTCCTCTAATATCAATTAACAAACAAACATAAAAAAAAATTCGAGCTTTGCTCTAACAACAATCACCATAACTATAATTGATACAGGTACAGTGCGGGTGCATAACAAATAACACGGAAGTGTTGATATGCAAAAAAGCCCTTCTGTATCTAAAACTGTTCTATGAACGCGCCTAAAAATATTCCACTTTCCTTGAGTTGACATATAAAATATATGTACCAAAGAATGTATAAAAGGAATAAGCAAATGGCACATTAGAGGAAAAATGCATCGTGACGCTACAGGGCATCATAGCTTAGTTGTTAGAGTACTCTAACAGCGGCTTTGGTGCAGACACTTGGGTTCGTATCTCAGTGTCCGAGAAGGGGTCTGATGAGAAGCTGGGCACTTCGAAACATGTCATCCCATACCATCGCTGTGCATAACGTTGTAATTTTTCCTCTAATATCAATTAACAAACAAACATAAAAAAAAAATTCGAGCTTTGCTCTAACAAAAATCACCTTAAATACGTATTGTTTAAAGTTCTCTAAAACTTTGTCAGAAATACATTTAATTTTCTTTAATCTTCCAAAATGAGGGATAAATGGCCATAATCCTCTTATCTGAACGATCGGTTGTATGGGATATATACTATATATAGCTCCGATCTTGGTGATTTTTTTACGAAATCTTTTACTATCCATAAGAAAATATCTCATTAAGTTTCAAGTTTTAATCTTCCAAAATGAGGGATAAATGGCCATAATCCTCTTATCTAAACGATCGGTTGTATGGGATATATACTATATATAGCTCCGATCTTGGTGATTTTTTTACGAAATCTTTTGCTATCTATAGGAAAACATCTCAGCAATTTTCAAGTTTTAATCTTCAAAAATGAGGGAGAAATGGTCATAACCCACTTATTTGAACGATGGGAGATATATGCTATAGTGACCCGATCATACCGGATCCGACAAATGTCTAATATAATACAAAAATACATCCGTGTGCCAAATTTCATCGAGATATCTCAAAAATAGAGGGACTAGTTTGTGTTCAAACAGACGGTAGGACGGACAGACGGACATGGCTGTATCAACTCAGTTCATCGTCCTGATCAATTTGGTATACTTAATGGTGGGTCTATCTCTTATATTTCTAAACGTTACAAACATCGGACCAAAGTTAATATACCATTTCATGTTCATGAAAGGTATAAAAATAATTGTTTAAATAAATTACATTAAAATTATAAAAATTGTGTTTTTTTGCTTATTACTTGAAAATATAGGTTTTTCTTTGAAAATTTTTTTCCACTAAAACGAGTTTGAAAAAAGAAAAACTGTCTGAATGAAAGTTGTTGGAAATGTTCTGGATTTATTTTAGCTGTAAAGAAAAAAAAAATTTCATAAGAAATTTGTTAAAAATGATAATATAGTAGTTAAAAGTTCTTGTTAGGCTAATTTCTCTTAATTTAAGCCTGATATCTCTACTAAAATTCGAAAACACTATAGATATTAATACAGATTCTGAAATGTACGTAAAATACCTTTAAAGCAAGCCCAATATGATATTTTTCTTATAATTCTATCAGAAGCTATGAAGATTTTTTGGCCAAACCCAAACAACTATTTTGCGAAAGTGGGGGATTCGAAATCGGACTTAGAGCTGTGGTGTCTTCAGCAATTTTTCTTAGAATCATCTGTAGATAACGTTTTTGCTACACTCCTGATGAAAAAAAAATCCATCCGTACAATTTGACCCGCTCTAATGTGTATATTGACCAAAGATATACTACCTAAATGTAAACATGATGGCTGTGATGGAAGCTGATTTATGTGTTGTTTACCATTCTTAATATACTTATTCTTTAATATGTAGGGGGTGCCAGAGTATTCTCCTAAATTTTAGAAATTTTTCATATAACACTGCAAGATGATTTAATGGTTATACGGAGTTTGGTTAAAATATACCCATACAACCCACCATGTTGTGGGTATAAAAGTCAACGAATTTTGATGCCATTGCCACTTGGTGGCAAAGCACTGTGCAGGCACGTGTTGCATGCCACATGTGAGCTGCATACAAAAATCGACTACCAGGCATCAAGCCAGCCAACTAACGAGTTCGTCAGTCAGTCTGCTGAGCAGTCTCGCACTCAATGTGCAAAGAATGACCTGCGAATGGCTAATTGAAATGTAATGAATGTCGACGTCTGCCTGCCTGCCTGACGACTAAAGCGTCGTCAAGGGTCAACCATTGAGCGTCACGCGCTAATCGCCTGCCCCCACCCGTCTTGCTAACACGCCACTCTGGTGGTACACAATTAGTGCGCCCAATAGCAACAACAAGAGAAAAGCTAGAATGCTTTCAACTTTCCTCTTTTGCATAACGTTTATGCACAATTTTAAAATAATTTTTTTTCTCAGTGGAATTTTTTCACTCATTTTGTTTTGTTTTTGTGGCAATGTTAAGAGTTTAATGTTATTGAAGTGCTGGTGCAAGTACTGCTGGTAGTGGTGGTGCATTTTTTTTAAAGATTTTTGAGTGGCGCTAACTGCCTGTTACCTGCTAGCTTAGGTCGAGTTTAAATGGGTCATGAATTTGTTAAGTAACTTTTCGTAATGGGCGCATGCATGGTCGGTTGGTGGTTCAACGAAATGTAGGGATGCTTGAGCTTGATAATATGCATAACCTGCAAAGAATATTGCTGGTAGTCGCTAAAGAGATTATGTTAGATGAAACTGCCTTATAATTATATCTTACTTACTCTTCATGGGTGGGGCTCGAGTTAAGTTGGTATTAATTTTTGTATTTTGGCAGGGGAGGCTGACTTAAATGTTGTTAAACATTTGGAAGGACATTCGGTCTGATTTTTTGGTATGGTCAAGCCACTGTGACTCCAGTCATCACTTACGTTCTCTTTTAATACGAGAGTTCATGAAATATTTAATAAAAGGTATTGTAAGACAAATGATCATGAACAACGATGGAATCATTCCCGTCCTAATATATATAGTCCTTTGTGCTTAAAATAGTTAAGTAAGGGATTATATAAATAAGTTGCAAGAGACCTTCGATGAAGTTCAAGAAATTCTATTTTATTACACCAATGCGCTGAACCATTTGACAGCCTCTGCGGGTTAGGGGCTTAGAATATGCCCCAGGTAGGCATAACGGTCGTAAGAGGCGACTAATATACACCAAGGTAATGACGTGCAACTCGATGGTTGATCTACGGATTTGATGCCTTTCACCTCTCATTACCCATCTTATCCTTCCTTACGGAAGGAGGGGTGACATGACCAAGAAGGTTTGACTGGTCATAAATGACCACCACGACAGTCGGGCAGTACTGCAAGGGAGTACCGGAGCGTACCGGGTTAAAATCCGGCCAAGGACTGTTAATTCGACAACACTCCCCAAAACCTTCGGGAAGTGTTTTTGTCGTTACCACAACAACAACAACAGCAGATGCTCAACCTTTTCGATCATTGCAGCTGTTGTGTTTTCAAGCAGACCGGCACCGCATGAGTCTCAGTAGCCCATTGGCCGCTGAGCGTTGCAACTAGTATAAACATGCGATTTCAACCTTAAGAATAGTTTAGTAGATCTCGAAGAGTCGACTGTCTTTAAGAGAGGATTGCTTGTGAAGTCCGATAGAGTAATTGCACCTTCTACTACTTGAGTGGGAAAAGCTCACTGTATACGCATCTGTGTTTAAAAGTGGCATAAATATTATATTCATCGGGCAAGTTCATTCCATGTAAAGAGATGTAAAAAGTACTAACCGAATTTTGTATTGGGTATTTATATTGACAAACACATACACACAAATGCATATCATTATAGCGGATTATAATTGTAAAATTATGCTTTGAATTTTAAATATAAAATTTTGTATTAAGAAATTAAAACTTTAAATGGTTTGCACAATTGCAAATAGGCGTTGTTAATGAGGCGGTTCATAGACCTATGCGCATTTAACGGTATATTTGCTAGGAAATATGCAAAGCCAACACTTTTCTTTGCCGGATATTAATTAATTTAAATTTTTACGCCTAAGCATCTTAAAACGTAAATATTTATAAAGGTCGGCAGCTATTTTAATTACCCTGAACATTTTGAAATTGCTTTTAATTGATGTCAGTGAACCTTTTTATGCTCGATTAGTGTTCCCTAATAAAGCAACACTTTGTGTTAGAGAATACATTTTTAATATGGCATGCTTTCCCACTTTTAATGAACATTTATGTGTTAGTTTTATTGAATAGCCTGGATTACCTGGCAAGTTTTGTTGATAACTTCTATTTCTTGTTGTACCCGAACGTTAGAAGTGTAAATTGGATATGCCAGGAGTTAGCTTTATAGGTAAAAGTTTAAACTATTACATTATTCAGTTCGAAGTTGTGCTATAGTAAGTCAAGTCTGCCTAAACAAATTGTTGTCTGCTTCTATCCCTGCGGGTTAGGGGTTTAGAATATGCCCGAGGTAGGCATACCGGTCGTAAGAGGCGACTAAAATTCACAAAGGTAATGACGTGCACCACGATAGTTGATCTATGGATATGATGCCTCTCACCGCTTATTAGCCATCTTATCCTTCCTTACGGAAGGAGGGGTGACATGACCTAGAAGGTTTCATTGGTAATAAATCGCTACCACGACAGTCGGGCAGTACCGCAAGGGAGTACCGGAGCGTACCGGGTTCAAATCCGGCCAAGGACTGTTAATTCGACAACACTCCCCAAAACCTTCGGGAAGTGTTTTTGTCGTTACCACAACAACAACAACAACAAAATCATGAATGGCGATTGGACCCCAATTTCAGAGTTTATCAAGCTGAAAGGAAAATGACTTACTAGTTTAAGATATTGTTGAAATCCTGTCGGTCTATTGTTGCACAAAGCCATATCAGCATGAAACTTGCCACTTCTGAAACAATTCTATTTTCACGTGCTTCTTCTTCGGTGCCAGTCGCTGGTGGATGTGCAAAACTCACAAGGTTATTGGGAAGACGACATTTGGTGGTGTGGTGTCATCGGGTTTACTTTCAATAGTAACGCCATCTCCAAAGACTTCGACGTAAATATCGTGTCCACTGATTTAGCTGTCTTCTAGAGTCAAGTTGAGCAAGGAAAAATAGCGGTAGAGTTGTAAGACGTAAGTGTTTACTTTCAAGCAGAGGTCATAACTCGCGTTGCACCTTCCCATTACCAAGCATTAAGCTGTAGTAACTCAATTTCGTAGAATTGTAGTTTCGATTAAGCACACATATATATATCGTAGGAGCTTTGGTTGCTTGCTGACAGGACTAAGCCCGATAGCTCAAAACCTGGCAAATATCTGCAGCAACAATAAAGGCAATCTGGCAACCGATGCACTATGGGGCTTTTTGGAAAAAGTTGCCTCAAACTCGAATTTCTCAGCTGTAAAAGCTAGAGAGATTAGGAGAAAAGTGCCCGAAAGCTCCGATATGAGGAAAGTTGGATTATTCTAAAAATTTTAAACTTCATACTCACTGAAAAACTCCATTTTTCACTTTTTTCTTAAATATCAAAATGGAATCGGTTATAGATTTGAGATGCTGAACTGGATAAAGATATAGGTCATAACAGAAATTTCCACATTCAAAACATATATACATATACGAGTATATATACATATATAGGTCAACAGCCCTAATAGCTGTTTGTTTAACCGTCTCACCGATTTTGACTTTCTAACAAAGCGAGACTGACCTGACTTTATCTTTTGCCAGTTGACGCCGATTAGAAACACCAACGGAACGCAGATCGTTCTATACTTGGCCTTCGCAACGAAGTAGGAACCCCCTACTCCCATGCTTCCACATGTGATTTACGACAAGAATACCTTCCGGGCGGGTGCATCTTCTTCCATTCGAATTACATGGAAAGGCAAAGTAGCAGCCGCATTTTAATTCGTTGGACTATGTCGACGTCTGCGTAAAGCTCATACAGCTCATCATTTAATCTTCTTCGGTAATCGCCGTCGCCAACACGTAGAGGTCCACAAATCTTTCGAAGAACCTTTCTCTCGAATACTCCCAGAGCCGACTCATCTGTGCACTATCATCATCCTTGCTTTTGCTCCATATTGCAGGACGGGTATCATGAGCGACTTGTAGAGGGTGGTTTTTGTTCATCGAGAGAGAACTTTGCTTCTCAATTGCCTACTTAGTCCAAAGTAACATTTATTGGCAAGGGTAATTCTTCGCTGGATTTCGAAGCTGACGTTATTGTTGGTGTTAATGCTGGCTTTCAGGTAACCGAAGTCTTTTACTATTTCAAACTTATGGCTGCCAACAGTGGCGTGGGTGCCATGAACGATGACAGAAAGTACTTCAATTTCAAACCCACTTTGTTCGCCAGTGATTACACGCTCTTGTAATAGATGGCTCCTGAGCTTGTATTATTTTCTCCAGAATTAAATTGAATAAATCGCACTATAGGGGGGCATCCTGTCTGAAACCGCGTATAGTTTCGAACGGCTCGGAGAGGTCCTTCCTGATTCTAACTGAGCTGGTAGAGTAGCTACACGTCATTGCTACACGTCATGCTACATGCAGCCATATAAGCATATAGGCGACCCCTTTTCGTGCTTTCGAAGGCTTATGAGGTTATGCGTATCCATTCTTTTCTCACGGGTTTTCCAAGATTTGGAGCATTGTGAAAATCTGGTAGCTGGTAGATTTACCAGGTCTGAAGCCGCAGTGATAAGGTCCAATCAGTTTGTCAACGATGGGCTTCAGTCTTTCGCATAATAAGCTTGTTCAAAGTAAAATTTAGCGGTTATTGCAAAAGACGACACACCTCTTCGCATTTATAAATTACCAGGGAGACGATGAACTGGAATCTCTGGAAATTCACTAAACTTTTCACTATCCAATTATTCAAACATGGATCCGAAGTGTTGTTGAAGAGCATGCATCAAATCTTACTTTACCTATCGCGGAATTAGTTTCTTTATTATTCCTTGTCGATGGCTGGGTGGAATATCACTCTATTTCAACATTTGTATTTATTCTTCTTGAAATGCCCTGTTGAAGTAAACAATATCTCAGAATAAGTTTAAAAAATGCGCTAGCAGAACGAAAATTCAATACATTTCTAGCTGAGATAGGGTCGATATTAGGTCTCGTCAAGCGTGTTGTGTGAAAAGCTAAACCCCATTGCCGCACAGTTGATTGTATCGTCGGAACTGCTAAGTTTTTCATCTACCAGGACGAGCTAGCTGTTCTTCTCCTCGTCGTTTGAGTTTATAACCAAAGTAGGCGAAATAAGTTGCCTTCAGAAGAATCTCACACATGGCAGGTTGAAAGTAGATAAAATAAAAAGGATTGAAAATGAATAAGAGTTCCAAAAGTAAGTACTGAAAACATCAATTTCTTTCTGTTTGGAATGTTATTAAAATAAAACCCCCAACCTCTAAAAAAGGTCGTGAGATATGTGTTAGTAACATTTCCACTATATTTAATTTCATACTTACTTATTTGTATTCACATAGCTTCGATTATCTCGTTCAGAGTTTTTCAGCATAAAGCGAATTATGAAAACTTACCTGAAATTAAAGAAAACGCTGGTAAGAAACTTATTATTTTGTAAGGGCGTAGGTAATCGATATACAAATATAGAGATAGAAAGATATACCAAAGTATGTATGGTATTAAAGAATGCATTACCATCTTAACCTCACCTAGAGATGTCGCTGGAAGCCAGTCGTTATGTCCCCTCCCTTTCTTTACATCCTCTCCCTTTCTCTACATCGTCTTATTTTCTTTGCATCCTCTCCAGGGGAGTGCGAAATTTATTGTTCTCATTACACCGCGTTACACACATGCTGTCTTATGAACCAAACATACTTTTTCGGAAAGGGGAGAAAAAATAAAAATTCACGTGTATCGGCCTTTTTTATGTACACGTCAGAAATTTTTATTTTTTTGAGTCGTGTGCGACTATTGCTATAGAAATTTATGCAAGTTTACTGATGGCTACCACGTACGGAGCGCTGCAAAAAAAAAAAATTTAAAACTAAAAAATTAAAATACAAAAAAACAAAAAAAATCTGACGTGTACTCGTACATGAAAATCGGCGATACACCTGTATTTTTATTTTTTCTCCCCTTTCCGAAAAAGTTTATTTGGTTCATAGGACAGAACTAAAGCTCGTTTTTGTAACGCAGTGTTAAATACAGTCCATATATTTTTATATGTTTATATACACTAACCATATACGAGGTGTGTTCAAAAAGTATCGCGAGTTTTGTGTTTTTTCAAAAATTATTTATTTATTCATGAATATCTATTTTGTCCCCTTCAAAGTAATCCCCATGAGATATTATACACTTGTGCCAACGGTTTTTCCAATCTTCGAAGCACTTCAAAAAATCATTTTTTTGTATCTTGTTCAGCTCCTCCTTCGATGCCGTCTTTATCTCGTCAAGAGAAGCGTAACGTCGTCCTTTCATGGGCCTCTTCAGTTTAGGGAACAAGAAAAAGTCACAGGGGGCCAGATCTGGGGAATACGGTGGCTGCGGCATCATTAGTGTGTTGTTTTTGGCCAAAAAGTCGCGCACAAGCAACGATGCGTGAGCAGGGGCGTTATCGTGGTGCAAAAGCCAATTTTTGTTCTTCCACAAATCCGGGCGTTTCTGGCGGATTGCTTCGCGCAAATTGCGCATAACTTGCAGGTAATATTCCTTATTGACCGTTCTTCCCTGTGGCAAGAACTCATGATGCACCACGCCCCTGCAATCGAAGAAAACTGTCAGCAAAACTTTCACATTCGACCGAACTTGGCGCGCTTTTTTCGGTCTTGGTTCGTGCGGCAGCTTCCATTGAGATGATTGAGCTTTGGTTTCCACGTCATAACCATAAACCCACGATTCGTCACCAGTTATGACCCTCTGGAGCAATTTGGGTCGTCGCGGACAGAGTTTAACATCTCATTAGCAATGTTCATGCGATGCTGTTTTTGGTCACAATTGAGCAATTTTGGTAAAAAAAATAGGAAAAAATCGTAGACGATCCAAAACACGTGCAAGCAAAGCAGCTGTCAACAATTATCTGAACATTCAAAATGGCCGAGCTTGTCGGCATAAGTGAGAGACATGAGTACCAACATAACGCTACAAAAAATTCGAAATTCGAATATACGTAACCAGCGAAAAATTCAAAATTCGCGATACTTTTTGAACACACCTCGTATGGTTGAGTGTGTATTCACCTTAGTTCTCCGTTTCCGGAATTCAAGGTGTCTGAGTTAAAGTTTAAGATAGCCTCTATTTCCATAACTTGACCGGTTTTAGAGTTTATATTAACCAGGGTGACCCAAAAAGTGCTATTATGAAACGGGTATCGAACAAAAATAAATGTGCAAGTTGAAAAACTGAGTCCCCTTCCACGGCCAAACTATACATCTAAGCTATCAACAATTACATATTTGTCGTGAGTTCTGCTTAAGCTGCCGTGCCGTCAAAAAAAATTAAAATTAAAAGAAACTAATTATAATAAAAAAAGTCGCAGAATGATCTTTAAAACTATCCTGAAATTAACTAGAAAAAAAAAGTAGTCCAAAGCCCTGTTTTGTATAGCAATGATCTTGAACTTGAATCAAATAAACTCAGCGAATCTCAATTTATACAGAATTAGCCAACCAAATCTTCATAAATAAACCTTATGTCTATATGCACATTTGATAATAATTTTATTGTATTTATTTTTAATTTTCAAAAGCTTGAATAGTAATTGAAATTTTATTCTTTATTGAAGATTTTTTGAATAACCAATAACATTTCACTTGTCACTGACATTTTTATAACACCCATTCCTTGTATGCAGGAGGAAGCGAGATAGCGGTAGTGTCAGCGAATATGAGGTACAGAGTAAATGCTGAATGACATAACCAGTGTTCTAGAATGTTAGTAAAACAAAGATTAATTTCAAGTGTTGTACAGGAAATAAAACTATCTATTTGTACACAGTATTAGCGCGACTGTTTATTGGCTTTATAGAGATCGAACCCAGGAGGAAAAAATCAACTAATCATCGAATTCGTCACAATATCGCATTGCATATCTCTACGCAAAAATCGGGTTGGTCGGTAAATAGCCAATTCCTCGATAAAACAGCGCCTAGTGCTTTCTTGCTTCGTTTTCTACATCAAGTAATCGGCTTATAGGCGTGGCGCACTCTCCGAGCTTTCAATCAGCTCTTTTAGACTTGCTACAAGCGGTATGCACATTTATCTGTCAATACAAATTACTCTATTGTAATGATCCATGTCTTCTCCGGGATGCCACAATATGTTACAGGTGTTAGGTGGTACCCGAACTTTAACCTCGATACGTATTTTTTAGAATTTTTTATATTTTCTGCCTTGACTTGAACCCGAAACCTGAGCTATGCTAGGCCAATAGTACTGGCCCAGTACTACCTACTGTACCAAATCCTTCAGCAGATTTTTCGCATTTTTGGTTCGTAGCTATTTCCCTTCATATCCAAGCCAAGTTGGCACAAAAGCATTGGTTCAGGACGCAACGCAAAAGGCTGGAATTAATTTGAGGTTTTTCGCTTGAAAAGATAGAGTTGCAATTTGCTGTAGGAAGCTAAAAATTCACTGAGCGCAAAGGTAAATGCTGTGACAACAACGGCATGATTATTAAAAAAAAATTTAAATATTTAAAAAATCTGCAAATAAATAAAATAAATAAACAACAAATTTAAATAACGAAATCCCTTAATTCCAAGAAATGTAGTTCTCATGCAGAACGAGGTATAAAATCGCATGCTAAGGGGAGTACTAACATAGAGTGCACACAAAATGGGTCAAGGTGTTTGTATGTGTTGGCTGTGATTGTACTGAAGTCAGTTCATGATTTAAATGTATGTGTATGCGTGTGGTTGTAGGTTTATATGCGTGCGCATGCTGTAACCCCACATATTGCAAATGAGGCTAATTTAGTGCAATTTTACAATTTTACATTTATCTCTCGCTCGTTTTTAGTAAACTTTTTCGTCTGTACAGCAGCCGTAACTTGGTGATAACTGCGAATGCATAAAACACAGATTGCGCTTTTGCAACTTTGTTGAGTGCATTTTCCAGCAATTAACTATGAGAAAATGTTAATTTCTTGCTGTGGGATTTACGAGGGAAATTTTTCTTTTTTCATATTACCGTTTTTGTTTTGAGTATGTATGCATGTAGGTGAGGTGCATAAAGTGAAGGGTTTACGCAAGTTAATGCAGCGTTAAAATGCGACAGATTTGGTTTGAGAAACGTTTGCTGTAGGATAGCTTCTTTTATATACCCAGTTGTGCTTATTTAGTCACCTTTAATAAAGTATTACAGATCTCGAGCTAGTCTTTTAATCGAGTTATTCGATTATTACAGTGGCCGACTACAGATATTCGGTTAGGCAAACACGGACAAAACGACTCACAGCCCCATTTCTAGTAATGTTCTTAACCGTACATAAGAACACGAAATCGTATGTGAAGTACCGATGTACAAGTATCGTGTACCCGATTGTGTGGAAACACAAAGACCCGATACTCATAGCATCGATACCAAATTTACAAAGTAAAACAGCAGTTCGGTAAAGCAATGCAAAAGTTGCACCTTAGGCATGTTATGTTCCAATTGAAGGTTGTGGCTTACTCTCGATTATTATGGCATATCGGAATTTAGTAGGTACTTAAGTTTAGTTGAGTCGCAAACACTTGAATCCTGTGGCGATAAATCCTATCTAATAGCCCTAAAAGTTTTTTTAATTTGAAAGCAATGCTGAAAAAATATGGATCTGATTAAGATTTGATACGATAAAAAAAGTATCAGTATCGAAGGGCAAAAGTACCGATATGGTATTGTATCGTATAGAACCGTACACTTTCGCTTAACCGAATGGTTTGCAGCCTTGCTACAAAGAGAAGGTATACATGTAGCCACGCAGAATCGGTAGCGATAACTCACGATAATTCATAACACCATGGAAGTTTCGCACACGTCCTGCTATATGATGCAGAACCGTGGACACTTACAACATCTGATGAGTCGGCTCTGGGAGTATTTGAGAGAAAGGTTCTTCGAAAGATTTGTGGACCTCTAGGCGTTGGCGACGGCGAGTACCGAAGAAGATTTAATGATGAGCTGTATGAGCTCTACGCAGACGCCGACATAGTCCAACGAATTAAAATGCGCCTGCTACTTTGCCTTTCCATGCAATTCGAATGGAAGAAGATGCACCCTCCCGGAAGGTATTCTTATCGGCACCACTCCGATGGAAGGACCTAGTGGAGACCGATTTGCGATTCCGCGGTGTTTCCAATTGGCACCAGGTGGCGCAACGAAGAAATGACTGGCGAGCTATGTTGGACGGTCAAAATCGCACAGGCGGTTAGATGACCATTTTAAAAAGAAGAAAAAAAAGGTTAAGCCATCCTCCACCTATTGATTCTATCTCAGTCAATGCCTTCGGAATTCCTCTGCGATCGAATTCGGGGTGTCGACAGGAACATTTTCTGAGCCGTCGTTTGCTTGTCCTTTCGGTTTAACTGACCCAGGGACTTAATTCGCTGCACTCTCTGCATGAATTTCGTACGACTCGTAGTTACATTTCTTTCGATATTTCACCAAAAATTTTCGCGAAAACTTTTCGCTCTAATACATGAAGGGCCATTGCATCTTCTCTTGACAATGTGAATGAATCTGCGCGCGCCCATCGGGATAGGTATGTCGAGAGACATATTGGCCGTGATTTTGGTTCGTATAGTGAGGACTGTACTTCCCAGTAGCCTGCACAGCCCACATTCCTGGTTTGTAGCAGATAACACCATTGCGTTTTAGTTCTAGTGCTTGAATTGTTCTCCAGTATCAAGTTGAAAAACTGGAACGAAAAGGCGTCAGCTGGTCTGAAGACTCGGTTAACTTTGAATGGCTCGGTAGATATCCATCCCAATTCTAACCGAGCTATTGGTATTGCACGGATATCAAATTCAGCATGGCAGCACACAGGCAACATCTTTTAAGGCTACCTCGAGGTCCTCTTCCATCTTGTATTCTGCTGCTCAAAATTTTTTCCTACAAATTTGCGGGATCTACAGCCTTTACCGGTTCGAAGCAGATGAATTTTTGTTGAGATGCTTTCCATGGCAGAAATGCACTCGACGGACGACCCCGTTTTCAAAAAAACTTTTTCAAACCACTTTTGATGCTACTTGTTCCGGTACTTGAACAATGGACCATCCTTGCGGTAGGCCAACAACGCTAGCGCCACACTACGGCGGCTGAAAAGCTCATCAAAGATATGATGTGGCTCTACTCCTGCGGGTTACGGGTATACCGGTCGTAAGAAGCGGCTAATATGCACAAAGCTAATGACGTGCAACTCGATGGCTGATCTACGTATAGGATGCCTCTCACCTCTCACTACCCATCTTATCCTTCCTTACGGAAGGAGGGGTGACATGACCTAGAAGGTTTCACTTGTCATAAATCGCTACAACGACAGCCGGGCAGTACCGCAGGGGAGTACCGGAGCGTAACGGGTTCAAATCCGGCCAAGGACTGTTAATTCGACAACACTCCCCAAAACCTTCGGGGAGGGTTTTTGTCGTTACCACAACAAAAACATGGTGTGGCGCTCTTATCATGGTATTTCTTCAAGAGTGTGCGAGTAGTGAAGATTGGGGCGATGGTAGACTTCAGTTAGGTCTGAAGTCACAGAGATAAGGTCCAATGAGCTTACCTACGCTATATAGTTCCTCATATGCTATACTTAAAAGTGTCCTTTAACTCCTATGAGTATGATACACAAATTAAATTTGACTTATATTAAATTTTAGTCAACTTTAAGCTTATGGGATTAATCGCGGATCACTCTCTTTAGCGATTAGTTACACGATTTTCTTCAAGTCCTATGGTGTACTTGTGTGTGCGTTTAAATAAAATTAGATACGTACAAAACACATTTAAATTTGTGAAAACTCTTTAACGCTAAAACATTATTCACTCATTTTCCAGGATATATTCGCCCTCAATTTAAATGCCCTTCATACTTACGCTAATTGAACATACACTTAAAGAAGCACGTACTATTTTTAATTAGTTTTCAGATTTTCATTCAACATAAGCATACATACACATACAGTTGTGTTCAATATAATAGTAGTGAATTAAAATGGATATCGTTCTACGAAATGAAAAGAAGCGGTGCTTTTAGTAATTTTTTTAATTTTAAGCATAGCGAATTCCATAACAGTAACAACATAAAAAGAAATTATAAAGTTAACACAAAGCTCAAGAAAGTTAATTAAACTTTTAAAAATTTTCATAAAAATTTTCATATTTTTGGGCAGAATTTCTAGAAAATTTTTGAGTAGCCAGTTTCATAGTTAGAAGTATCTCAAAATTTCCCCTGAATTTTAAGAACTTTTTTTGTCAAGGATGTTGGGTATTTTATTCCAAACAAAATTAGCTATTCTTCATGCGTTGTAAAAACACCCTTACTAAAAAAATATTGAAAATTCAGGGAAATTTTTGAACAAGCTCTAACTTGCACAATGTTATACGGAAATTGATTGGTCTATAATTGGCGTAATAAAAAAGTTTTTGAAGATTTTGATGTCCAGTTTTTAAAGTTTAACTAACTTTCCTGAACTTTGGGTAAACTTTGAAATTTCTTTTGATGTGTGTTATGGAATCCGCCATATTTTAAATGCAAATTATTGAAATCACAGCTTTTTGCTTATTTCGTCGGCCGACATTTATTTTAATTTCACTACTATTTTATTGAGCACAGCTGTATATTAGAAGATCCGTTAGCATTTCTTTGTATTTCTTGAATTCTCTTAAATTAATGACGTATTCACAATTACAGATATGTTCATACACATACATAAGTAGTAATGTAAAACGTACTTTGACGTATTTCATAGTGAGTTATGTGCTTAAAAGATAGATAACACTGTGTAATAAAGAAAACATTTTAAATACTTACTTCGAGGTTCACAAATGCCTCAGGCTTTGTCAAGCATACCAAGACCGCATACACAACATTTCCAATACATCGTCAGAATGTGGGATTAGTTGCCAAAACCTAAAACTAGGGCTTTTGTTTTCAATCATTAAATTTTCTAAAATTTCTTCTCGTAAATTCTATACCTTTCCATTCCGTACTATTATTTTTTTCTTTTTCCTATAAACAAAAGCAAAATTTATACAAACCAATTCGACGGCTGAGTGGAACATAACCCTATTTAAAAATTTTGCCCAAGAACGCCCAATATCAGATTGAGAATGCCCTATCTTAATGAAAATACAAATCTATTTTAAGCTGAGAAAGGGCGTTTTTGAGTCAAATTCTGGAATAGGGCGTTGTTGGAAAAAATTCTTAGATATAGCGTTGTTGAAACCAATTCTGGATTAGAGCGTTTTTGAAACCAATGCTGATGCTACCTCGTTTTTTTCCGACATCTGTATTCTGAGTTAGCTATCATATATATTATTTCTGTAAGGTCTTTTTGTGTTATTTCCTAATTTTTTGCTCTCATTTGGAACCAATATTAATAAATAAGGTATCGTTTTAAAGGTGGGGGTTAGCTCTACATGCGAAACCATGTTTTAATTAGCGGAGTGCTTTTGTTTAAGCGTATTTTATAAAAATAAATTCTTTAAAATAAACGATTGTGAATGCACAAAAAAATCAATTTGTACTGCAACGCTATTGTGACTGTGACATTCATATGCCTCGCGACATCTACAGTTGAATAGTAAGACTGAACAGTGCTAGAATAATTAAAGGCGAGCGCGCCATCTACACTGGGTCGTAAACTCGAGTTAAAGGGACATTTTTTGAGTTAATTCATATTGATGTTGGCAATCAACTCAAGTTTATGGCTCAATGTGAATGTAATATAAGTGGTGGAATTTCAAATAGCTGTTTGCGCATATTTGTATAATTTTATGGGTAATTCTATAAGACAGCACGTAACTGCTAATATAGGTCCAAAAATATCGGGAAGGTATCAAACGACGGGTTTTAACCTTCGTATCAATAATCCGAAAGCGGAAATTCGATATTTTATGTCTGTTCAGAGATATTTGCAATTAAAGTTGAAATTTTTCTGTCATTTTCATGTGGTTGTTGTAATCACAGATTAGGGTGTACCGAAAAGTGCAGAAATGTGTTCTGTGCAGAAATATTGTGGACCGCGTAGCCGGTGTTGGACCGGCTAAGGTTATTTTTTTGAAGCCTACGCAGAAAGGTGTTGTGCACATAAATAGCTTGGATCAAGTCCCCTATTTGGGATCCTAGGCAATTTTTGGGTTTTTTACTAATAACTTTTCACTGAAACAAATTATTTAATTTCCGCTTTCGGATTATTGATACAGAGATCAAAACGCGTCGTTTGATACGTTTCCCGAAATTTTTGGACCTATATTAGCAGTTACGTGCTGTCGTATAGAATTACCATTTTTTGTGGTCTCACAACAAGTGTAGCTGAAAATCTTTTTTTATAATTTGAGAAAAAGGTTTGAAAAATCCTGGACCTGGACTAACAAAAGGTTTCAAACCATTTTGGTTTTTTTTTTCCGCAAGGAGCGCACGGGTCCAGCTAGTATGTACATATTTTATATTTCAAATTGCCTCCTCCCCAACGTTGATAACTCGGTCAAATGCTCAATAACAATTTTCTCCCTCTTTTGTGCACATCTTTTATAGCAAAATTTAATGGTGTTTTTCCGAGAATGTTTAAAATTTTTTTCTTAATTTTCTTTTGCTGTGACCACGCTAATTGCCTGTTGTGGCTGAACAAGCAAAGTCTATTAAATGAAATGTGCTATCAAGATGAAGAGGTTCATCGAACTATGCATTGAGGGAAAAGCAAGGGAAAGTTGTCAGTATGAATAGAAAAGCTCAAAAAAAAGATCGTATAAGTTATTTGCAGTTAAATCCTTTTCGAAACGTATGATAAAAGTATAATAAACTATTACTAGCAGTCAATTTATTGAAAAAATTAGAGATGATGTCGATCTTTTTGGAATATCAAGAAGGATGATAAATCTTTATTATGGTGAATATAAATTAGGAAAGTTCAATACTTTCTTAAACTATCCAAACTAAGGTACAAACAATTATATATGTATCGATAGAGATCAGGATTTTTTCGGAAATTTTATTAGGTATTCTCCTATTCTGGTCAGTGAAAAATCTAAATTAGTGGCAATCATCCAAATCGGTGCAGGCGTTCTTGAGTTATAAGCGTTGGAACTAACGTCACTTTCTTTTATATATAGATATATATCTGTAGCCTACTTATATGAGTTGAAAGTAAACTTGTCCGACCGTACCCATAGAGGAACAAAGGGGATCTGTCCGACACTACCCTTTCAGGCATAAAAGATACTGATGTTAGTCCAGTAATCTCTGGCTCAAGACGCTTACTTTGAGCGGCAAAACAAAATAAAAAAAAATTAAATTAAATTGTATATTTTTGTTTTGTCAGCTCTAGGTCCAAAAGTAATGAAAACCAATTTTCTTTATTTTCCCAAAAAAGAATTTATAAAAAATAAAAACAAATAAAATTAAATTAAATTAAATTAAATTAAATTAAATTGAATTAAATGAAATAAAATAAAGTAAAATAAATAAAATAAAATAAAATAAAATAAAATTAAAATAAAACAAAGTAAAATAAAACAAAGTAAAATAAAATAAAGTAAAACAAAATAAAGTAAAATAAAATAAAGTAAAATAAAATAAAATAAAATAGAATAAAATAATATAAAATAAAATAAAATAAGATAAAATATAATAAAAGAAAATAAAATAAAATTAAATAAAATAAAGTAAAATAAAATAAAGTAAAATAAAATAAAATAGAATAAAATAATATAAAATAAAATAAAATTAATATAAAATAAAATAAAATAAAATAAAATATAATAAAACAAAGTAAAATAAAATAAAATAAAATAGAATAAAATAATATAAAATAAAATAAAATAATTACAAAGAAAATAAAGGAAAGGAAAGGAAATAAAAACCAAAGAAAGAGGAGTAGGACAATTTAGAGCAAAGAAAGGGACATGTTAAGAGAGCTACTGAAATGGAAGTGCAGGAAGGTAACAGCATTGACAGTAAACGGTACAATGAACAAACGAAAGGAAATGAAAGAAAGAAGAGGAAAGTAAAGTGAAATAAAATATTTTAATATATGAACTGTAAAGAAAGGCTAAGGAAGAGAACAGCAAATATTTAAATAAAACACTTTTATGTTGTTGAAAAGTGGTTCAACACTTTTCGGTCCATATACTCGTAGTTAAGATGAACTTTATTTTTTTACAATCGAGTAAGACTGCCTACAGTTTGATACCCATAATTGCTTATTCTATTTTAATAAAGAAAAATTCATTTACCTGGACGACCCTATAATGTGTCATATTAACTTTATACACAATTTGATCCATATCGGCTTTGCTTTTATGAAAATTGAGTTTTTGCATCTTTAAGAAATTAAAAGCTACACTTTGCATGACAGTTTGGTAGTAGCTCACATTTATTTCTTACGATGACATGTTTCGAGGTCACCAAGTTTTCTGAAGAACCTTTCTCGGACACTGGGATGCGAACCAAACCGCAATTTTTTTATTTTTTATTGGCATAGAATTTATGGGATTTAAAAGTTATGGTTATGTGTTAGTCTCAACCCTGTTCAAAAGTTCAAATCGTTAGATCACCAAGCAGTTTATATATTGAAAATAAATTTAACTCAGAGTTAGACATTAATATATGACTAAATCAATGCAAAGGGCATTTATGGCCTCTAAGTCCCGAGTTTGAGGGTATGTCGAGCTAATTGTCTAATACAACCTAACTGTTGATTGTAAATGAAAATTTGTAGCTTTGTTTGCTTATAAAATTGTAGAATTCACTTGTGAGGAGCTATTAATTAAAAAAAGCTAGCTTGAAAGTCAAAATAATAAAGCTACTTTTATTTGCACTTTCTAGTTGCACTCACATACGAGAGCGCTGCATCAAAGAGCAAAATTTTATTGAATGAATAAACAAACGAGCAATTGGTAGTAATAGAAATGGGTCAGCAAATCCTTACAATTTGAGAAAAACAAATTCAAAAATAAATTAATAAATAGCATGTCTAAGAGAGAACTGATTTGATGAAGTGAAAGGTTTTTTCTTTATAATTGAATATTGTGACCTACGCTCCCTCTACACAATATTCCAAAATTGCTGTGCTTGTGAAAATTAAAATAAACCACAGAGCAGAGCAGCCGACGGTGCTCAATATACTCGTTTGTAGATATAACTAAACTAATTGCTAGTACATAAATAGGCTTTCAGTAGGAATATTCAGCGAATAGATGTTTGCCATATTTTTGTGCAATTTCTATTCTTCAATTTATTTCTTTAAAATAACTTACCAAGTGAACATGGAAAATCTATAAAAAATCAATGTGACAACAGGTAAGTAAATTCTTGGAATTTTTTCAGCAGAGCGTTTTGAAAGTGTGTTTCTTTAACTGAAAGCAGAGATTTTAGACCCACTTGAAACTTTCAGACTCAATGTAAGTGAATAAATAGTATTTTAGTTTCCTATGTGACTTTTAAAGTGCAATTAATATTTTAAGGAAACATGAAACAAAATAGGTAATGGAGCAATTTTTGATTCAATTTTTTTTATACAATTAGATGAAATCAAGAAATTTTATTTCATGAATTGGAGATTTATTTAAAATATGTCACTTACATTACTCTCATTATTTAAAATGAAGAATCAATGCGAGAAATTACATACACGTAAAAATATTTAGACACATACACATGTATATTGAAATGTTTCCGAGAATAAAATAAGAAAACAATAAATATCTGCAATGCAATAACCTCAAACATCATGTACATTGCAGTAAGTACACATCAAATCGACAGCAACACCAGCCAACCGCAATCAAACAATGTGTCCTTTGGGTGTGAAATCGATTAAAGCATCAAGAACGGAAGTCAATCAGAAGTCAGGAATTTGTGTGATTGTAAGAGAAAGGGAAAGCTAAAGTTGGAATCAATTGTAAAAGCATTGGAGTTAATGGAATCAAAGATAGCAAAGCCGGCACCCACAGCAAGGTTATTTTTTCAAGCTGTTCCTGCTTCCGAGTATGAAGAGAAGCTGATTGGTGCAGACATTTTTGATTTTGGATTGTTAATGTAGGTTTTGTCTTTTTGTGCATTAAGAAGCGAGATTTGAGTGAGACTTGTTATATTTGCTTTCAAAAGCGTTTATGTCTTCCGGCTATTGGCGTGCTGCTTCAATTATTTGAATTTTCTTCTGTATGTGAATCTAGCAAGACTAATTCTTATAAATAAAAATGAATCACTCAATAATCTATTTTTTTTTTACTTAGAGAACAAATGATTTCTGGCAAACCAATTTTTAAAAAAATTATATTTTTTAATGAAACCGTGACAGCAGCAAATTAATTAAATTGTTTAAAAAAAAAAAAAACATTATAAAAAGTTTAAGAAAATACCCAAATGGACGATTTTCAGATTTTAGTAATTCATGATCGAATTATTTACACACAAATTTTCAATAATATTCAATATTTTAAACCAGCAAAAAAAAAAATCGGTCTCGTATCATCACTCACTAAAATTTAGGTTTAGGAAAAAAAGCTAATATCAAATGTAATTATGAAAGATAATCATTTTACATTTTACTAAATTGCAAGTGAAATCAACTGAATTTTTGATTTATGATGAATTTTTCATTTTAAACTAAATAAACCAATACCTGCCACAAATGATCACCTATACCTATTATTTGACTAGTTAAAATCAAGATCTGTTTTTCTATCCTTCTCACACATGGCACTATTTCACAAACATTGATTTAAAATATGTAATTCTTAGAATAGATTTATTAAAATCAATGTTTAACTTTTATAAAATCGTAAAAAAATCGATAGTTAAAAATAATCGATTAATTTATAAATTTATTATTTATTCACATCCTTAATTGAAGTGAAGGCTTAAAATTTGCAACTCTGTTTAACAGCTGATGACAATGCAATCCATAAGGCGAGAGGGGGTTCGCCGTTAGGGGGTGTTGATATTGAGATATCTTGAAAATTCATTATAAATTTGTGAGAAGATTTTTAAGCTCGGGCTAGACACGAAAGACTTCAAATGTTGTTCAGAAAACCTGGTTCCAATCCAAAGATAAACTAAAAAATTCGGCTAGAAATGGTTTGGGTTGAACTAGAGACTTTGAAAAACAAAACTCTTTTATGTAGTTTAGTTTCATACGCTCGTAGAGCGATGGGAGTGATTACCCCTCCTCAGACCTGAAGAAATATTGGACGTGCTTAATTTGCCCAAAATTCAAATGCATTTTTTTTAGATATCCGCAAAATTGAGATTCTTCAGGTAAACGTCTCCTGATTTTCAAAACGCATCTCAATAAAACTTTAAGAGGACTGTGTGAGACACGTTGGTCAGAAAAACATGATGGTATTATACAATTTGAAGACAGTATCACAGAAATTGTAAATGCTTTGAAAAAATTCACAGTACGGCAAGATACGAAAACGACATCGGAAGCTCGTTCGTTAATAAAGGCGATTTAAGACACAGAATTCATAGGAAAAAATACCGTCTATTGGCAGGAGAGTACGAATTTTAGTCCGAACTCTGGACAAAAAAGCCCGATAAAAAATCGATACCAAAATCGGTAGTAGAAGCTCTGGCTACACTGCCAGTCAGTAATGCTTCTCCAGAAAGAAGTTTTTCTACCCTTCGGCGATTGAGACATGGTTACGAACAACTATGACTGAAGAGAAGCTCACTAGTTTAGCACTTTTACATGTACATTATGATATTGAGATCGACGTTGAAGACATTATAGAAAGATTTGTATCATAACAGCTTGACGCTAATTTATGAAAAATAACAATGTTTACCGTTTCAAAAACATCTTTGTAACAAAACTACATATTTAATCTGTCGACGAATTGATTGAAAAATACTTAATTTCAATTAACATTATTGTTCATCTCTTTTTTCCTTGTTTTCATTGCTCCAATAAATATAGATTCAAGATAACTTGAGCTGTATAAAATCATTTCCTGTTTGCTTTTTGTTCGAAAGCTAATTTGAGTGCTTAAAGATAAATTCGTTACGTTTATTCGTAATTATGCCAATACCGTGTTCTGAAATTAGTCACTCATTTATATTACTTACTTACTTACTGAGACCTGTATCCGCCCCTCTCTCGATACCCGATTTTGGCGCCATATGAAAGAGGTTCGTAACACTGAGCTGGAGTAAACAGAACAGGACAACAGGTCTTTAGTTGATATTCTTTATTGCTGTCTATCTATCTATGGCGCGATATACAACAGGTATATCATCATAAACCTCCTAAGAGATTTTTGCACCAAGCTTCTCTTCCAATTTGTGGTGTGCCGATTTGAATTTTCCCTACAAATTGGTGGGACCTACAGTTTTTTGCCGACTCCGAACGGCATCTACAAAGGAGACGAATTTTTGCTGAGAAGCCTGTCATGGCAGAAATACACTCGGAGAGTTTGCCAAACCACTGCCGAGGGGCGACCCCGTTTTGAAAAACTTTTTTCAAATCACTTTTGATGTTACCTGTACCAGGGCTCGAACCATGGACCTTCGGTGTGGTAGGCCGGCAACACTACCTTCACACCACGGCGGCCGCCTTTATTGCTGTCAGTTATAGAAAAATTTAGATGACTAATCCGCCTAGAAAGTGTGGCCAGCACCTTTTAAGACCTCCATCACCTAGCCTCAGTTTCAACATTTTTCTCAATATAAGCTCTAGCAGCTTGGAATAAAGTTGCCACCTTCGAGCACCGTCATACATAAATACATTTTAGGAATGCAAGTATGTTCGCTTTTCGATTTTATATTCTCAGGATTCTAAAAGTAGTCTCAGAGTTTAGGTAGTGGTGGTTTTTCTAGAGTTAAACTTGATGAAAGGGAAGAAGAAGTTGAGATACAATCTAACTTTAAAATATATACCAAATAATTTTATTTGTAATAAGAGTTTTATTAAAATAGAAAGATATTGCATTACTAACAAGGCATAATCAAACAGTCACATGCATTAAAGCGGGTCGATTTTTGTCCATATAATCCCCAGTGTGGAAAATGTTTGACGGATCATTCTGAGCAACTTTTCTTGACAAATTATGGATCTAAAACCGATCCGAATAGCGCGATTTATAAGCTGAAATTTCATATACAGGTAAAGATGCTCACAAATTATAAAAGTTTATCTTCAGAATGGCGGAGTTTAAATTGGTTTCAGACCCATAGCTTCTTAAGTAAAGTTGTTCAGATTAATTCGTGTAAAACTTATCGCATCAAGGACTTTTCGTATTTTCCGTGCCCTACAAATCAACTCACTCTAATATGTACATATTTTTGGCTAAAGTTTTCATTCTTTGAAATTTAGTTTAACCAAGTAAGGAAAGGAGTGTCTTCGACTGTGCCGAAGGCTTTATACCTTTCATGAATACGCATCACCGCTTTAAGTGTCCGATCCTTACTCACAATTAGTAAAAACTCTGCAAAACTGATAACTTAAAGATACATAGCCCAAACCCCATTTATCGGAACAATCGATTGTATGGGAGCTATAGGTTATGTAGGTCCGATCTGGGTGATTTTTACTACGCACATTATACATATAATAAGTACCAAACCTGAAAAATTTTACGTTCCTAGCTTTTTAATTGCAAAATTTATAGCCTAAACCCCATTTATCGAAACTATCGATTGTATGGGAGCTATGCGTTGTATTGCTCCGATCTTGCTGATTCCGAACAATGATTAATCTCATGCCAAATGGTGGCTACATACCAAATTTTATCAAGATTTCTCAAAAACTGAAGGACTAGTTTGCGTACAAACAGACAGACGGACAGACGGACATAGCTAAATCGACTCAGCTCATCGACCTGATCATTTCAGTGTACTTATTGGTGGGTCTATCTCTTCTTCTTCTCATGCTTACAAACATCGGACCAAAGTTATAATACCATTTTATGTTCATGAAAGGTATAAAAATGTTTCTAGGAGATGTGTCTTCTGCAAACCTCACTTGATTAGCACCAATTTTGTGAAGGAAACGGATATTTATCATTCTGTTTTTAAACTATGTGGCGTAGTCATAGCCAAAATTAAATACAAATTAAAGCTAGATGAATTCGTGTAACACATTGTAAGTCCCAAAAACGTTTGTCTATATACTCTAGGTATTATCGGTACCTTAAAACGTATGTGATACAGCGACATCGATATACCTAAATGTATTAAGAAATCAAATGACTATGAATTAATCTCTATTTGTTTGTTTTGCCCTCATACGAGTAGACGTGCACACATGTTTCATATAAAGCATCACTCAAAGAATCTACAAGACGTTGAGATTGTATCATTTGTGAAGCGCAATTTCAAACTTCCTGCCAAACGTTATCAAAGAAAACTAAAGCTCTGCTATCATACTTACCTAAGCATTCTTATATACTTTTATATATGTATGTAATCTCCTTTTTAGATATGAACATACGTTGTACCACACATGCAAAGTTACTGAGCTTACTCACCGCTCTACCTCCTTTCACCGCAAAATACCGACAATCTGTTATTTTATCATTCGCATGTGTTTCAAAATCTTTTGCATGATTGATTTCGAGCTTGCTTCAGCTTAGCTGGATTTATCTTTGATATTTTTGGAAATACTTTTTACTTTTTTTATTTTGCTGTTGTGGATGTGTGTGTATACAAGGCTTCCCTAACCTCTATAGGAAAAAAACTTAATATATAATTTCATATTTTATCAAAATTCATTATTATCAAAGCCATCCTTCATATTGCATTAATTCGCTACCCTACCGATATACTCGTATCTTCTATATCTAAAATACTTAAGCTCGCTGAGAGAAGACTTTAATTTTTAACTTCATACTCATTTGAAAGTAGTACTTGTTGGCAACATCAATTTTCCATTGCTTTTCTAGGCTGAGATCTGGTTCCCAAATAGACTAAGTGCTTCACAGATTTGAATATATACTTTTACACACCTTTTGTATTTAACAGCAGCGATGCTCCCTTTTTTTTTGGATTTGTTCACACCTGTATTATAATTCAGATGTTTTAGCTTGGTCACATACCACATTGGCACAAAGAAAATGGTGTATCCCACAGTCAATTTATTGTTCTGTTATTGAATAAGTTCTGTTATCTTTACAGTTACATTGTTCTCACAAATGTTCAAAGTTCCATTATTTTCACAAAATAATGTTTTTTTTTTAAATTAATAAATCAAGTTTTTCGTTCTTCTTTTGGGCGGGCACAAAAGCTGTCCTTGAGACTAGCATGAGGAAGCATTGGACAATTGGGGTATAATTTCAGTAATATGAATATAGCAGATCTATTTAAATGCAAAATCTACTTCTGAAGTTTGTTAATAATTGAGAGTGTTTCCGTGAGAATTGAATGAAGATACATATAACCTACCAGATGTCGGCTAAAAATTATAAGCACTCGCCAACTTTTGCATGCTCCTTAAAAAGATATGACCAGATTTAATAGTCTTGTTCAGATTACCATCTCCGGCATCAGCTGATAGGTCAGTAAGAATCACGATAGAGTCGTGTTTATTGACCCTGGTTTGGGTTAAAATGGCTCGGAGGAGCCCTTTCCAACCTAACGGAGCTTTTCATATTACTCAACGTAATTTGACAAAGCTGTATAAGCTTTCAAGGGGAGTCAAATTCAATCGTGAAAGCATACAAGCACCTTTGAGTACTAATTTTGTTGTCATAGGTCTTATGCTGAGCTTGACGTATCTTAAAAATCTGCTGTCTTGTCAACAACGGATCGGGATTAAAGTTAGATTAATTTATTTTCAAAAGAAAGAGAGGTATTAACTGTTTGGCAGTACAAAAAAAAAATTTACATATTTTAAGGACTATTATGGTGTGTATTAGGGATGCCAATTCCGGAATCCCGTGTTTTTTTGTGCCTCGAAAATCTCTGAATTTAAAGTTCTCGGCTAAATGTAAATTAAATACAGAGCTTCTCAAGACCAATGTCATATTTCAGATAACAAAAAATTCTGTTTTTGCGCGGATAAAAAAATATATCACGAAATCCTCTCAACATAAGATTAAAATTTTGGTGCGGACTTTGGCAATTTTTTTTTTTAACCAAGGGAAATAAAATTTTAAAGGGTTTGAAATATCTTTAATTTTTAACCTACTTTTCATTTATTTTAAATCTGGTTAGTTTTACAAAAAATCTATACACTTTTTCAACCTGGAGAATAATGAAGACGTAAATTCCGGAATCAATGCCGGGGTCCCGATTATAGCTAAAATCGAAAAAAAGATAACAGCTTTAGTGTATACACATAAATCCACTTCTTTGCAATTTTTTGTATTGCAATACAATTTTGCTTATTCAAAAGGAAAAATTGGTCTCAATGCTAAAGACAATTTTAATGCTTTAATATCTTTTCCTATCAATTGAAAACCCATTAATTGAAAGCATTCAAGTTTCAAAATGCCCAAACATATGACAATTGTGAAGGCATATTAGAAAGTAAATCTTTCTACCTTTAATGGCACGAGCTATTCAATTAGATTTAGAAAAGAAATTTCTATTACGAATTCATTAAGGAATATTGTTCTCCATTTACTTGCTCTTATTTGCTTTTATTTATATAAAATGCTCACTAAATTTTCCTGGATTATACACCCAGATTTAAGAACCACTAACAACCCACGTATAAAAAACACATACAACCACCACATACATACGAGTACATGAGTCCAACGCTCTAAAAGAAGCTAAGCTGAATTGATAGATGGTAGAGCATTGAACAGTCAGTCAACTGTCTGATTGATAACATTATTTGCCTTTCGAACAAATGAATGTATCTTAATAGACACAAATGGCTGCAAATTTCTACGAGTATGGGGTAGAAATCAGAGACATAACTATTATAAGAAATAATCATAAAAGTTCCAAAATAATTATTTCATTTAAATAGATATTTTCTTGAGTCTTATTAATTTGCAACAAAATAAATAGAAATTGTTTATAACAATTATTGAAAGACTTTTATAATTTTGAACGTGAAATAATAGCTATTCGACATTTTTTTTATAAGACTTTTATTCTGTAATTTATGTATATTATACAAGTTTCACAGTGAAATTATTTGTAAGATATATTTTTTTAAGTCTTCAAAGTTGTTCAATGTAAGACGCAAATTGAAAAAGCTTTTTATGTAATTAGTATTTCAATGATTTGCTTTAGTAAAACTGATTATATGACCTTTTTCAACAGTTAATTTTTTCTTATGAAGGATTTTTATTGGGCATATGAGGGTCTAATGTAGACACATCTTCACTCGAGTTAAGGTATTCAAGGAACGAGATAGGAAACAAATCAAATGGCAGATATTTGTGAACTCTGCGAATGGGCCGCCAGAGCACCAATCAAAGGATGACACAGCCTTAGTGCTCGGCGTATCTCATCGCGATGCTAATGAAATGGCATACCCAAGAACCATAAGAAGACATCCCGTAGCTCTTCTGAGTGCAGTGTTCTGACGAACTGTAACTTCTTCTAATGTGTATCATGGTGGCTCAGGATTAGCTGGCCGATTGCTTTGTATATTGCCAGCAAAGCTACTTTTTCTTTTCCAAGGTACTAATAGACAGTGACTTGAAAATTTTGGTGTGGCCTAGAACTTTGCTTGCAATCGTCACATCCAAGAGTTTAGGTTATTTGAAATTTTGAAGACCAAAGGCTTCGCTGGCAGGGTCATGTTATGCAAATGAATAAAGAAGATCCGGCCCAGACAGTTTTCCTATCGACACCTGAACTCGGCAGCAGCAGAGGAAGAGGCCTACAATTTGATGGAAAAAAACAGACGGAGACCTCCCTATGTGTGGGCTAAAATCGCCCAGGCGGTTAAGCACCAGGAAAAAGTACCACCACGATTCTTAACCCTCGAAAGATAACGCTATTCTATACCCTTGGAAATATAATTACGTAGGAACGACGTACGTTGTGATCACAACTCCAATAAAAAAAAAACTCACCGCATATAATCATCCACCACCAATAAGCTGCAGCAACCGACTGAGAAAACTGAGCGTGCGAAGTTGCTCCGGAAATAAAAGAGTCTCAGGTAAAAAAAAAAACAAAAATTAGTACGTCATTTCGACGTGCGTTATCTTACTAGGGTTAAAATGTATTACAGTTCGACAGATATGGAATATTTTCCTATCAATATTAATAATAGTGGTAAGTTTGGCACAACATTGACATCGTAGGTAATAGACGGAAGATAGAATCCGGAGCATATTCTATTTTAAGCCTCAGCTTAATTATACTTTATAGGCAATGTGATTGTAAACACCTTTGTATAACTTGCTTATTTTACGACAAAAATTAAAATAACTTTTTTTAAAGGCTCAAAAAAATTGTCTATAATTATTATCGAAAGACTTTTATTTTAAAAGTTTCTAAAAAAAGTTATTTGAAGACTCAAAAAAATAAAAATTGCTCAAAGTAAAATATCAAACAAATAAGTACAGTTGACTCAGAAAAATATTTCTCAGTTATATTTACTACGAAAAGATTTTTTTATATTTGTTGAAATTTCTGTGATTTTGATGAAACTCAAAATAAAAATAATTATTATTTTGGATGCCTGGTAGAAACAGGTAATATGTGTAATTTTTTTTTAAATTTAGAGATGTTATGTTGTTTACACCTTTCTTGAAATGGTATAATAACTTTGGTTTGTAAGTATGAGAATAAGAAGAGATGGAGAGAATTGTTTCAGGCGATGAGCTGATTCGTTTTAATCATGCCCGTTTGTCAGGCGGTCGATCCGCTTGCATGTGTAAACGCAAACCAGTCCCTTAAAATGCAGCCGCCATGTCAACAAGATTGGCTCAATTTATTCCATATATTAATGCCATTACCCATTTATTAGCAGTTCTGAAACTAAATAGTTAGGAATGCAAAATTTTGCAAGTTTTGCACTTTTTACATATGTAATGTGGTTAGTGAAAATCAGTAAAATTTACTAAAATATCTTATAACAATCATACCACAAATGCTTTTGATAAAAGGATTTTCGTCTGAATATATTTCAATTACCAAGGTAAGAATATCAGATTCCGTACAGTATATACAGTTAAGTAACCATCAAGTATTTTGAATAGTGCTATACTTTTACAATGTTCTTTACTAAACATAATTTCGAAATTGCTAGCATATAAAATAACAAACCCGAAGAGCACAATCGGGGTGTCAAAAAAGGACATATCCAGCAGGCGCATGATCAATTCTCCCAGAAAATGCTACATACGTAATGTTATGGTAAATTGAGCTGAAATATGAGTTTAGCTGACAAAAACCAGCGTTCTGATAGCCTAATGGTTAACAAAACGTACCAAAATTCCCGTGATAAAGATGTGTAGAGGCTTCAGAAAAGAATCTATAAGAAAACCTTTGACGAGTTTCTTATTATTATAAGTGTGCAAGTTAATTTAGTTGTTATCTTTTCACGCAACAAAAATCTTAACCGATCATCGTGAAAATTTTTACACATAGTCTTGGAGAGAGTGGAATTAACATAGTGTTGCGATTGTTCTAAAGTACGTACCATCCCTAATTTAATAACATTCCCACCACTAATTAACACAACAGACATAGCAATGACTACACTCATGCCTCGAAGTAGGAGAAAGAGTGATAGCACGCTAAGAGCCAAAGGGGACCGACCTTTCGGGAGCACGAAGAGCGAACAACCTAGAAACTTCTAGGTGAGTAAGATACCACCACCTCGGACTATAAAAGGCAGTAATCCATCAATCAGTTTGTGTTGTTCAGTGAACTGACTGTGGACTAACTTAACTCGTGAACTTGTTTTGCGGTTATTACCAGTAAATAAATTTGCTATTTGTAAATAGTATTAGCACGTTTGTTTATTTGAATTAATAGCGATTGACAAAATAATCGAGGAACCATCGAACTTGTCACAATAGCATAGGACAGTGGTCGCAAAAGGTCATATTTGGTTCAAAACCACCTAGAGGCCACGAAACTTAACCGATTTTTAAAATTTAAACGGGGTATTGTTCAGGAGCTGAAAAGCAAGAGATTGTCGATGCGTTTTTTTTTAAATTTTTTGTCTAAAAAAGCATACAATAACTGTAGACTTTTGGGCTATATAGGTGGTTTTAAACTTTAAAAGGGTATTTTGGCCCTAATTCCAGATTTTGGGGGGGGGGGGGGGGGGGAAGTTGAAATTTTGAGTATGCAGTTATTTTATGCTTTATATGGTCTAAAATCTGTAGAACAGTCGAAACAATTTTTTAAAAATTTTTTAATTTTGTTGCACACTGCTTGCTTTTTAGCTACTGAACAATACCCCGGTTAAATAAAATCGGTTAAGTTTTGTGCCCTCTAGGTGATTTTGAACCTCACGAGACCACTGTGGGGCGCAGGAACACTAACCCCATTAGCAATTTTAAGAAAATGAGAACTGAGACAATAAGCTAGTCGATAAATGAGATATAGGTCAAAATTTGATTGAACAACTTTCTTAATATTTGCATACAATGCTCGTATCAAAAGAAAGGGTCGGACCAGAGATTTAATTTGGACCTGGATTTTTTCGATAAATTTATTTTCAATTTATTTTATTTCAATAAATTAATAGATAACTGAGATAGCGAACAGTGCGAGCGAAGTCGCTTTATTTGAGCGCAAATTAAATCAAAATATGAATTTAAAGAAATATGTATTAGGTGTAAGGTAATAGGAAATAGGACAGCGCCATGTTAAATGCGCCCAATTTATTGCTACTACAGAAGATTGAGCAGTAGCTACAGTTTTTTCTACAGCAAAACGACTAAACTAATACTACTGAAATCATAGAGCACAGTTTTATTTGTGGTGATGCCTGATCTAATTACTAATTTAATAGAAACCAGTAACATTTCAACTACCTAACTGTAGGCGTAGACGCCTGTCAGGCTTTGAAATGATAAAAATTATATATTAGGCAATTGACATAAAAAAAAATATGTTTTGATTGATCCTTCCTACAATTTGTGTGCATAACTCCAAACAAATTACAAGACACTCGAAACACTTCTACACGTACAAGGTGGCGCAAAAGTAAGCTTCCGATGTTCAGCATATCGGTTGTGGCACGTGTAGTGTGTGCTGTTGCACCGTCTTGTTGGAACCACATGTTTTCCAATCCCAATTCATCAAGTTGCGGTAAAAAAAACTCGTTGATCATTGCTCTGTAGCGCTCACCATTCACAGTAACCGTTTGGCCCCGACCGATTATTGGTCAAATAAATAGTCAGCAATATTCCGCGTTCTGGAGCAGTGTAGCGTAACATTGTTTATTAACGTGTATTTCGCATGTGTTTACTACACAAATGCCAAAACAGAACTGACTTTAGGGGCCAATCGCAAAATTTATAGCATTTTCTGATAGGAGGATTACTTTTGCGCCACCTTGTACATACATATACATATATAAACATAAGTACCCTGCATAAAAAGCGATTAGTCTATGATGATTTCGGGATGAGTAGCAAGGGAGCATGCCACCAATACCAGTTTTGATCTCTTTGTATGGGTTAACGTGATAACTTTTGTCGGAGCCTGTCCTATGAAGAGACTAATTGGTCTCTTTTATGATTGAAAGGGTAGTGTCGGGGAGATCTCCTTTTTCACCTAAGGGTACGGTCGGACAAGTTTACTTTCAACATGTATGAGTAGGCTACATAAATAGGAATAGTTGGGATCAATTGTAGCGCACTGTGGACGAAGGGTATTGATCTCGGATCACTCTCTTAAGAGATCAGTAGTACAATTTTTTACAGGGTAGCCTTAGATATGTTTGACTGGCTGTGTGAACAGAAAAATCTTGTCACTTCGCATTATGTTCTCACGTTATGGTTTTGCACCATTTTTGATTGATAGAATGACAGATACAAGAATTTACCATTTAATAGAGCGCATTACTGTATACATATATATGCGTACATGTGTATGGATGTGCATAGAAATGAAAATAAACTGGCGTGCTTTGTAGGTAATTATGGCATGTTTGCGTGCTGAAAACAGAAAATCCTAACCTAAATTGTGTGAGGTATTTAGTAGTCATACACACCTATACTTTAATTGTATTTATGTTTGTTTGTAAATGCATGAAGAGGCAACACTTTTAGTGATTTGCATATATGTATGTAAGTGTACTTCTAGACCAACAATATTGTACTAAAGATGTATTGAAATAAGTAAGTTTATACTAGGGATAAGTTATGATTAGCATGAACTGCTATAATCCCAATAGACTGCCCCACATTAAAAAAAATTAAACTAATATTTATATTCTTTTTGAGAATGTTGAAAAACAAATTCTGTAAAAGTTACGGATCTTGATATTAATTTCTAGAGGTCTATCTTTTCTAGTCTAGATTTTTTATGAGATATAGTTTTGTAGAAAATTCAATTCCCCACAAAAAAATTCTAAATGAAAATTAGGCCTTATTAAAAACTTTTTTCTTTGTCCTGTCTAAAACCTTACTTGCCTACATTTAACAAATTCTACTCTTTTCCCTCGCCACTCATTTATTCCTTGATCTTCCTTTTTCTTTTGCTTTTCCGCCACCCCCATACATCATTACTCTTCTTTACCCTCTTCATTTTTCTCTAGTACCTCCTTTACATCTCAAATTTCTATTCCTACTCCCCTTCTTCTCCCTTTTCCTTTGCACGTACTGATATGTACATAGTTTCGAAGCTGTAGCGAATAAACTTTTATTTGTTCCTGTTACCGCCTACTTTTTCCAAAGTGTTTTTGGTTTATAGAACACATATCAATACATAAAACATCACTAACTTGAACAAATAAATTTCTGGCTAACTATTAGTAGCTACGGAAAGGTTAAAGTTTGAAACAACGCTATTAGGTACAAAAGCCACATGTGAGAAAGAGCCTACTCCATGTACCTCTTGGTTATTTGAATACTCAAAAATGAATAGGAAATGATATGTAAATGTTAAGCTCACAGCAGTTGAGCACTTGCTACACACATCTGGAGATTACATATGCACACATTAGACTGTGCCAAATAATTTTTTATTTGTTTTCAAATTTTATTAATAATATTTTTAAAATGACGAAAAATAATGCTGTAAAAGACGCAGATCTGAAAATTAATTTCTAGATGTTTATTATTCTTAGTTTTAGATTTTGTAGGACTGATATCATTTTACCTTAAAACTTTCCAAACTATTGAAGCAAAACAATTTAGCTGTACCCCTTTGGTAGGATTTTGAATTCCGCACAAAACGTTCTCAACAAAAAATTTCGTCACGTGAGCCGTTCTAGAGTAACGAAGCTTTAAAGATTTTGTTCTGGTTTTCTGATTTAAAATTTTTATCTCGGAAATTCGTCAAGACCAAAAAATCACTGTAGCAAAAATATAAACGCACATTCTGAATGGCAATTGTAATATCTAAAAATTGGTGTAAACACAATTTCTTTGGAATTTACTTTGCAAAAATTATTTACCATTGTATTAAGAAAAAATTTATTAATATTTGCTCTTGGTTACCCAAACACTGTTTACTTAATGTACAACAATATTTTATCAAAATTGTACTAAACTATAGGAATCTCATAGTATATTTAAACGTGTTTTAGCTCAAAGCTGTTTACTGTCAAAGCCGCAAAAAAAGTTGGCAGATCTGGTAACACGGTACATGCATATACATTTATTTGGACGTGTTGTATCCAAATGTCCCATCAGAATTCATCTAAGTGGTTGTTGTGCCGCCCTTAACTTACAAAGTGAAAATAAAGAACTGTTTTCTTTTTTATCGGAGCTGAATACGAATCTCGACAAGGGATTCAATTCCGATGACAGATTCGAATTCACTACTCAGTTCCCTTAAAGAATCGGTATTAATTATTTTTTATAGTTTCCCCAAATTTCCTAAGAAAAAACGTGAAATCAGAAGAACATACCAATCTTGAAACCTTGGTTACTCTGGAAATTACGAAAATTGTTATTTTTAACTTTTTTGTGGGGAATCCGATTTCCTAAAAAAAACTTGTACAGCTAAATTTATTTGTTTGTCCGTTGTATACCAAAACTATAATCAGACTTACAAAATCTAGGTTAAATATCAATGACAGACTTTAAGAATTTAATATTAAGGTATCTAACTCTTGCAGTATTTTTACGCATTTTAAAATAATAAAAATATAATTAAAAAAAAAAAACAAACATTGGGCCAGGCTAATATATATACATATGTATGTATCAGTGATATCGCGAATATTGGCATTTCCATTCGCATTCGCATTCGAAAAATTTCTGCGAATGTTTTGCGAATATGAATTTAAGAAAAAAGTAATTTGAAGATAATACCAGGTTAATAAGACTACAATCCATTTATTTCCAATGTTTTTTAATGCATGAAAAAGTAACTTAACTTATAATATATGATCAAACTAAAAATATATTGTTAAACGATAAACTATAAATATATGTAATATAAACAAACAAACAAAAAATTGTAGACGCTTCAACAAAATTACTTCTCTCTTAGAAAATAACAATGAGTTAATAATTAAACTTCAGCGACTGAAATATAAATAGAAATCGCAGGACAGCTTCAAAAAAAACCACGGGACTTACTGGCTTTTAAGCATAAACAAAACAAAGATAACAATAGTCATTAGCTGTGTTCGGTGACAAAACTTGCAAAGAAATGTTAGCAAAGTGAGAATGACATACAACATTCTCGAAACGCCGAACAGGAGTCAGTAAAAACTTGCAGCGAAACATCTGTTGCCATTTTGATTGGTTAATAGCTCAAATATTTAAATTTTCGTTAGTTCTTTCCCATGTCACGATCAGCTGTTATCACATTCAAATTTTACTGAGTGAAATTCCCCCAGCAGAAACTTGCAACGCTATCTCTCAAAGAAATGTCAAAATGCGCTCTCTCGCATTCATTTTATAAAATTTTTAAAAATTGTATCTCCACCGAACACAGCTACTGCTCTTATTTTATGTATATCACTGTGCAGTCATAGTCTCAGATCAAAATAGCTGCGAATGAGAAATCATAGTCACAAGACACAATGTTCATAAAAAACTAACTCTAATTTCTGTGAAGATACACATTTTTATACCGCTTTGGTGCCACTATTGGGAATTTTATTTGTCAATATTAAATTATTTAAATTTGTTTGTTTCAATAATGAATGCAAACCACCCTGTGTTGGTTTGTGCTGTGGGGCTTCGGAGTAAGTTGCGCTACTTGTATATATATACTCTGGCCAGGAGGGCCAGAAACACTAGATTATTTATATATATAAAAACTCATCGTAGACAACTTCGTAGACGGCGCCATTAAAAATGTTGAGAGGGGTACCTAGGATATGGAGTACCTTCATCCAGTGCCTTTCACTCCGATACGCAAAAGAAGATGTCAAACTAGTAAGAGCAGACAATGCCTAGAAGTCTTGGCAACATGTCGATTCGCGAACAAAATGCATACGTAACGCACGTCTATCGAAATATATTGCATAACCCTACACAATTATCGACAAATTTGAACAGAAACTGAATATTCGCTTTCGCATTCGCGAATGCTGTATGTATATATCAAAATAGAGTAATAAATGTGAAACCGCAAAAAAGTCGCGGTTGAAATTCTCATTTGTCGCATTAAATTACAAATTCCATTAAAGTGATTACCTGTCTGTCTCTTATAATTTATATATAGCGTATAAAGTTGTGCGCAGGTGTATAATATAGACATACATACATCCATATAGTAGATCTCTGAGTGTATAATTCAGTGCATATGTAATGAATGATTAATTTATAACGCCTTTAGCGATTAATTAACCCAAACCCACTTAAAGTTCGTGTACACAATAAAATATATATGTTATTACACGTTTCGATGTATGACACAAACAACAACAAATTCGCTTATTTGTTGAACATGCTTTGAAATTGGTTTGTACGTATTAAAAAATCTATATAACGCAAATCTCATCCCAGAAACCGAAAATTTGTTGTATGAAAATGAATGGAAATCAAGCCTAAGACTTTAATGTCTTTGATTAATCAGTATATAATCAAAATACTCCCCAAAATGTTCGTCATAATGGAGATCATCAATGAGCTAAAATCAACAAAAATTGTTGGTACAAAAAAGCAATCACAAAACAACGAGGAACAAAAAATTTCCCTTAATCTACTGAATTAAAAAAGTTTAATAATTAATTAAAAATTATTATTAAAAAACAAAAACCTTAGCTTAATGGTTAGCAATGCGTGCCAAAATTTCTCTGATGAAGAAGCTTAGCAGCTTCCGAAATGGATCTATAAGAAAAGCTATGGCGATTGTCTCTAAGCATTTTTCCTACTCTATTCAATTAAAAAACGTTTAATAATTATTTAAAAATTATTAAAAAAATAAAAACAATAATAATTTTCATAAAAATTCAAAAAGTGAAAAATTATTATTCTTGGTATTGAGCTCGTTCATGAATACTTGAAAATGTACAGGCCTTAAATCAACAAAAACTGTTGGTACAAAAAATCAATAGCTTAAATTGCGTTTGGATCAGGGACGGAAAGTAAAGTTATTATTCCTTTCACAAACATGAAGTGGTATTATAACTTCAGTCCGATGTTTGTAAGTATGAGAAAAAGAAGAGATAGACATACCAATAAGTATACCGAAATGATCAGGGTGATGAGGTGAGTAATTTAACCATGTCCGTCTGTCCGGCTGTCTGTCTGTTAATAAGCTAGTCCATAACCTCAGACACTTACAACCGTGATGTATATTCATGAAAGGTATAAAGCCTTCGGAACAGCCGAAAACACCGCTTTCCTTTCTGTTTTTTTTTTTTTATTGTTAACAGGTTAATTGTGAGTTAGTTTTCGAAACTACTTTTAATTTCTTAATTATATTTGTTTTGCGATCTCATAAGAGTCCGGGGTTAGAAGAAAATTTATAAATTTTCTGTCATCCCAGAACTGCCAGGATCAAAACCCATGCCACATTTAATTTTTCTGACTTTTTAGAAAAAAGTTCGCTAGGAACTCAAAAATTCGGAGTTTTATTATTTCTCGCCAGCAATAAGAATTTTGCTTGGGTGAGATATTGTTTAGGTACAAAATAAAAGTACATTTCAATAACTAACAAACCACTTATTAAATTTGCTATCAATTAGCAATTATCTTACGTTCTATTGTTAACTCTAACCAGAAGTTTATTTGACGGAAATCGTTTCGTGATCTGTCAAATAAAGTGCCGACTTGTGCTGACCAAATATTTGTAAATATGCCAAACCCAAAAAATATAAAAGGCAAAAGCAAAACACGTGACTCCTTTTGAAAAAAATCAACAAAAACAAAAAAGTTTAATTTTACGAAGGTAAACAGGATAATAATTTGAAACAGAAAGAATTGAAATATGATTTGGTTACATTTTTTGACACCATAGCTTTTCATATTAGAGTCACGCAGAGTTGTCAATCACACCTTTATGAATACTTCTTGCTTTAGACTTGCCTCAACGATTCGTAACATTTGCTTTTGCATTATAGATATCACACTTCAACTCTAGATTTTCTTCTCTCAATCTATTCCGCCCTCCTCCGCTCCTAGAAAGAATTTTTTGACCTTTCTTCATCTTTTTATTGTATATCTATTTCTTTCAAATATTTTTCTGTCCACATGTTTCCCCCTTCCATCTCGAGCTCTCTTCTTATTCTTCTAGCGCACTCTTGCCGTCACTCTCTATCCATTTATCATACCTCCCTGTTTTTATATCCTTTATATTTACCCTTTGCTCACTCTTTTCCATACAAAATTTTGGAATCTTGTAAAGTCTTCCTGTTTAGGCAGATACTTGAAATTTGGAACAGAGTTGAGCGCTCCGCTAGGTTGTTCACGGATCGAGGGTAACTACCCGGTATCCTAGCGCATTGAAATTTGGTACTTGGATTAACAATTCATGACAATGCAATCTAATGTACAGTACGGTAGATGGTACACTGAGCGAGATAATTTATAATTCTTGAAGAACAGGGAAAAACTTTGCTATCGATTTTCGGCTTTTTTCTTGGTGACCCAAACACTATAGTTGTAGTGCACAATCTGATAACATTGCAAATGGTAGATGGCGCACAGATTGGGCTATTAAGAAAATTCTTTTAAAATTGGGAATCTTGCTATCGATATTTGAGTACCTTTTCGATGAAATAGAGCCTTGAAAATTTATTCATTGTTCAGTGCTCAGTGAAAACGCAATATTTTATCGTAAAAATTCCCGAAGGTGGATCTTAGAAAAAACTGTCTACAGTTAATACATAGATTGAGTCGTACCCTCCTCAGTTATGTACCAACACAGAAAAGTGTACTCAAATGTGCCCTTTGGGTCGACTTGCAGATCGAAACTATTGTGCCTGCGGAATTTTACGCTGGCTTTCACTCGTTGATTTAGCGAAATTTTGTAAGACTTAAGATGATTGTAAGTATCAAAGAGCATCTAGATACAATCACGCACGGTCCTCCGTGCCATGGGTCTACTAATTCGCTCAACCCTTCACGAAACCAGTATACTATATACAGTGAAATATAAAAGATCTCTTTTATTCAGTCAGTATAAACGATCTCTGACAAGAGTTTCTGCCTGCCATGCAGAAAATCGAAGTTAAATACAATCTCACTTTTTAAACACTAGGTACTATATCAGGGTATGAATGTTGGTGTCATCTCTGCAAGAGCTTACTTTAACGCTAGGCAACATGAGCTAATGAGCTTGTCTGCACGCACAAGTGTAGCCTCTTTGGAAAGAGCTAATCAGCATGAGCTCATAATAATATACACACACGTCCGATCAATATCAATAACACAAGAGCATTTTGGCAAAAAGAAAACGAACAGCTTAAAAAACAAATCACAACAACAAAATCGGATTTTGGCGCACGCACTGACGGCTGGAGAGAAACACCAACTAACGTAAGTATTTATTCAATTTATTTATATATAAGACAAATGTAGCACGGCAACGTATCAATTCACATGCATATATTTATATGTGCTCGTAAGCAATAATAGCTTAATTCGACATATCTTATTTGTTGTTTTGGACTATTTCTTAAAAGCTGATGGGGTGAAAAAAACTGTAGGTCCCACCAATTTGTAGGGAAAATTCAAATCGGCACACCACAAATTGGAAGAGAAGCTTGGCGCAAAAATCTCTTAGGAGGTTTATGATGATATACCTGTTGTATATCGCGCCATAGAGAGAGAGAGAGATGGGGTGAAATAAATTTTAAACTCCCTTTTTGGAAAAAATCTTATGGTAAGTTAATATATTTTGTTGGAATGCTGCATGCTTTTTGCGGGAAAAAGAAAAATATCTACTTTTTCTGAGGTCGACTTAAGCCATTATTTCTTACAAGCACAAATATATGTATGTATACATAAAATAATTTAATGACGATGTCATGGCGCAAAGCAAATGTTACGCATACGCCACTTTTGTGACCAGGACAATGTGATTCATTAAAATATGCTAAAATTATGAGAAAAACGTGTTTGAGTCTTTCACTACAGAGAAAATCATACAGAACAGCACATATAAATCAAAACTAAATTTTATTAAAACTTCAGAAAACCAAAAACATAAAGTAAATCAGAAGCGGGTGGTTTTTCGACATTTGCGTTTAAACTGCGAGTCACTTTTTCTAATCAATCCCCAAATGTAATCTCCCATCATGTTCTCATTGTATTGTCCTTGGTATCGCCGCTCAAATTCCCTTATATCCTGATGGAAGCGCTCGCCTTGCTCCTCTGAATATGCTCCAATGTTCTCCTTGAATTTGTCAAGATGTGCATCCAGAATATGGAGTTTGAGAGACATCCTGCAGCCCATTTTGCCGTAGTTCTCCACCAGACTTTCGACCAGCTCCACGTAGTTTGCGGCTTTGTGATTGCCTAGGAATCCCTGTACCACTGACATAAAACTCATCCAAGCAGCTTTCTCAACACGAGTGAGCTTCTTGCGGAATTCCTCACACTCGAAGATTTTCTTTATTTGTGGTCCAACGAAGATACCGGCTGTAACTTTCGCCTCAGAGAGCTTAGGGAACAAGTCTTGTAGGTACTAGAACGCTGAAGAATTTTTGTCGAGAGCTTTGACGAATTGCTTTATAAGACCCAGTTTGATGTGGAGTGGTGGCATCAGTACCTTCTGGGGGTCCACCAAGGGCTCCCACTTGACGTTGTTCCTCCCCACTGTGAATTCAGTTCGTTGTGGCCATTCACGCTTACTGTAGTGTGCACTGTCGTTTCTGCTGTCCCACAGGCATAGAAAGCAAGGAAACTTGGTGTAACCGCCTTGCAGGCCCATTAAGAATGTCACTATTTTGAAATCTCCGATCACTTCCCAGCCATATTGCTCATACTTCAATGCGTTCAGCACTTTCTTGACATTGTCGTAGTTCTCTTTGAGATATACTGAATGCGCCAGAGGAAGAGACGGATACTTGTTGCCATTGTGAAGCAACACGGCTTTGAGACTCTTGTATGAGCTGTCAATGAAGAGGCACCACTCTTTTGGTTCGAAATCAATTCCGATTTCCTCGAACAGACCGGTCACGTCGTGGCAGAAGCAGAGCCCATCTTCGCTGATGAAAAAGTTGAAAAAAAGTTCGTGACGCTTCCTCTGACAAGTGACTTTAACAGTTGGGCAGTATCGAGTACTTTTGTGTATTTACTACTTTGGTATCGATACTTTTAAGCATCGGGTACTGTCGATACTTTTCAGCATCGAGTACTGAGTACTTTTGGAATCGATACTGCCCAACACTAGTTTTAACACACACAAATGTAGAGAAAACAAGTTGTATGCGCTCGTGTATCAGTTTTCAACAAACAAGCATAAAAATAAAAGCAGATAAGCGCTGCCATGGTCACAAAAGCAAAGTTATCTTGCGACAATAGCTGTTTTCTATACTTTTGGGACCTAACTGACTAGGAAATAACAATTACAACCCAGGGACAAAAACCTTGTTACATAGTGTAATAGTTACGTCAATGGCGGCCTAAGATGTATCTTAAAAAATAAGGTATATTGAAAAAAATAACTTTGAAGTCGTGTTCACCAAAAAGCGTTGAACCATGATTACAAGCTACATTGGTTATGAAAGAAAATTATTAGTGGTTTTAAAGGAATTTATCATTAGAAGTAGAAACGAAGTTATAGAGTTGGCAACACTAATTTTAATAACTGTTTTTTTTTTTCCTTTTACATCAGTAGCCATTGACAACGAAATTTGCTCTGCAGGTAACGTAGACCTTATTACAACTTTAAAATATCAATTACAATTTCTATAATTTCAAAGGGAAAAGAAATTACCACAAAACGTCAGGCAAGCTATTTCGGCTACCTAAAAGTAGCTACAAGTTGCGCTTCAGTAACATAAGTTAAAAACCGCTACCGTCCTTTGCCACTTTCAAGTTTTTAAAAATTTAAGGTTGGCTTACTAGGAACCACGAAGTTCTCGACAACAGTAATGCTACTTAAAATCTTAGTAATTTCCAAGCAACCTATAGTGTTAAAAACTACATCGTAGCGACTCCGAATTTTCCAACAAAAACATGACTTATTCATCAAAATTATACATTTTGTGGCAATTAGGGAATCGATCCACTAAAAAGACCCCGTATTTGCTACTATTACTTCGGTGCTTTGTAGTTGGGATCAATCTATATTCCTTCTAACTTCTCGTGACGTGTACACAATTATAATACTCTGTTTACTCAAACTAATCAAGAAGGAACATACAGATGAACATACAGATGAATATACTACTTTTTCCATTTTAGCCGTTATTTTTTTTTTTCAAATTTCTCTTATGCTAGCACAACTAAGCATGAGAACGCAAAAACGCTTTGAGCAGAAAAAGATTGATGCTCATCAAATCAAATCAAAAAATAGCAATAAAACAAAAGTGACTAAGCACTTTTAATGAGTGAGACACGCAGAAGCACGATATTATATGATATTTAAATCAGGCAACAAAAAAAAATTTAACTAAGTATAGACCAATTTCGAAACTCTCTACCTGCTCTAAACTTTTTGAGAAAGTGGTTAAGAAGAAGCTGGTGTTTGCAATAAAGGGTTCCATAGATGCTTGTCAACATGGCTTTCTTACCGCCCGGTCCACGGTTACGAACCTTGCTTCTTTTTCTCAATTCTGCATCTCTTCCTTCAAGGCGGGTCTTCAAGTAGACGTTGTCTAGACCGACTTTGCAAAGGCTTTTGACTCTGTAACTCACAGTTTATGATTGCATAAGTTGGAAAAAGGGTTTCCATTCTACGTTTTGATGTTGGATTGGATCTTATCTCACCAACAGAATCTCCTTTATAGAAATTGAGAATACGAAGTCATATACATTCGAAGCCACATCTGGAGTGCCTCAGGGCCCCATTCTATTTCTTCTTTTTATTAACGATATAGGATCTTGTTTCGAGAACTCTAAGTACGTGCTCTACGCTCATGACTTGAAAGTTTTCAGAACCATTGCGAGCGTGTCAGATGTAGCAATGCTGAAAGATGATCTTAATAATTTAACAAATTGAAGTGCTATCAATATTAAGAAATGCTTTCATATGAGGGTTTCGGAAAATCTCAGTATGCATTTGTCTACTTATAAACTTCTTGATGAAAACCTTTCTACTATCAGTGAATTTGTAGATCTTGGAGTAATGTTTGACTCCGGTTTTACTTTTACAAATCACTTAAGCTTCATTTTACCCAAGGCCTACTCTAATTTGGCCTTTTTGAGGCGATATGCCAGGTATTTCAAAGATCCGTATGCTAGAAAAGTTTAACACAAAAGTTAAGTGCGTTCGAAACTAGAATACGCATCTATAATTTGGAACCCGATTTACTCTGTTCATTCGCACAAAATTGAAATGGTACAGAAAACTTTAATTCGATTTGCTCTTCAGCCGCTTTACCGATTCATTACCATCTTACAGTGCCCGTTGTGCCCTCATAAAGATGAAGTCGCTGGCGTCCAGGTGTTATATTCAAACTTTGATGTTTATATATGACTTAATTTGCGGTTTGGTAAACTGTCTTGAACTTTTAGCACAAATAAGCTTCAATGTTCCGTGCAGAACTATCCGTGCTCAATATCCGTTTCATGTCAAGATAATCCGTGCTAATTACCATAGTTAAGACCCTATCTCGAGGGCTCTTGTATAATTTAATCAAATATTTTGTAGCCTTGATCTGGACTTTGCACTCCCGAGATCATGTTTTGGTTCTAAACTTTCTTCGCATTATGTCTAAATGTATGTATCGTATTTAATTTTTAGGTTTGTATTTGTATTTCTAGTCTGTAAGACTAATATAATCATAGACTTAATAAAGTGAATTGAATTGAACTGAAAGATATATATTATTGTAGGCATGCGGCACAACCAGCCCAGTCACCCAGCTAAAAACACTGCATTTTATTTATCCATGAAGAAAAACTTCTTTCACTTCGCTGAACAAACAATTGGACGCACACGCTTTATCACCTCACATCACACCAGATTAAGCTCTCACAAAATGTTCGCTATGCAAGTGTCAACTAAACTTAGCTTACGGCAATACTTAAATGGCAGTTAGAGTCTGTTTAAGTACTTGAAAATAGTAAATATTTGTAATAGCTTTGTTTAACTATATAAATGTGTTTGTGTACATTTTGCTGCTAGTTAGCAGCAGGTCACATCACGCACAGCTCACGCGCTCTCTTTAATGAAATATTCAATTTTATTGCCTTCGTGCTTGTCAACAACTTCACCACGGTCATGCGATGTTTGTACTTGGACTTACGCAATACTTATGTATTGGCTGTTTGATGTCGCTAACACAGGTTAGCTTGACCATATCCGATTTTCTGCTCTACTCACATGTTATTTACAGCTCACGCGTCTCATCCACGCATATTAGTGCTGGTCAGTGACTGCTTACATAACCGTAAGTATTCCTTGAGGGGATTTAGCTTAAATATTGTGACTGCTTTAGCCAACTTGATGTGTGTACTTAATGTGCATTAAGGTTTTGATTTTTTTAATGAATCACGATTATTCAACAGCTCGCATGTCAGGCCTGGACTGGTTGCTCTTGACCTGTCGAAAGCTTTCGATACGATCAACCACGCGTAACTCATCAACGACCTGGAAGACTCAACTCTTCCCACCTGTCTAAAGCGTTGGAATGCCAAATATCTGAGTGGTCGACAGTCATCGGTTGAATTCAGAGGCCAACGATCAAAACCTCGTATAATCAAACAAGAGGTGCCACAGGGTGGTGTCCTATTCCCACTTTTATTTAATTAATTTTTATTTTAGTTACATATCGAGGTTGTCTCCTACGCCAATGACTGTACGAACCTGGCGACGGGCCCCTCCGTAGACCAGCTTTGCTGAAGACTAAACTCTTACCTCCCATCCTTGTCCGGTTTTTTCGCTGGATGAAATCTGACATTGTCATCGACAAATTCCTCGGCCACTTATTACCGACGTGGACAGCGCCGGTGAACATGGAATTAGACGTCTACGTCGACGGCATTAAGCTTCCAACTGTCACACATCCCAAAATCTTAGGGGTCACGTTTGATAACTTGTTCAACTGCTGTGCTCTTATAGCCGCGAGTGGCACCAAAGTACAAAGCCGCAACAAAGTCCTCAAGTCACTAGCTGGCAGCACTTGGGCAAAATATAAAGAAACGTTACTGGCAAGATACATGGCAGGCTTGTCAAAACACCACACTCAGAGCTGCCAGGGGATGCCTCCTTATGTCTCCTAAGCTCACCTACATAACCAGGCAATTGCTGTTCAATTTACCTACAAGCCGCAGCATCCGAATAGGAGCCTGCTCAAGAAAATCCGCCTCCCAGGAGAATAACGGGTAATCACCGTAAGCACTATGATGAGATCCGGCACCTTTTTTTTCGCCCTTTGATCCAAAGGTGCATAGACAGACCCTCAAACTCATCCACACAGAGTCGGTAAACTCCTTTGTCAGCTCTCGTCCAGTGATCGCCGTTATACAATCACAAGTTCCACTTGTTGCAAAAGAGGAACGCGAACTGCCTAGGGAGGCAAGAGTCATGCTGGCCTAACTTCGTTCTCGATACTCTATCAGGTTAAGCTCTTACCTATCCAGACTGAACCCTGACTTGCCAAATGTGTGCTCGGCATGCGGCGTGTCCCCCCATGACACTAACCATATGCTCATCTGCTCAACTGAGCCTACTCTTCTAACATCAATATCTTTATGGTCCAACCCGTTAGAAGAGTTCAATGACAATGTTGGCTGAGGGAGGTGATAATTAGGCAGGTTAATCTATCATTACAACAACAACAACAACAGCAGCTCGCCTCTCTTATCAGCTACTGGTATGAGAATATTTAAATAAGTCGGTGCCTACAAATTTTCTTGCACTCGTTCAAACGTTTTCACTTCCCTGGTATCGAGGCCATTCTGGCTTATCCCACTCATGTCAGCGTAAAGCTCGTAAAGCTTCTTAAATCTCCTACAGTGCGCTCCTTTGGCTTAACAGGGTGTGTTTGTGGTCGTCAGCAAGAACTTTTTCTTGTTTTTGTTGTTGTATTTTTAACTACAAAGTATGCAACGAAGGTTTGGAGAGTGTTGGTGATATGAGCAATCTTTTGCCGGAATACATCTGGTACGTTCTAGTAATGTCACTTTCTGCTACCACCCGTACTGCCGCGTGTACCATTTGCTTGATCCCTTAAACCTTCGGTTAGGGTATTTTAAGCGCCTTTTACGACACGTATACCTACCGAAGGTAATTTTAAGTAACTAAGCTGTTTGATTAATTACTTTGACTATTTCATATTCACTGTGAAGGAAATGTAAAGGCTTTACAAATCCTGTGGTTGCAACCGCTGTTCTCTTAGGCCGGCTATCATATAGGCGATACTACATCCGGAATGTCTTATATAATGGCCCCAATCACCTTGTAGGTTTACGGTGCACTGTCCACAAGTCACGTGAGGATTTTTGGGTATCTGTACATTGGTGGTAGTCCCTGTTGCATGAGGAGAGAAGTTTAGATTATAATAACATGGAACTCCATTTAATGAAGGGTGGCTTAGAGTAAGCTTCGGAGTGTTCTTAATGTGACCACCTAAAGGATATCCCACATGTCATATCTGTACTTTAGTGCCAAGCTTAAAATTACTAGAATCTGGAAGCCGAATTCCGAATGTGTAAGGTGCGAATACCCCAATGCACCACAATCACTTCGATTTTATCAAGTACTACAACCCTATGTTAACTTGATCGTAATCGTGGTTTAATCAATTATTCAAATTACGTCTACAATCGAGTATCTGAATTCAAATCACACCACCAATTTGTAGGGGAAATTCAAATCGGCACACCACAAATTGGAAGAGAAGCTTGGCGCAAAAATCTCTTAGGAGGTTTATGATGATATACCTGTTGTATATCGCGGCATAGAGATAGAGATTTTAGCGTTTCATCATCTCTATTTTCAGAGTGATTAACACTCCATCGAGTGTGGGAATTCTTTGTGGTTTTCAGTGTATTGGCATTTGTGTATACATGTGTGGCTGGGTGTATGTACCCTGTAATAAATGCGAATGGTCTAGGATGGATCCGGGATGATTGGCAAAGGAACAGTGATGGGTTGAAGTGATCCCTTTTCTTTAAGCATGTCCTGTGAAGAGACTAATTAGTGCCTTTCATCTCCAGAAGGGTAGTGTCGGACAGATTCCCTTTGTTACCCCACCGGTACGGTCGGACAAGTTTACTTTCAGCACCTAAAATTAGGCTACATTAATTAAAATCTACTTATCCTAACTATGCCCATAACGGAATAGTTGGGGTTAATTGTAGCCCACTGTAGACGAAAGGTATTAATTGCGGTTCACTCTCTTTAGGGATAGGTGTTACGATTTTTTGCAGGGTAGTTACAACAAGTTCCTAATTAAGTTATGCTCATATGTCTAAGTTGGTAGACATCAATCAGGTTGCCACTTCAGTCCATTTTAACCAAAAATGGATGATATTGATTGAAATTGTATCTTTATAGAGAGAAAACAAATTGGTTGACGAGCACTCGGATTAGAAGGGCAAGCACTTTTCATTTGTAGTACTAAATCTAGCAGAAAAAAGCGCGAGATCTTGCATTTGGAAGTCTATCTAAGAATGTCACCAGAAATGCAAAACAGGTTAAATAACTGTCCAAGCCTTTTCGTGTATGTAAAACTGTTTCGGATGCAGAAGGACTATAATCTATCAAGGCCAAGTGTAATTGCTTAGTATACATTGAGGTCATTCGCAAAGAGAGAGAATTTAGAGTCCTGCAAGGAGCATGCCGATATCACTAAAATAACAGTGAGCTACAGTGAGCTTGCATGAAGCCTGATCATTGTTTATCCGACTACCAAAAGTATTTCTCATTGAAAAATTACTCAAAAATTTTAGAAACGGTGGATAATTTGCAAAACCGGCCTATAGTTTGTGGCAACATTTTTATTGTTATTGAAGTTAAAGAAGCCGAAGCAAGAGCCGAAAGAGTATAATGCTATGCTCTGAACCAGTTTCTGCAGAAAAATATTTGTGGCCTCCTGAATGAATATGGAAACAGCTACTAGAGCACTGCAATAAGATTCGACAGCACATAACTCAGCTACTCAGGAGTTCACCGCCACACCGAGTGAAGGTCGTAATATGAGACACAGCTTTATCACGAAGACGCTTCCTCTCCACCGATACTCGACTTACTATGGTTGTTCAGTTCTCGCCACTTCAAATTATTTTAATTGCTCAAGTGACTAGAAACTTTTAAGTTCTTGCTGTTTTTATTTGTACCAGTAAAATGGTCCCCGAAAGGTTAAAGGGTGTATTACCGATAAGAACAGAACTCCAACGATGTTAAAGGCGACAATTTCAGTTAGACACGGCGAACGACGCTTTCAACACCAAGAACTAAATTACCAACAGTTGGCAGGATTGATTGAATTTGCTGAAATTTTCCTCTTTCTTTAATAATAATTGGCAAACGGATTATCCACCATATCCCGCCCGACCGGCGCGAGGGGCGCATCCGCATAACGCGCGGATTATTCGTTCGTGCCGAGTCCTTTCGATACATCACTCTAATTTTGATACCGCTAAAATTTTAAGTCTGGCAACTCTACCGTAAGTGGGCATCGTATTGACTACTCTCGCAAAACGAAAGTCTAAGGCCAAACGGAATCACGCTGTGTGCTATAAACAAATCACATTTAGTATACGCAAAGTATATCCAGATAGGCATGTGGTACCAGCATGCGGTAAGTCCGACGTAAAGCTCAGGTACGCGTGCGACTGATGTTAACATTTCACTGATGAAATCAAGCATTTTCTCTTTATTGCATAGCTGATGTGAAAAAATGTGTTAATCGTCTGCATGTGTGGTAGTGCGTTAGCTTGGCAATACAACAGACATTAAATTAAGATGCAAAAGTAAAAGGAGGAACTACAAGCGTATAACTATTCCCGTACTGTACCCGCAGTACGACACAAAAGCGCTCAGCACATTGCACACATGCAAATACAAGGTAGAAGCAGCATGGTCAAATAACCACAACGACCACAGCTGGAAACACGCACTTACTTTTATCTATACCCAGCGGTCAAGCGAACTAGTTGTAAACTATACTACAAGTGAATTCGGTTTGGATTTCAATAGAGCGGATACAAGAAATACGATTATCGAGCTTAAGCGACATACGCTATAATTAGTTTATTCGTTTTGAGCTACAATCTCTTGTAATTCGCAACCAGCTTATGAAATATTTTGAAGATATAGTTTATGTTTTGTAATCCTAAATCGGAGTTTTTCACAGAGTAAATGAGGAAGCCAATTCTGCACAAGATCTCAGAGCCAATAATGCGCGCACCCAATTAATAAATACAAGGTGTAACAGGTGTCCCGCATCCCCCGTTCTACATAGAACAAATAAATTAAATAAATAAATAAATTAAACAAATATGACTGAAAGGGTTCCTATTAAACATGTGCTCCGCACTCCCCCTTTTCCTTTCTAAGGAAGTCTAAGTTCGGGTGGAACCGAACATTACGTATATACGTAGAAGTAATCTATTATGTCATACCAATTTACGCAGGTCTATTTTAATACTTTTCAGTTCGTACTATAAAGGCAGCTGATTGTTTTTAATAAAAACACTTCTGTTATGAGTTTTGAGGGGTAAATAAATTTTAAAAGAAGTAAGGACGGCGCTGTATTCGGCTGTGCCGAAGGCTTTATACCTTTCATGAAAACGTGCAAACCTAAATACGCATTGTTTAAAGTTCTCTAAAACTTTGTCAGCAATACATTTAATTTTCTTTTATTTTTTTTTACGAAATCTTTTAATATCCATAAGAAAATATCTCACCAATTTTCAAATTTTAATCTTTTAAAATGAGTGCGAAATGGCTATAATCCTCTTATCTGAAAGATCGGTTGTATGAGATATATACTATATATATATCCGATCTTGCTGACTTTTTTACGAAATCTTTTGCTATCCATAAAAAAATATCTCACCAAGTTTCAAGTTTTAATCTTCCAAAATGAAGGATAAATGGCCATAATCCTCTTATATGAACGATCGGTTGTATGGGAGATATATGCTATAGTATATAATACAAAAATACATCCGTGTGCCAAATTTCATCGGGATATCTCAAAAATTGAGGGACTAGTTTGCGTTCAAACAGACGGACGGACGGACAGACGGACATGGCTGTATCAACTCAGTTCATCATCCTGATCAATTTGGTATACTTAATGGTGGGTCTATCTCTTATATTTCTAAACGTTACAAACATCGGACCAAAGTTAATATACCATTTCATGTTCATGAAAGGTATAAAAAGTCATGCGATGTGGGGATCGGCTTATACAATAAAGATGTCAATTGCCACATTTCGGACAGATATAACAAAATCCCAGATATACTCGTAGACAAAGAAAATCCAAGTTCAAATATGGTAAGTAGAAAGAATTATATTTGAAATAGTTTGAAATGAGTGAGAGCTGTAAACTAGTCTATTTTCTGAGTAGTTTCTTTCACATTTAGGGTACTCACACACACACCCCTTGCTGTCTTTCATATTAGCGCTTTTATCATTTGCTCAACACTTATGCGCCCTGGTGACCCTCATTCTTGATTGCTTAACTCTGCTTTCTGCTCATGTAAGCTTTGCGTTTCTACATAATACCGTTAAACACATATATTGGTACAGCTGTGTATGTATATGCATATTTGTAGGGCGTGCGTATGCTGAGTTTTAGCGGATCATAAAAACTTTAATTGTCTAAGTTAAGCTTACCGATAATGAGCAGTTTTATGACCACCCTGTCGGTGGCACTTCCGCCAAACCACGTAGACGACATGTTATGGATCCCACTTATATTGCTGCCCCAATGTGTTTACTTTTCCTTCACGCTCACTGTTGAAAGCACATTCGTTTTTTCTGTGTTGTTTATTTCTCTCTACGTTTATGACCTTATTTGCCGAAAATTATTATGACCGCAGACGTTGGGCTCCTTCGTTTACATCATGCTTGGTCACTATTCCGTTGAGTGTTATTTTTTGTATTTTATTTATTCATTTCCACTTTGTTACTTTGCTTGTGCGTTTGTTCAATTCTTTTTTTTTTACTTTTGTTGGGTGGTAAGTTGTTTATTGCCTAGCTCTAACTTAATACCTTTTGTTTAGTGATTATCGCTTCCGTTCAGACTCAAAGCGCTCGACGTTTGACCAGCTGGTGCTTAGATCGCGGCCACAGATATGCTGGGGATTTGGAGTGCGGAGTTACGCTTTGACGCGTTTTGTGGCTTTTTTGGTGACAGCTGTGTTGGCACGTAGTTATGTGTGTATGTTTTTTTGGGTGTGTTTTAGGTTTGCGTTTTAGCGCTGTAATTTTTTGATCAATTTTTTCTTAATTTTTTTTTGGTAGCGCTTGCTTTGAGTATTTATTTGTTTTGATAAAAGCGTTAAGTGTTTTGATAATATTTGTTGAATATAAATATGTATACCTAAATGCTTTGTTATAAATGCAAAAGTACTGGTATATATCGTTATGGACTTTTTATAACTTCAAAGTCAAAGTTATTTTAGATTTTATCTTTTAATTCATTATTTCAGTTGTTGACAAAAGCTGGATATCACACTTTACTTGTTTTCGCATTGTTGTTTTCATACTTATCTGAAATAAAAAAGAAAACAAATTAATATTAAAGCAGAAAAAACAATTTTATTTCAGTTCATTCAAGTTGATTTGCATTGTAACCAGGGAACACTTAACGCAAAATCAATTGTTGTTAGTCTTGCCTTTGTGTGGATAGTGAAACCATTGGGAAACAACAAGATGAAGACAAGGGCCTTCTATTCCAAAGGATGTTCTACTCTAAAGCAAAAATCGTTTCTAATACATATCGGCACTGTTAAGTTCGTTCGAATTTACTTGAGAAGATATTCGATAATAGTGGGCATGACAGTTTCACAAATTGCAGAAACAAAGCAGAATACAAAAACACATTTCGCAAATCTTAAGTACAGTACTAGTGGCGGCTCCACTACGGCGCGAATAAATGACCACGGATGATTAATTTTTACTTTTATACCTTTCATGAACACGAAGTGGTATTATAACTTTAGTCCAATCTTTGTGAGTATGAGAAGAAAAAAAGATAGACCCACCAATAGCTATGCCGAAATGATCAGGGCGATGAGCTGAGTTGATTTAGCCATGCCCGTCCATCTGTCTGCCCGACTGTCTGTTTAAACGCAAACTAGTCCCTCAGAGTTAGAGATATTTCGATGAAATTTTCTAAGAGGCAGCCATTTTGTAAGGCATTAATCATTTGTCGGAACCAGTTTGATTGGACCAATACAACGCTTAGCTCCCATATAATCGATAGCTTCGGTAAATGGGTTTCGGGCTATAAATTTTGCAATGAAAAAGCTATCAACGCAAACTTTTGCAGGTTTGGTACATATGATATATGTGAAGTATGTGTAGTCAAAATTACCCAGATCACATCAACATAACATATAGCTCCCATATAATCGATAGTTTCAATAAATGGGTTTTGAGCTAGAAATTTTGCAATTAAAACGCTAGGAACCCACAATTTTGCAGGTTTGGTACATATTATATATGTAATGTGTGTAGTGAAAATTACCCAGATCGGACCAACATTACATATAGCTCCCATACAATCGATTGTTCCGATAAATGGGGTTTGGGCTATGTTTCTTTAAGTTATCAGTTTTGCAGAGTTTTTACTAATTCTGAGTAAGGATCGGATACTTAAAGCCGTGATGCGTATTCATGAAAGGTAGAAAGTCTTCGTCACAGTCAAGAGACAGCCCTATCCTTACTTGTTTAATATTATTTCTATTTAATAAACCATAATTGTATAAATAACTATAAAAAAAAGAAATAATTGTTTTAAATTAATAAATACTTCTAATCCCAAATTCTTTTTTTTATTTCCAATTTTTTATCTAACAATCTTTCACTACCTCTGACAATAGCGATTGCTTAACCCTTTCTGCGATAAAAATAATTTTTTTATGAAAAATTACCCTGATTGTTTTATTATAATCATAAGAAATTACATTTTTGTGTCTTTCCGTTTGCTAAATTGTTGTCGAATGGTGTTTTCTAATTTTCGACCATTTTGGTAAATATTTTCGAAATAGGATGTACCAAATTTTTCTACAATCAAAAGGGGGATAGATAAAATCCAATGGGAACACAATGGAACTGGAACAACGAATGGGTTCTATTCGAATATTTCTTACAGAGTACGAGTCACTCAAAAGCGAACAGATTTTCTTTTGAATAGAACTACAGAGTAAGGAAGAACCAAGGTCCAAAATTGTGTGCCGTAAATTAATGGCTACAAGTTTTCTGGGAATTCAAGCATTTGACCAGAAACGATTAAGAGAGACATTTTGAAAAAAGATTTATGAAATCAATGGCTTCTATCTGGAGCAAATTATGGCATCAAAAACCAAATCGTTGGTTTAAAAAAGGCCTTCATAGATGGTTTCCGATATGAAAAAAGTATCGGCATCTGTTGTAGGTACTCTCGGTTTAAGACTGATTCCTTTTCTAGTTTTGGTTCCAAGTTTCGTCAGGTTAACAGTTTTTTTCTTATAGAAATTTTGAACACATACATTTTTAATTTCGGTTCAAGCTTAGATAGCGCCTACAGTTTATGATATAAATTAAACTTCGACTACGGTACCAGTGCCTATTCTGCTTAAGGTTTTGATTCCAGTTTTTATTCTGTGCTATTTTTTATTTTTTTTGGTATCAGTTCCATTTTCGCCTATGGTATACGATTTAGTTCTACTTTTCACTTGAAAACCCATCCCAATGTTGAGACGTGTAAAATAAGTGACTGACGGTTGTTTAATAGAATATTTATTTTTTTCGGCACTCATTGATTCACAGCTTCGATTAAGAAGAAAAAGACAGCTCTCACAATTTTTAAACCGCGTATCCGTTGAGCGGTTTTTGTTCAGTAGCGCAGAACACATAAGAACGTGACATGGACCAAGACAGTTTTTGCATTTGGCCGATGCCTCAGGAGTATATAATCTTTCCCAACAAAGAGTGAATGTTGTGAAGGTTAGGACCGGTGTAACTTGGTGTGTGGATAAGATTATTTTGTACTACGATAAGTTTTATGATTTTTCTTTGTTTAAATAAGTTTTTGTCCTCAGGAATATCCATTAGGGTGGGTCGATTTGTATGAACGAAAGTTAAGCGATTTGGGACTTGTTTTGGTCGAAAACCCGACTTTTCCAAAACCCGAAAAGACATTTTTTTTTTCAAAAAACTGTTATCGCCAACGTTTTTAGCGCATAATTTTAAGTGGGACAGAAAATATGAAACAAATTCGTTTTAATCGAAAACATTTTTGCATGTATGCTGAAAAAACCCTTAAAAAAATGGCGAAAGGGTAAATTTTTTGTTAAAAACACTCCACAATACCCAAAAAAATTTTTTTTTTTACAAAAAATGTTATCGCCAACATTTTTAGCGGACATGTTTGGGTCGGGCAGGGTATACATGAAAACTTTAAAATCATATGAACATTTTTTTAGTAGGTTGTGAAAAAAACCTTATAAATCAAAGTCGCAAAAAGTCAAAAAAATTAAATTTCGCTGGCTTAAAACCTATCGAAAAATCAATGGCGCGATATCGGTTAATAAACCGACCCAGTCTTATATCCATGCCAACGAGAAAACGTTTGAAGCTGCAAAGGTATCATTCACTTGAAGCAATCACAAGAGAGATTGGGAGTCCCACTCACAACTATGGTAGATTTGCTCGTTCCGATCTAAGAGAGGTATAATGAACATCAGTAGGTTTGTTAACCAATCCAAATGGTTTGGACCACAAAAAGGAAATTAAGCACCTTGTTTCACAATATATTGAATTTATTTATTTAAATCAAAGCGCTGCTCAATGGCATGTGGTAATTGCAATTTTAATAAAAGATATATTCATTTACATACCCTACAAAGAAAGGATGAGGTAGTCAGCTAACATAATAGTGCATTAACTAGAATTTTGTGAGCTTGTTTGATAAGAGCTCGTTGGCTACAAGAATTTACCCTGTTGTAAACAAGAAGTGCAAATTATTAAAAAATTAAGACTTGAGGGTTAGACACTCTACGAATAGAAGCTGTGTACTACTGACGCACTGCAGCTCTAAACCAATTAAGAACTATTTTTGGTTAAAAAAAACTATCAGCGAAAGAAAAAAATTTTAATAAATAGTAAAAAGGGCTTTGATCAATCCGTATCATGGGCAAGAAGTGACTTAAAGAGATACTATGGAACCATTATCTAATTCTGTTAATTGGCGCAAATTTTAAATAATTTTTTCCGTCTAACAAAGCACAACAGTATTCTCTTCTGCTTGTCAACTGGCAGAAAGCTCAAACTTCAAGAGATGCCGAATCGTGCTCCACTTAGTGGCTCCTCTTTGTCTGAGTCCACAGGTTTGATCCGCTAAGAATATCTTCTGGGCCGTAGCGTCCTCATTCATTTGCATAAAAGGACTTGGCTAACGTAGACCCAGTGTTTTAATTCAATGGAACCAAGATAAAGCACCTGCAATCAACGAACAATGAAAACAATGGCCTTGGCTAGTTGAACGTGCTCCAAAGACGGGCAGTTTTTGGCAAGCGCGACTTGCCTTTTGCACCTATTTTGGATGGACTCGATATTTTTTCAAATCAGAAATAACACATTTGAAGAGAAAAAGATAACATGTTCCATCACGTCAGTGCATGACCGTACACAAGTGCAATGTAGATTTAGCTCTCGTGGATTATTTCATATTTCCAAAGCTGAGGAAATGACTGAGCAGTCGGGAATTCGGGTCAAATCAAACGATCATACTTGAACCAAATGTATATTCCATAATCCCATATCCAGCTTAAAGCGGATAATGATCGTTTTTTATTCATTTCGATGCTAGATGAAATCTTTTCTGCTAGCCTATAAAAATTTTTTGAATTGAAAGTATCAAAAAACCGGCCAGCAGAAACACTTCCAGGCTCACAATTTTGGATGCTAGCTCGAAAGGGACAAGTTTACATTTGATTAGCAAAGCAAATTTCAAATAAAAAAATTATATTGTTGTTTTATGCATAAGTCGCTAAGTCCTTACAGAAAAATCACCTAATTTTAAAAAATTAAATGAGTTTTGAAGGAAAAATATGTGGGCGGGGTACCGCCTACTTTTCCAAAATTATGTAAATCTTGACCAAGTAACACATATATCCAAATATCATTAATTTAGACCAATTACTTTCGGATTAATGACAAATTGAAATTTGATGTGGCCTGGGGACGTGGCACATCAAAAAATCAAAAACAATAAAAAAAATGTTTTTCAATTGATTAATTTTTGGTATTATTTCAGACAAACAGAAGCACATGCTTCAAAATAGTCAAAAGTAATGAACAAAAAAAACAGAAGTAATCCAAAAAATCAATAATAATCAAAAGTAATCAAAACAATTTTTGTTTTCTGTTTTGATATATTAAAATTTTTTTATTTTTTTGGAATAATAATTTCGGATTTTTGAAAACAATTAAAATATTCATTACTGAATTACAGAATTTTAATCACAAAAAAGGAGGAGTTTTAGTCTAAGAATGAAGAGCTTGCAATTCGTATTGCATCTGTAGAAATTTTTTTGCCGCTTTTCTTTATACAAGGTGGCGCAAAAGTAAGCTTCCGATGTTCAGCATATCGGTTGTGGCACGTGCAGTGTGTGCTGTTGCACCGTCTTGTTGTAACCACATGTTTTCCAATCCCAATTCATCAAGTTGCGGCAAAAAGAACTCGTTGATCATTGCTCTGTAGCGCTCACCATTCACAGTAACCGTTTGGCCCCGACCGATTATTGGTCAAATAAATAGTCAGCAATATTCCGCGTTCTGGAGCAGTGTAGCGTAACATTGTTTATTAACGTGTATTTCGCATGTGTTTACTACACAAATGTCAAAACAGAACTGACTTTAGGGGCCAATCGCAAAATTTATAACATTTTCTGATAGGAGGATTGCTTTTGCGCCACCCTGTATCAAGCGTGCAAAATATTTATTTTCATGAACTCTTCAAATTCACGCCACTTTATGAGCCCCTTGTTGTACCTTATCAAACTTATCAAACTTGATTATCTACAAAACTCATTATCGTGTTTTCATTTAGATTCAACAAAAATTTAACTGGGCTAGATAAACTGGAATAGAACATAAACATGTATTATACTGACGCGGACTGTGGGACTGGTATAATACTAATGCATATAAGCACTACTATGCCCAATGACATAAAGCATAGGCTGGTCGACTGCTTTGATAATTCGGAGGACCTCGATTTGTGTAAAAAATATTATTAGCTTATCTCTACATTTAATAAACGTGTAACAGTTTCATGTCTGCAGATACTCAAGAAAAAACTATAGCAGAGATCATTATTAAGCCAATAGAATCCAAATTTACCGTTTTAGGAATTTTTGTCTACCTGTCTGTATGTTTGGTCGTGCATTATTCGAAAACTGCTTAGTGGAATTTACCGTTTTATTACTAAACGGCTAACTTAAAATTTTGTGTACCGCTTATTACGATAGCTATACTAGTTTTGGAGTTATCCAGAAAAATGTGGCTCAGGGTGACCCAGAATATGTTAGTACAATATAGATATCAAACGAAAGGTGCTAATGAATGCGGAAAGAAGCGATGTGATTAAGTTCCATATCTAAACTAGTTTCGGAGATATAATGACTAGAATCGGGCTCAGTGTATTTTTAGTTCTGTGGCGCACCACAGCGTTGTCGGGTCTTCTAGTAGAGAATAAGACCGAACTCGAACTAGTTTGGCTGTAATGTATACACGTGCTAATCAATTTTATAACCGTGGGTCAGATGCATACATGAAGTGCACGCACATACTCGTACATGTAAATACGTATATAACCACACTTAAAAAGGACCATATAATTTAATCAATTTATATTCACTCATACACACCCGTCCTCTCAGCCCACACAAGCATATCTCACGCGGGCGAAACTTTTTTTATAGACTTAAGCGTGCGTGTGTTTGAATATATTTTATTAAATTGCTGCAACAATAAAGTACTTCAGCAGCGCTGCGCATTAACTCTTCAGTTGAAATCAGAATAGTAATTGAACATAATGGCCACAGCAAGTGACAAATTAAATGAATCAATGAATGAATGATTGAGTGCACAAGCAATGGTGTGAAAAAGTAGTTAGTAGTGAAAAATTATTGGACAAATTATTACTAAAAAAGTAGTAAAAAAATAATGATATTAATAAAGCCAACAATATACATAACTATAGCCTGTATATGTTTGTTGCTTTCAATTTTTCCTCTAATCAAAAATAATAATAATTAACTAAGAATTATTATCAACTGGTCTTGAGCTCGTTATACTTACAAAAATATTTAATATACATATATATGTAATGTCTTATTCAATGCTAAACCTTTAAATCTACTTTTATTAAGTTACTCTGTGTCCTAATACAGCTTTATTTAGAATATGGTAGCGTTTGTCAATCTTTTGACTTCATTTTTGACAGTACAATAAAATCAGGCAATGCTAGCACGTCCACGGGGTTTAGTGACTGGTAGACTGATTACAATCTACACCGACGGCTGCAAAATGGAAAACGTCACTAGAGCTGCGCTGTACTCTGAAGATTTTCAAGCCAAGAAGTCACACTGACTCCCTGACTCAAGCAGTGGGTTCCAAATGAAAACCAATACCATAGAATGGACAACTGGATTGCTGCGCGCGAATAAAGTGCCAGCTACAAATGGTAATGACCTTCGTTGACAGCCAAGCTGTTTTAAAGTCATTCTAATCTATCGTGATAAAATTTTATATGGTTCGAAGGTTTCGAATTTCGGTAAACGTGCTGGATCATCTCAACATTTCTCTCTGTTGAGTTCCCGGACACAGCGGTATTGATGGAAACGCACTGACTAGATGGTCAGTTAGGTCTCCGAAATGGACCTACACGTGGCAAACAACTCCGTGTGACCACCACTGGAAAGTGTGCTAAGAAGAATCGATGAGCATTCGACAACGAGTTTATTATGCACCAACCGGCAAAAATGCGACGTCTCAAGGTCCGTATGGCCATGCTTGGACAGAAAAAGAACTAACTTCCTTCTCAAACTAAACCAATCTATGTTAAGAGTACTTACAGGTGTCATGACAGGATATGCTTTGACATTGGTATATAAAAACCAGTCTCCTATGCAGAAGCTGTCAGGATGAGGAGTTAAAAGAGTCGTTTAATTACTTTCTTCTCGATGCTCAGGACTACAGTGAAATCGTCGCAGATTTCTGGGAGCACAATTTTTGACAGGCTTTCAGAAGTCAACGAAGTAGATCTATCGCTCCTTCTTAAGTTCATATGGAAGAGTAAATGATTTAAAAAGAATTAAGTGAAGCTTAGTACAATAAGGTGCTAGTATCGCAGCGAACCGGATCCTTTTGGGGCACAAGACATAACGCTAAACTTAACCTTTGTAAAGAGGTTTGCAAGAGAGGGAGCGTTTGTTGGGCCACTGGGCTTATAATACGCCGCGTTAAGGTCACTTTGTAGTAAAAGGACTATTAAATATACTTCTATCAGCAGCCTTTTAGGTGATAAGGGATAAATAAATCGGTACCAGTCTGTTTACCAGGTAAGTGTATTCATGGACATCACATCTAAACAACAAAGCCATTAGGGGTAAATAAAATCGAGACATGTGACATTTTCTAATGTGTTCAGACAAGGAAGAAATAAAAGACGAGGTTTTTGATTTGTGGTGGGGAAGAGATCTGACCGCCAAGTACCGCTGTTCGCATCCAAATTCTACAGAATATTATTTGTCTAAGCCTGAGGGCCGCCAGAGTCTATGCAAGGTGTGTAAGTTAAAGGCAGTGTGATCATGAAAGTCATGTAGGGTACGAAGAGGTTTGTTTGACCTTTTATTTACTGTAATTCAATAAAGAATTTTTGCACCTTCATTTTGTTAGCTCGCCAGAGGTGAAAAAGATGCATGTTTGAAACTGTGACAACTCCATCAAATAGGAAACCAATATTACCAACGAAAATAATTTCAGCCAAGAAATTCATCAGAGAATCTCTTTAGCCAACAAGCGCTTCTTTGGACTGATTACGGAACTCAGAAATAAAGAGCTCCCTATCAGAACAAAGCCCCCCCCCCCCCACCTTGTGCCAACGAAGTTTATCAAATGAAATTCAAAGCTGAGTTGTCCGAATCTAAGCAAAGCTTAAAGAATTAAAACATACCAACTTCCATTAGTATATCATGTTCTGCTCAAAAGAATTTCCTATCGATACCCGAATTTTGCATTAGAGGAAATATGAATATGAATGGTATCTTGACTTTGTGCTTCCAAAAGAGCTCGGCTATTACTAGTAAGGGATGAAGGAGCACGTCTTTAACTTTAAACCGTTATTCCAATTACGTTGTTATATTTTGCAAACTAAGCACAAAAATAACTAAACCTAATTCCAACAAAAAATATTAAAAAAAAAAATCATTGATAAATTGCCAACTGCATCGATAAATCGAAAGCTCAAACTTAATATCTAAATAACTCTACATTCTTCTCATTTTCTGTATTTGTAAATCCAATTTTAATCTTACAAATATACAGTTTGAAGTATAACTGAACTAACTTTTGACTTAAAGCATAATTTATAGCTTTTGGTGGTTTTGTTTGTCTGTCATCAAAACAAATACGCTTGCAGCAGATTTAATCAACCTTTGCGCAAACGCACATTGAACTGAGGAAGCGGTTTTTGATGTGTAAACATCTTTGAGGTCGGTAGAGTAGTAGAGTAATATTAGGCGTCATTGAATGTTATCATGTTTGACTGCTTTGCTGATATGTTTGTGACGCTCTGTTTATGTGGGACTGGCATTATTCGGTAATTGTGCCTAAACACGATTAATGCTCCCAGTAAGCAAAATACGAAGGCAACTGCGTTTATCATAAATATACACAGTGTTTACAAAAACAAAATAAGTGATTATTGATGTTAAAATTATTTGAGTTCAAAATACTCATAGTAATTTGTTTTGTTTGTATAGTCTTATACTTATTAAATATATTGCAATAAATATAACTAATATAATATAAAATAAAATAAAATAAAATAAAATAAAATAAAATAAATAAAATAAAATAAAACAAAATAAAATAAAATATAACAAAATAAAATAAAATAAAACAAAATTAAATAAAATAAAAATAAAATAAAATAAAATAAAATGAAAAAAAACAAAACTAAATTAAAAAAAATTATATTAAATTAAATTAAATTAATTAAAAGGAACTATGATAAATGGAAATAAATATAATGAAGGGAAAGGAAGGAAAAGGAAAGAAAATTAGAGCAAAGCAACGGGGGGAGACTGTTGAATGAAGATAAAAGCAAATAAAATAGAAATATATAAAAAACTAAAGGAACAACATAGAAGAGAAGGCCAAGAATGGAGCAGATAATAACTTAAATAAAATAACTTTTTGTGGTTAAAATTCAACAAATAAATGTATGTACAAGATACACATGTTTACACATCAAACTCCAGGAGTAACAGGTACTAACGCATTTTTTATCATCACCACAAAGCATCTTAATCTCAAAGTAAAAGTAACAAAAAAAAATTGTTACCCACGTTCGAAGCTGATGAGATCAATGCCACAATAAATTGTTATAAAGCATACTTTCGAAAATCTGCCTTTCACAAATGTATTTCTCAGAAACCAAGGAAAGTTCAGGAAAATCGCTAAAAACATATTTTTAATAGAACAAAAGAATAGAAATTATAATTTTTTTTCGCCAGCTTTCCAGCTAAGAGATGCATCCGTTACTGCACGAAAGTTGAGCATTCACTCTCGAGACTAGCCTTTTAAGATAGGCACACACTTTAGAACAGATTTACACTGTGGAACAAAAGTGAACACTTTGGGATCAGTTTTTAGTTTGAGTCATATACAAAAAATTTATTTATATATCATTATTTTTAAAGTAAAATCAACTAAGATACAAGAATAGAAACATATTGGCTTAAAAACATTTACCTTTAACTCAAATCAGTCATCACTTTGCACTCAGTGTATTTTTCTAAGATTAAACAAGGTGGGCGATTCATAAGATGACATTATTATTATCTTACTACATACTACTATCCTTTTGAGTTAATATTACAAATTTCAGTAATGATAAATTTTTATCGATTCGTAAAGCTTAGCGCTTAATACAAAAAATGAGACCACGGAACAAATAAGTGATTGCTGAGATTGTAAAACAGCTTAAAACCGGCAACTTTTCTAGGGAAGTGGCCAAGAAGTTAAAAACTTCGCAGTTATGAGTGGTAAAAGTTCAAATTGGCTATTTAAAACTTGCAAATACAGTCGCTAAAAAAAGATTAGTAATAATGGTGCAAGATATATAGCACTTTTTTAATGTCCGGAACAATAAAAACAACAAAAGAATCATGAATTGTGAGGCTAGCGCGTAGAGTCATTTGTTTTCTCACCATCACGTCAACAAAAATTGACCATCAATAACTGGATAGCATAGATCGTGGATGGAAATACACTCGCTGATGCAGGGAGACGCATAAATAACGACATTGACGAGAGTGTTAGATTTGTTAGTATAAAGATTTGTCCACCTCTTCAATCCTTCCACGTTGGGAAGAGAATATAATTGTTTGTTACAGAGACTGTCCTCAGTCAGATGTGGTACGTTTTCACCAAATTGCGACAAAATAGGTAAAATAATAGAAATCTAATAATTTTACCTGCTGAAGTGTGATAAACCGTGCAGACAACTGGTAACTACGATAACTAAAATGAAAATTTTTTTTTCACTTTACATTTCATGGGGTTCCAAATTTGTTATATAAGAGTTCTATGAAAGGATATTAAAATTAAAATATAGAATCCAGCACCGCTAATCGAAAAAGACATTTGCACTCCGGAAGTTGAGGCAGAAAGGAACACTCGAACAATTATGCGTGCATTGTTTGAAGTGTCCGAAAATATTTTTTGAATTTTCTGGAAATATTTGAAACTAACCAAAACACTTTATATATAAATTTTTATTTGTTTCAATCAGTATTGGTCGAGCGGTTCTTGAATCGTAAAAAAATTTTTTAAAGCTGCAGACCATTTGGTACGAAACTTCTGGACAGCAACGAAACCTAATCTACAAAAAAGTGGTGAATTCTTTTACTATACTGTGTGCAGTGAGTCTTGTTTTAAGTTTTATCACACCACCTTTATCAAATGAAGAACGCAATCTTCCAAGAAATACTCGAATCACCCTGGAACAACTTCGAATTGGATACTGAATAAACTTCAACTCTCAAGACAGTATAAATTACACAACGCAAACAGCTTTCCAGTAGGCAGCATAATATCATAGTTCTGGTAACACTTTTTCGGCTAAAACACGGTCATTAGCATTTCCGGGAGTCTATTCGATATTTTAGCTCAAATTAACTGGCTAATCTGCTACAAAAACAAAACCAAAATATCTTCATATAGCCGTGGAAGGCTTCTCAGCAAAAAATTCATCTGCTTTGCAGATGCCGTTCGGAATCGGCAAAAGACTGTAGAAACCGCCAATTTGTAGGAAAAATTAGAAGCAGCGCACCACAAATTGGTGGAGAAGCTTGGCTTTAATCTCATCAGGGGGTATATATATCGCCAATTATTTATTTATTAGCTTCTTACGTTCATGAATTTCAAATTTTGAATTTTCTTTTTAGTTATTTATTAGTAAACCCGGCCCGCTTCATTCCGTCGCAAATCAGTTGAGATATGGAACTTAGTCACATCGCCTTTTGCAGCTCTCATTATTATATTCCGTTTGATACCCATCTTGTACTAAAAACATTTTGGGTTACCTTGGTTTACATATAGGTCAGTATCTCCGAAGGGTGTCGAGCCATCGGAACAAATGATATCTTATAATTTAAGATAAATGTCTAGTAATGTAACAGTTAAAGTTTAATTTAATTCTATTTAGCAGCTCTTGACTGATGCGCGACCAAACATACATACAGGATGATCCCACCTATCGATTTTCTCAAAATATCTGCAAATGAACAGACATCAACCTATTACAATTTTATTATATGTAGAGATTATATTCATATTATGCTAAGTGCTTGCTAAAAAAACTTGACTAATGGGTGAATTTTGAAAAGGCGGTAACCCTTTAAGAAAAAATCTTGTCTTATTACTAACATCAAGTTAAGCTCTTTCATATGACTTCTCAAATTTTAACTATACAGCAAACATTAATTTGTGCACAGTTTGCAACCTTTTTATTACAACTTTTTCATATGACACCTAAAATTCTAAAATCAGACTATAAATAAAAATTAATGATTGAGCTATGGAAACAGTTTCGTAACTTCAATGGTTTTTCAACATTTAGAAAAAATTACACACACTACGGCCAAAGAAGTTTTCACTTCAAACAATAACACAACGCACTTGACAGTTTGTCAATGTAAATTTTCATGCTTAGATAACTTCCATTTGCTTACATTCAAATTCACCGCAACGTCGCCCAGTTTTCTCAAACTTTTCTTTTTGCACCAGCCATATACGCGCCGACAAATTAGTCAAAACCGATAACGAAAATGTGAAATACTAGTTATTAGCACTTGACCGTTCATATTTAAAACGCGACGCGTTGTGTTTACCACGAAATTTACAAAAACAAATTATTCGAAACTGCTTTAGTTCACACTCGTATTTACATATTTAGCGCACACCGTGGCGTATACGTAACATGCCAGCAAATATTTGTGCTGCCACTTAAATGCTGCTGATGACTTTACAGTTGCTTTCTTCTGATGTTTGTGCCGCATATATGCGACAATCAAGTAAATATTTTTCTTCTTTTTTGTCAAAAAAAAAACAAACAAAATTTTCCTCACGCTTACACCTCTCTAAGAGTTGTCACTTATCAGTGTGCACCACATCAATATTTGTTTGATGCTTTATGCGCTTTCTCACTATTTTCATTGTACTGCAGAAGCTCTAATATTGCGCGCTTACTTGCTTTTATTTTTTTTCTTTATGCTTTTTATTTCTTTTCTAGTTAGGCACACACGCACCGCCGTTTACCTACTTCCTTCGGTTCTGTACCGCCCGTAGCCGCAGGATTCTTCTTACCAACTAAACGTCAACTAAGTTTTGTAACTGTTTATGAATTGTGTTAGTCACGAGGTAAAACGCGAGTTGACCTGTTTGTTCGTGCCATGATAATCGGCTGATAGTTCGTGTGTATTTCCTTCGCTTTATTTCGGCTCCTTTTTAAACATTCGCGTAGTTGTTGCATGTAGCACTGCTGTTGCTCTGTACTTTGCTGTTGGTAAAGTTAGACAGTGACATACAGCAAAAAGCTCCTTTCTCGTTGTTTGTTAGTTATTCGTTGACAAATTCGTTGCGCGCTTCGTATTAATTCGCTACTCGTTGTATATGAAGTAACGAGTTAGTTGCGCAACATGTTGATAGCAAGTGCACAGCTGATTGTGTTGTAGGTCAAGACCACTAAGCAGAGGGTAAATGAGAGTGTGTGGCTAAGTGGGTGAGAGTGTGAAACAAAATTTTGCTCTCAGCAACATTTTTGAACTTGTTTAAATCTTTTTAAGCCTATTTTGGTTTCCGATTTTCTCTTTTCTTACTCTTATTTCCTTCATTACTACTCTGAGTATTTCGTAATGCTTTTCTCTCATTTTGCTCAATCGCATGCTTTGCGGTCCACTCAGCTGCTCTGTTCATGTTTACAAAAATTTGGAGCATAATTTAGGGCGCATAAGCGGAATTGATGTAGGTTAGTTTCGTATCCTAAATGAAGGTATAAAAGACTTATGAAACATTTTACTCAAAAAATATTCTGCACATTTGTACCCTCTTTCTGAGCAGTAGCAACACATGCTATGGCTAAGAAAGAAGTGTTATACCTAACACCAAAATATTATACTGAGAAAAATATATAAAAAATTGGTAAATACTCAAACAGTTTAACAATGTTTGTCTTAATTTCTTATAATGCCATTTCATGTTTGTTTTTAAGTATTTTTGTTTTAGAAGCTTTTGGTTGTACTGTAGGGCAGGGCGCCAAGAAAAACAAAAGGGAATTCTTTATTTGTCTTAATATCTTAAGGTGAGCGTATTGTCTGATTGCTCGTTTTGAGAAAAAGTGAGGCAGCTTTGTATTTTATTTTAAGTTCAGCAAACTAATAATTCAATCCTCGTCAAAGGCAACTTGTTATTGGAGACGAAGAAGAAATATAGAATTAAAGCTTACAAGGTTTTTGGGAGTGTTGTCGAATTAACAGTCCTTGGCCGGATTTGAACCCGGTACGCTTCAGTACTCCCTTACGGTACTGCCTGACTGTCGTGGTAGCGATTTATGACTAGTGAAACCTTCTAGGTCATGTGTTGTCCACACGTTTACTTTAGTAATAGGTATCAGTCTCTTTTTAACCCTAGTCTGAGCAACTTATGAGTTTGAGCATAGTCCGTGCATATAGAGTTTGCTTTCAGAAGGTGATTAATTTCATGAGGGGACACGTGACGACGGATATCTTCGTTACGCTCTTCGGGCATCACTCCCCATTTGCCATGGAATTTGCTGAGAATTAATAAACTGCCTACTAGTATGTTGTGGTTTAAAAAATTGATAGCAGAAAGTTGCTGTTGAGGGCCTCATTATGCTCCTTCCTTATGCTTACTTCCTACAGTAGCCCTACGTGCAGTGTTCTGAAGCTTGTCGAAAAGCTTGGTTCAGCCCTTTTCTTTGCTGGCAGTGGCTGTTAAATGATCAGCCATTATAAGGTTGTTATCTTACCTCACACTCATGATTTCAGTCCATATTAAAGTCAGCTACGCCATAAAACCGTGGACGTTGATATTTAACTCGCTTGTAGAAGTCCTAGCAGTATTCGCGTCGGCAGTGTACTGATATCTGCATAAGAAACTAATGCAACTTCTTCATATGAAGCTGGCGGTCTCTGCAGATCATGGAATGGCTAGTGAGGTAATCCATTAAAAATTATTTTATTAGCGAGACTTAAACGATTTTCTTTCTTGATTTTCGAAACTTCGGCTAAAAAACGAGATGGAAATAATTTTCTTGGCCACCGCCATGGTATAGTAGTGCCTGAAGTATTTGGTTGCCGTACCGCTGGTACCTGGACGAGCTTCCGGAATAAATAACATCAAAAATATTTTAGTACAACTGTGGTTTCCAACGGCATTTAAATTTTAGACATGTCGAGCCTCTGGTAGGTGGTGCTTAAGTTGGCATGAACAGTAATGTAGAGGAGACGTCAAAAGAGACACTTCAGTGCATTATATATGCAAAAGGGTCTTGGCTATACGGGGAAGGTATGTATCAGTGTATCATGCATGATATGTACGAAAAATTCATCCAAATGGTGAAAATGAGCCAACTATGGACAGGCGACTACATGGTTGATATGAAAACTAAACTAAAGCTGAGCTGAAAAGTCTGATTGAAAATAATATGATAGGTTTCACTAACGGACAGGGTATAAATAATCACCTCAGGACGAAAAGTGATAGAACCCAAGACAGTGTGAAAGTGTTGAGCTTCATTTACGGTTTTGAAATGCGTCAAACTTTCAACACTTCAAGCTGTATAGATGATCAGCAAAGGTCCAGAATTACGAAATCGTTTGTTTTTTTTGTTGGTTTCCTGAAAACAAAAAATCAAATAATGTGTTCTCTCTCAGCAGCTACCAAGCTGATTTCCTATAAAGTTACAAATTTGTCCAGCCATATTTCTTTGCCCATATCTATAACTTTCTTGTTTGAGTATTTTATCAGATCTCAGCTTATCACTTTTTGTCGGTTGTAATGACTGTAAACAAAGCGACAAGCTTCTTATTAGAGAAAGTTTTCACTGTGGTTGTTGTTGTTTTTCACGCCCTTTTCCTTCATTTTTACATTAAGAATACTCATTTAAAAAGCAAGAAAATGATTGAACTCAATCGAAACGTATGCATTATCTTGTCCTTCAAAACTAAAACAAATATACGCCCTTAGTAACTTAGTACACGACACTTCTATGAAAACACCTAAACATAAATAGAAAACCATAAGAAATCTAAGCAAAAGGCACGAACAACAAAATAGCAAAATGAAACAATTTTATGTAGGTCAATTCTTGAATCAAAGCAAACTTTTATCAAATGTCATTTGTCTCTAGTTGCCACTTGATGTTGTATTTGTTTTGTCTTGCTTTCCTTCATTGCATATTTTTCCAAATATTTCTCTCCTATAATATGCTGCTTTCATCTTGAGTTGGATTTCTCTGCAAATCTCATGGCACACATCTGCAATGCTCTCGAAGCGCAACTTCTTCCCCACGTCACTTAGTACAAATCAGGTTTGTGCAGCTTGAAATGCACTTCGCATGGTACTCATCAACTACTTTATGGCAACAACTTCATGATCAAGATAAAAATATTAAATAAATTTCACTTTTAAATTTAAAGAGCGCCAACAATCAAGCTCGCTAAATTCTTGCTTCTATAAGTGATTGTTGTTTGACTTTGATATCCATATTTTTGTTATTGTTGGTGTTGTTGTTGTCTTTGTTTTTGCTCTGCATATTTGTAAGTGTTGTTGTTGTGTGCGTTATAGTTTTCGCGACAACATTCTTATTGTTATTGTTGTTTTCTTCCATGCTTTTGCTTTTATGTCTCTAAACACAATTCCTTTCGTCTTTCAAGCCGATTTTATTTTACATACTCAAATGCAGTATCGAGATATTACTCTCTTATTGTGGGAGCTAATTTAGAGAGAAAAGTGAGACAGATTTACACACTTCTCTCTGACTCGTTGAGAAACTATGTTGCATGGAAACAATGTTTGCACAAGCTTGCATATGAAACATGGGAACAGTTCAAATTGAGTGAAAATTAGTCCGAAATCAAATGATGCTTTTGCTAGATGAAAGTATTACAAGCACAAAAGTAGGTTAAAATATTGTGCAATAAACTATATGGACTTGTTGATAAAGGCGGACTAAGTCGGAGTTAAATTAACTTAAGACATTGACAGAGAATCAACAGAAAGGGACAAAATAATACAATATCTTGTCAGTTGAGCATTTGCAGCATTTTTTAGATTGGGATTTAAGTTTGTTCTAGATACTCAATAAAAATATATACAGTGCACCTAAGAAACAAACATTTTTAAAAACATATTAAAACCCTTCGTCTGATACCTATATTGGTATATCTTATTAGATTTTATTTTTGAATTTCAAATAGTTAGCAACTCGCTAAAAACTTCCTTAGTGGCAACAATCAAGATAATAGCTGATGTGAAGAAAATACATATAATGCAATGAAGAGGCAACCCTAGGTGATCACAGTATACATTAGCTAATTTACTGCCACTTCAAATAAGTGGCAACCCCTGTTAAAACCTGCTAGTTGCAACGCTTAGGTGAAATCGTTTAAGATGTAGACGTTTTCGAGCTAACAGCGGCTATGACAAAGAGTAAATATAATGGAATTAGGTGGCTACTCTTGGTGGTAACCCTACTTAGAAATATTTTTGTTGGAGTACGACCTGTAATACCTTTTATGTGATACCCATATTGGCATATCTCAATTTATCAAAAAAATTTAGAAATGGGGCAACCCCATTAGCGGATCCTGAGTGGCAACACTCAAACATAAACAGAAACTGTAAGTGTGGATATATGTACATGCAAATAAACAAGAGAAGTTCTTATAAGATCAGTGACAGGCTTGAAAAATTTAACATTCCTATATAAAATTTTAGCCAGATATCTCTAAAACTAAGCGCAGCTGATCGTCCAGGTCATTTCGGTATCCTTATTGGTGCGTTCATCTCTTCTTCTCCTCATACTTACAAACGTCGGACCAAAGTTATTACGCCATTTCATGTCCTTGAAAAGTATAAAAATATCAGATAGGCGGAAACCTTATAAAAGTCATCATAAATGGCAACCGCCGAGAGGCACAGTTGGACCGAATGGCCCATTGTTATACCACTGAATAAGGGCTGGGTAATCCTTCTTTAAACATTTAGGAAGTTGAACCATCCTGTCCGCTTAGTAAAGCATAGAATATCTCTGATTTCGGCAGAGCCTAGTTCCGCTAAGCTAGTGAATAAGCACCTTTTTAGACACTCCAATCGAGTCTTAGGTGCGGGAAGCTGCAGAGGAAGTGTTCAACACTTTCTATTACTTCCTCGTCCCTACAGCTACGACAGAAGTAATTTCAAGGGACCCCCATGCGTTCACCATGTATTCTTATTCGACAATGTCCCGTGAGTACCCCAACCAAGGCGCCTAGGGCGGGTAGCTTGAGGTAGAGTATGTTCTTGGTCCGTTTCCTACATATACGGGCCACGTTTGCCTGGACACTTCGCATGTGATCTCCAGTGTACATCTAGAATTTGATTCTTCCTCGAATTCGCGTAGGAGCCAGAGTTTAGTCGTGGAAAGTGAGGGGCAAATGCTCTTTATTTGGTTCACCTCCGATTGCTCTATGACCTTCCTTGCCAATTCGTCGCCAGCACAGTTTCCATGTATGCCGCTGTGGCCTGGAACCCATATCACTTCTTTGGAGCATTTCGAAGCGTAGTAATAAATATTGGAACTTATATAACTTTGTTCGAGCGGCATAGCCTGTAATTATTTTTTCTTTTATTTCATTAGCATTGCGTGCTGTTGTAATTCACAACCAGCTTATGAAATATTCCAAGGTTAAAGTTTATGTTTGCAATCCCAAATCGGGGGAAATTTAGGGGGGCAATAACGCGCGTTGTTTGTTGTTTGTAGCAACAAAAACTCTCCCCGAAGGTTTTGAAGAGTGTTGTCGAATTGACAGTCCTTGGCCGGATATGAACCCGGTACGCTCCAGTACTCCCTTGCGGTACTGTCCGACTGTCGTGGTAAGGATTTGTTATGACCAGTTCAACCAAAGGTGAGAGGCATCATATCCGTAGATGAACCATCGAGTTGCACGCGATTAACTTTGTGCATTTTAGTCGACTCTTACGACCGGTATGCCTACCTCGGACATATTCGAAACCCCTAACCCGCATAGGTCGCGCTAATACCTCTCAGCCACAAGCGCTTGCCCCCAATTAATGCGTGTAAAGGTGCCCCGCAAATCCCGTTCTATATAGAACAAATAAATTGAATTAAGAAAAGATAATTTATAAGCTTTAGTCAATCCGTTTTAAGGGAACAATGTGTTAAATTTTAAAGCGCTTTCGTTTGGTGAAATAAAAAGGATATGTTAAGAAGACTTTAGAGCTCAAACTGGCGTCACCATGAAACAACGAGCTCCCCTTTTAAAAATCAGATGTCAAATACGAAAGTTAGAAAGTAAAAACCATTTGTGTTGTTTTTATAAGAGTGAAAAATTGCTCTGAAACACTCTTAACTTAACCATCAAATTTATAGGAGTTTATTTAGATTTTGTCTAATTTATATACTTATGTTCTCATTTCCTGAAATGGCAATAAAGTATTCTTTGAGAATGTTTTTTGTTTTTTTTGTTTTTTTTTTTTGTTCCAGCAGCTGAACAATAAACTCAAAAATTTCCCTGAATTTGTTTTGTCGAGGGTGTTAAGTATATTTTCTTCCATACAACGCATGAATAAAATTAACTTTTTTTATGCAAATAAAATACTGAACCGCCTCGGCAAAACAAATTCTTCAAGTCCAGGAAAATGTTTGACCTAGTTGTAATTTGCCTAGTGCTATAGTAGCATTGCACACTCAAAAATTTTCTAGAAATTCTGCCATTTGCAGATTTTGATGGCCATTGTTTAAAGTTTAATTAACTTTCCTGAACTTTATGTAAACTTCGAAATTTTTTTTTATGTGGATTCTGTTATAGAATGCGCTGCTTTTTAAATCAATTATTATTATTAAAAGCACAGCTTCTTCTTATTTCGTCGAACGACATTCAATCTAATTTCACTGCTATTATTTTGACCGCAGTTGTATGTATCTCTACAGTTAATTTTCAATATAGCTTAAATTAAGCTGCAGTTCAACTATAAAATATATAAAGAGCAAAACAATTCTCAAAATTCAAAGATTAATTACCATACCGAAATATCAGTTTCCAGTTGCGTTTGTGCGAAGTCAATGGCTTCAAGAACTTTCATTGCGTACAGCACTGCGTATACGTAACATACAAGCAAAATCTATGAGCAACATATTGTCAAGCACACAGTCGGTAAATGCTCTCCATTTAAATGATTCTACGTACAGTTGGTTAACTAATTGTGTATTTGTTGGTCTGCCTATTCGTATTTACCGCTGTCAGCAATTATAAAATCGATTTTTGATAAAATCTACAAAATTTTGAAATTACAATTAAAATGCAATAATCATTATGTAAACTTTTCACAATAATATTAACAACAATCATTTGCATTGATGTTACGCAAATTACTATTAGTTTGCGTAAATAGGCTATTAATATAGAGTAGAAAATGTAGCAGATACATAAAACCCAGAGTTGGAAACGTGAAATTATAGTGATTTTAAGAGAGCGATTGTACAGCTTATTTGTATATATGTATTCATACATGCCCTGTAGGAATTTGACTGCAAACTGATATAAAAAGGACTTACCTTAAGTGTACTAAGGCGAATTCGTTTTCTTTGTAAAAAGCTTTCCACTTTTTGTCACAGGAACTAAAGCCCTTATGCTGGTATTTTGGCTTTGTCATCCTTTTGATGATTTTGGTAACAATTCGCAAAATGGGCATGGCATCGCTCGAATATGAGTCAACAAATTTTAGAATTCCAACTGCTTATATAACTTTAGAAACGCTTACGATAGCATAACGAAGCCTTATACGAGGCATAGTACGTTGTAGAGGGTACACCAGCCACTTGTGGTAGCTTAAAAATTTTTTCAGTTCTTTATTTCTACATATTCAATCACTAATCACGGTATCAACCGAAGTAAGGATTTTTAAATTTAAAAAATTTTTTTTTTTTTTTGTTGGAGTATTTTTCTCTCCCTCACATACACGCAACGGCCATCATTGATGGGTTAACAATAAATACTTTGAATTTTGGGAAATAATTAGTATAAACATAAGAACGTATAAAAGTAATTGACGTCGCATTTTGCATACCAAAATAATGGACACAATAAAGTTTTTGTTGTACACAAAGAAGCGTCTTTTGGGCGAATAAAATTAAATGAGTAAATAAGGAACATGAATATTCATTTTAATTTCTGCTAACAGCAGGAAAGTTTTAGTAGCACAAAGAGCAAGAAGGTGTTTTGTGAAAGGCAAACAGCAAAAAAGATGTGCATAGACAAGCTTAAAGGCATTAGTGTCAGCATATACTAGTTACGAACCACTGTTTAAACGCTAACTATGTAATCTTTCAATCAGGAGAAGCTTTTTAATGATTATTTGAAAAACAGTCTCCCGCCACAAATTAACTGAAGCCTATGAAATTCAAATTTTACTAAAACTTTAATGGCAAATGTCGAACGACCAACATAGTTTCATTGGATTACTCAAAAGCTAAATAAAAGAAAAGGGAATCTAATTATTGCTCATATAGAAAATATTAACAAATATTCTACTAAGAACATTTAGTAATTAATTTAAAAATAAATATTAAGAACAGAAGCAATAATTATTTGAAAAACCATGATTTTAAATGAGCTCAAGGCCAAGAATAATAATTATTATTTTTTTTATGAAAATTAGATTTAAAAAATATTAACAAATATTCTATTAAGAACTTTTAGTAATTAATTTAAAAATAAATATTAAAAATAGAAGCAATAATTTTTTGAAAAACCATGACTGTAAATGAGCTCAAGGCCAAGAATAATAATTATTTTTTTTTATGAGAATTATTATTGTCTTTCTATTAATAATTATTTTTTAATTAATTTTTGAAAGTTTTAAGTAAAATAGAGTAGGAACGTTTTAGAGGCCATAGTTTTTCTTATACATCCATTTAGGAAGTTACTAGACTTTTTTTGATAAGAGAAACTTTGTCTGCTCTGCTAACCTTTAAGCTAACAGAGCGTTTAGAGCTATTTAAAAAGAAACATATTTTTTTTTGTCTTGAGCTCATTCGTCGGCTGAGTGGAAGATCACCCTATTTCAAAATATTTTTCAAAAATGCCCTAGCTCAGAATTGGTTTCAATAACGCTCTGTTTCAGAATTGGGTTCAAGTACGACCTATCTCAATGAAAATTAAATATGTTTGCAACTCAAATAAGGCGTGTTTGAAACAAATTTTGAAATAGGGGGTTTTTGAACAATATTTGGAAATAGGGTGATCTTCCACTCAGCCGTCGATTTGTCGTCATGGATATTCCTATTTGAAATTAAAGATGGGAGATGAATATAATATTTTTAGCTCAATGTATTGAAGTTAAAAAGAGGCATCTTATTTTTTTGCTTGATTTTTAGTTTAAAATGAGTATTTTTGTTTTTGATCGAATTTCCTGAATGTAAAGAACTTTAGCTGTTATTCGAATAGTTTTTTTAGGCTATTTCTAGATAGTTTACCATCCCAAATAAAATCTTTTATTGAAAACATTAATTTCAGACCAAAACAAATTTACTTTCAATATTCTTCCCACTATATGTAGAGCTCCATCCCTTTTCCGGAACCTTGGTTTGCAATTGGGAATATTTTTGCCTTAGCTTATTCTAATTTCGAAAAATTACATTACTCCAGCTACAACAAATGAGAATTTTATTTACGGCGAATGCGATAGAAAATCTTTACTAAAGTTTAGAACCGTCGCCCACCCGGAGACCACTTCCGTTTGGCTTTAGCATGACGTTGAATATTTCTACTTTTTTCAGAACCTTTTTTGCTCTTAGTGTGCTTTCTTCAAAGTTGCTAACTTGTTTTCACACTTCTGGGCCGTATATCATTTCTTCTATGAGGTTATCGACTATAATTTGTCCATGTGACATTTCGTTCGAGAACTTTTCGCTCCTCGCACCATTTTGAGCATTTCAAGAACATACTCGCACTTCGGATCTTCTACCTTTCCCACTTTGTATAGGTACTTTTTAAAGTACAGAATGCATTTGGGTTACGTAGTAGTTAACCCCACCAAAGTTTGTAGTGCCTCATACTTAAATGTCAGTAAAAAATCTTGCTCTCTATCAGAATTCCAAACGTTTCCTCTCTGATTCCTTGGCGAGCGACTCTTATTCACTCTTCATCCGTGTGCTTTGCTACGCATATTATTCTTCTATGCAGCACCAATATATCGATGGAGATCGTTTTGATTATCACATGCAGTGCTGACCCTGATACGGTTCGATTAGAGGAGACTACTCTCAGAGCTGCTATTCGCTGTACAGATGTAATGAGTTTACAGCGCTTATTTATTTCAAGTTTGCCCTTACCTCGGAGCCATATAGGGAAGTCTACAGGCTAATGTACTAAATTTTTTCTACCGCTAAGAAGGTACCATCGGTCATTTCTAGTTAAAAGATTTCATTGTAGCTAACTTTCCGTAGGTCAGGAACAAGAATTGAACCTTATGCTCCTCAGCATGTGACGTTGATGCACCGCAGGCTTTTTGAAGTTGTGTATATAAGTCTGTGGTCTCTTGAATAGCTTCGCTCTAGGTAACATAGGATTTGAAACCGTTGCTCTACAGTAGTCTTCATCGCTGGCCATCCTTAAGTGCTTGTTCAAGTCTTGAACCCCGGCTGCCTGGCGAATAGTTCTTTTACGGAGCATGGACAGTTACCGGTACGCAGATAGCGAATTTGGGTCGCCTTTGCCCTTGCGTATCAATACTAGCTGACGCGTCTTCCATATTTCTGCGGATCACTCCCTTCCTGTGGCATGTATTATACATATCCAGGAGGGCTCCAGGTCGTATTTTTGCTATTTCTTTGATGGCTTATGCTCAGCCGTCCATGAGTTCGTATGTAGGGAATCGTGTGTTCACTATATTATCCATTGCTTTTGCATTTAAATCAGTGCTTCGAATTCTGGCCCCTACCATTTCTAGACTGTCCTGTCCCCATGGACTCCTGTTGACGTCTTTGTGCATCTCCTCAGGTTTCTTCTTCTTGATCTGCATTTTAACGGTATTCAAAAGCTCATTCTCTTTCTGATATGATTCAGCTTTGGCTGTGGCTTGCTTCATACGCCTAGCTCTTGTATATAATCGGCTTAGAGGCAAACCAGTTGCGCCTGAGTTCAGCTATTTCTTTTCACCACCAGGGAAAGAAGTCTTTATACCGCTCTATTGGTAATATTGGCATGGCTTTCTTAAAGCCGAGAATGACATCTCTGATGTACTCTCTTGGTTAGTTGTTGTGTGATCTCGGAGCACATATGTATTGACTAGAGTAATGAACGCTTCTCTGTTTAGGCTCAATAATACCATTTTCTGGTGCTTTTGCTTCTGTCCGCCATAGGCGCTTCTTGTTAGCCTACTAAAAACTATATACAGGGTGGCTAATGAAAGCCGCTACCAAAAAAAAATTAAATAACTTTTTTTCTATTTAATGAATCTGGTTAATTTTTTTTTTATTTTGCAGATTGACTTTTACATTTAACAAAAATGGATAACTGGGACACAAAGAGAGTATAGGCGCAATCCTCCGAGCAGATGGACCATAATAAGACTTGTAAACAATTTTGCCGAGCATGGGACAGTCAACAGAAGACCTTACCATCGAAACCCTTCAGTTCGAACGGAGGAAACAATCGCTGCTGTAGCTGCTGCCATACAAAACAATCCACGTGTTTCGACAAGAAGCTTATCTGCTCAAATGGGTGTAAGCAGACAGTCATTACAGTCAATTATGCACAAAGATTTGGACTTATTCCCATATAAAATTCAAATGGCCAACAAACGGAATGCTGCAGACTTGCCGATTCGCTTGGAATTTTGCCAGAAGATGCTTCAAATGGTGGAAGAGGATGGACACATGTTGAACTGTCTTTTCATGTCTGACGAGGCCCATTTCGATTTAAACGGCAACATAAACAAACAAAATTGTCGAATATGGAGTGCTTCCAACCCACAGATACTCCATGAGACGGAATTGCATCCACTTCGTGTCACAGTGTGGTGTGCAGTTTCATCACGCTGCATTGTCGGGCCCTACTTCTTCGAAGAAAACGGTCACACCGTTACGGTTACTGGAGACCGTTACTTGAGCATGTTGAGAGAGTTTTTCTATCTTTCAACTCTGTGTGGTTTCAGCAAGATGGTGCAGCTCCTCATATAGCCCAACCTGTTATGACAGAATTGCGACGAAAATTTCCCAATAAGCTGATATCCAGAAATTCCACATTCCGTTGGCCACCCAGGTCGCCTGACCTTACTGCACCTGACTTTTTCTTGTGGGGTTATTGCAAACAGAAAGTCTTCAAAGCAAAACCAACAAATTTGAATGAACTAAGGCAATCCATTCGAGAAACAATTGCGCCTATTCCTGTCTCAACTCTCCAAGCAGTAATGAACAACTTTTTGGTAAGATGCCGCACATGCATCGACGAGCAGGGGGGGCATTTAAATTCCATTATTTTTAAAACTAATTAAGCTATATTTAATAAAATTTAATGAGCTTTAACATGAATAAAAGAAAAATGAATTCCATACACTGAAAAAAAAATTATTTGAGTTTCTTAATGTAGCAAAATTCATCAGCCACCCTGTATCTTAATGGTCACCGAAAGTGAAATCTTCAAGGACATTTCCAATTTGTTATCATCCCGGAGATGCTTTCAGATGTAATCGTGATATCTGCTTTTATTTCTTCGAAGCTTGCTCTCCTGTCGATGTTTCCGACCTAATTCCTGTTACACACAGCCTGGTCGCGAAATCATCTTTCTCTTGGATTCGTAGTTGGCATTCGCCACTCTATGGCTCTTGAGATAAAGTCGACCACTGCGTGATCAATTTGGCTTCGTATTCTTGGCATATCCCCTTCTTTCAATTCCAGCAGCTCCGAAAACTCACGCGTTTCTTATTGCAATTGCTTACAGACAGCCCAAGGGAGACAGGGCTAATACGAAATTATAATAATGCACCCAACCTGTTTAATAGATTTATATAATTAGAAGTTTCGAAATCAAAAAGTTTTAAGGTGCTAAAGTAATAAGTCTATCAGCGTGAATAGCAATCGGAATGTTTGTGGGAACAATACCTTTGACCCAAAATATCCTCAAGCGAAAACATTGTTCGGTCGTTTAAAGTTATTTGTTTTTGTTGTTTTAGATGTTATTGTTCTATTCTCGTTTGTAGTTTGTACGCTGTGTTATCCATTCATTAATGCCTTTTGTTGCTCTGGTCATATAACCGTCAATAGCCCTTAGCACTTGCGAGTTATAAATATCTAAATAATTTCCGAACCATAATTAAGTAGGCTTGAATAAGGGTTGGGTTTCTCTAATATGTTAAGTAATTAAGGCATAATTGGGAGGCGTTTAACCAACAACCTTTAGTGGTTTATTGTTGCTCACACAATGTGAGCCAAAAATTATTGGAGCGCTTTAAGGGCGTAAATCTACTAAAATGATTATGGCATGTGACGCAGGTGAAATATGTGGCGATAACATCTTTAGATAGTAAGTTGGGTATTGTCGGAACTAGTTCTTATAAAAGGGTTACGGATCCTGGGCTATTCATACCTGCCTAAGTCTAGCCCAAGAAATGTAGAAATAAATCGAAGCTTGCTGCAAAAAGAAGACCCTTCCGCTGAATAGTCGTGCTCCAAAATAAACAGTTATATCTCGTTCTTGTCTATTTTTTTAAACGCGATGAACTTCATATTGTTACCCACTAAAACGACACTATATGGAACTACGTTATCGACTGTCAACCAAGTACTAGGCCTTTGCTGTGGTATATAATAATATGGAAATTTGCCATAACCGCCACCCCAAAAAATAGGGAGATAACCCGATTAGCATTACGACAAAGATCCGGTACGAAACAACAGTGCCGTTAGAGTCAAGGTGCACCGACATCTCTCAGAGACTGTAAACTCCCTGGTGAACTCCCGCCCGGAGAATGCTCTCGTAAGCAAGCACTTTTGCTGTTGTTGCAGATGAACACGAACTTCCGAGATAAATGCTTGTCACTAGAGCCTAAATCTAATTACTCAATCTGCAAAACTAAAATTGAGTGTAGTTGAGAAATTTACATCGGTGATAGTGTAGCCTACACTAGCCCGTTTTGTAGACAGTAATTCGCTGTCTAAATTAAATAGTTTGTCTTTAATATTTTTATTGGAAACACTATAAGACCCGACAACGCTTCGCTGCGTCTCATAATAATAGACCTGGACCGACAATAATCATCGTACCTCTGAAATCCGTCTATCACAGCAAGCAATGTCACCATTGTGCTATCACATTTTGGGTCACCTTGGCTCACATATTGGTCAATAACTCCGGAACCGGTAGAGTTATCGAAATAAGATATTTAAAATTTTTCAGTTTAGCTAAGCATTGTCTGAGTGATGCGAAAAACGGACAGATAGAAAGAGAGAATTCTGAAAAGTGTTGATTAGGATTCCATTGGGTTAATAACAACCCCCCCATGCATGCAGATACACATCTACAGAGAGGAGATCAAAAATTGCTCTTATATGACACTCTTGGGAAGACGATCTGTCCTTTATAAACAGCAAACTACTCAAAAACATAAGTTTTGGAATCCTCGATCTTTAAAGACTAAAACCATATAAAATTCAGCGCAGTTCGGATGTCCACCCTTCTCTACAGCAAACTTGTATTGCATGGATTTCTGTAGCAACTATAACCGAAAGGTTTCCATTGCCATCGATTTCTGCAAGTTCTGATCATAGAATCGCGGATACTCGAGGAAAGTCGGTCTACAAAGGATTTCTGAAAGTTACATGAAAAATGTTATTATATTTTTCTCCTATTAGAGGAAAAAGATATTCATACTAGCGCAAATTTTATTCAGTTTAGTAACCAACAGCACTCCGATGGAACAACCAAGTGGAGACAACTAGCGATCACGTCGTGTTTTCAATTGGCGCCAGTTGGCAGAGAGAAGAAACGACTGTGTTAAGCGCCATTTAAAGAAAAAAATTTCTTACCTCCGTTTAAGAGAGTAGTAGTAGTAGTATTTGAGTCTCACAACTGTTCAAGGCTTCAAAGCTTGCTTAGGGTGCTAGGGAGTATTGGTTGATATGGAAAAGAAAATTGAACTTTCGATGCTTTTGCCGTTACCGGCACCTCTATATAAATAACTCAAGAAAGGATTAAGGATTTTTGATGATTTCGATCTCTCCGGTAACAGAACAGGATGAGATGTATCGCTAATTGACCTTTAAAATTGAGGTATGAAACGCCAGTTTTATAAAAAAAAGGCTGCCACAAGTTCAAACATTTATTTTTTCCGTATAGCTAGTTAATAATATTAAATAGAAAACACATTACTTAAAATAATTTGCGGTGATTCCATAATTTTGCTTGACACTTTAAAAAGTACAAGTCCTCACTTCTGTAGGCATCTCTGTTAATTTTCTAACACCCGGAGCTCGTGGGTTAGCTTACACGCGTTTCATAGAAAAATTTATAAATCGGATTACACGTATTAGCAACTTAGCTCTGTGTGTACGTGATGCTGACTATTTTGATAAAAATTAACAATAATAGGTATCTTCAAGTTTTATTTTATTGATTAAGGATAATGTTTATTTTTTGAGTTTTATTTTTGCTGATCGAAAATAAAACTCATGTACTTATTTCTTGAGCTATATTTTATCCCTTAAGAATAAAAATTTAATTTTGAGTTTTAATTTTTTTTCACGGATCGAAAAACTCAAAAAATACCGCTCAGGGAATATGTTTTACTCTCATCAAAAAAATAAATAAATAAATAAAACTCAAAAAGTTATGATTATCTCTGATCAAAAAAATAAAACTCAAAAAAGATTGATTACATATTTATATGGGTTTCACTCAAATTTTCTTCAATCAATTCAGATTTCCGTCGAGCATGACGAGACATGCAAGTTCATATACTTTAAACTGTCCTCCGATACTGGGAAGCCTTTGATTTTTTTTTATTAAAAAATAATCATTATCGGGGGTCCCTGATACTTATTGGCTTCGAGGCATATTTCAAAATTTTACAGTTCTTTAACAAATGCATTTAGCCATTTGACAAATATAAAACAACCGCGAACAACAAAAGCTTTGGAAAGGGAATACAAACTTTTAGTAAATTATGATTTTTTAATTAGCACTTGATCTCAACTAACTCTCGCATTACTAGGTTAAAGTAAACACCTAACAGCCGTTCAGCTCGGGGCATCAACCATGCAAATTTCATTTCTCTTCTTCTACATAGTTGGACAAACATAACAGGGTGGGTTTGCAAACAGTTGATTTTTCTTTGCGGATAGCATTCGCAAGTTATAAATACAAAAATTTTTCTTTACATTTTTAAAATTGTTTTCTCAAAGTTTTGAGGTTGCCCAACGGATTGTGAAACAATTAAATAGAAAATAATTTTTTTTTTGGCGAGAACCGTAAAATATTTCAAAATTTTTCTTCCTCTTACATTTTATTACAAGAGTAATTGTATATCACATATTGATATTTTACTTCAATACAAAAATCGCATGAAAAATATATCTTCAATTTCTGACTTTCTATTAGCTTCCTAGGGAATAAATAAAACAAAATAAAATACAATAAAATAAATTAAATAAAATAGAATAAAATAAAATAAAATAAAATAAAATAAAATAAAATAAAATAAAATAAAATAAAAAAAATAAAATAACCTAAAACAAAATAAAATAAATTAACTAAAATAATATAAAATAAAATAAAATAAATAAAATGAAATATAATAAAATAAAATAAAACAAAGTAAAATAAAATAAAATAAATTAACTAAAATAAAATAAAACAAAATAAAATAAGTAAAATAAAATAAAATAAAATAAAATAAAACAAAGTAAAATAATTTTGTTGTTGGTTTTACGGTCTGTTCATTTTTACATATTTTTGTAAGTATAACGAGCTCAAGACCAGTTGATAATAATTTCTTAGTTAATTATTATTATTTTTATTAGAGGAAAAATTGAAAGCAACAAGCATATACAGGCTATAGTTATATCACTATTTCGAAAACAGCCACGATTTCTCGTCAGACTAATTCGTATAGTTTTTGCTATTTTCAGAGGATCTTGTGGAGATCGAACCCACTCACTCTGATTGCCAGCGCAGCCGCCTAACCCATTGGCTATGCTGCGTGTAGTTTTGCAAGCTGCTTAATTCAAGTTTTCCTCTAATTGTTGTTTGTTATCTTGCCAACGGTATACACAATATTTTAGACATTCTGTCTATATGTAAATCGTGTATGTTGGACTTTGTTTGTGTACATTCTTCTTTCTATTTTTAGAAGATAGTTATTGTACATAACCGCGTGCTCCGGTATAAATTTATTTTGTTGTTGGTTTTACGGTCTGTTCATTTTTACATATTTTTGTAAGTATAACGAGCTCGAGACCAGTTAATAATAATTTCTTAGTTAATTATTATTATTTTTCATTTTAGAATGTACACAAACAAAGTCCAACATACACGATTTACATATAGACAGAATGTCTAAAATATTGTGTATACCGTTGGCAAGATAACAAACAACAATTAGAGGAAAACTTGAATTAAGCAGCTTGCAAAACTACACGCAGCATAGCCCATGGGTTAGGCGGCTGCGCTGGCAATCAGAGTGAGTGGGTTCGATCTCCACAAGATCCTCTGAAAATAGCAAAAACTATACGAATTAGTCTGACGAGAAATCGTGGCTGTTTTCGAAATAGTGATATAAATATAGCCTGTATATGCTTGTTGCTTTCAATTTTTCCTCTAATAAAAATAATAATAATTAACTAAGAAATTATTATCAACTGGTCTTGAGCTCGTTGTACTTACAAAAACAAAGTAAAATAAAATAAAATAAAATAAAATAAAATAAAATAAAATAAAATAAAACAAATTAAAATGAAATAAAATAAAACAAAAATAAATAAAATAAAAACAAAATACAATAAAATAAAAACAAAATACAATAAAATAAAAACCAAATAAAACAAGTAAGGAAAGGGCTTTATACCTTTCATGAATACGCACTACGGTTCTAAGTGTCCCATCCTTACTCACAATTAGTAAAGACTTTGCAAAACTGATAATTTAAAGATACTCGTACATAGCCCAAACCCCATTTATCGGAACAATCGATTGTATGGGAGCTATTTATGCATGTCCAATCTGGCTGATTTTCACTACACACATTATATGTATAATAACTACCAAACCTGCAAAACTTTATGTTCCTAGCTTTTTAATTGGACAATTTATAGCCGAAAACTCATTTATCAACACTATCGATTGTATGGGAGCTATGCGTTGTATTGCTCCGATCTTGCTAATTCCGACGAATGAGTAATCTCATGCAAAATGGTGTCTCCATACCAAACTTCATTAAGATATCTCAAAAACTGAGGGACTAGTTTGAGTACAAACAGACAGACGAACATGGCTAAATCGACTTAGCTCATCGCCCTAATCATTTCGGTATATTTATTGGTGGGTCTATCTCTTCTTCTTCTCATACTTACGAACATCGCACCAAAGTTATAATACCATTTCATGTTCATGAAAGGTGTAATAAAATAATATAAATTGAAATGAAATAAAGTAAAACAAGTAAAAAATTCAAAAAGTGAAAAATTATTATTCTTCGTTCATGAATACTTGTAAAATAAAACAAAATAAAATAATAAAAAAAAAATGTATGTAATAAAATAAAACAAACAAAATCAAATAAAATAAATCAAAATAAAATAAGATAAAAATAAATTTAAAAATTTTTGACTGAAATAAAATAAAACAAATAGAATAAATTATAATAACTTATATTTTGAAACTATATCTTTAGAGTCTCTAATGTTAGCAATTACTTTTGACATCATCGTTTTATTTGAAGCATGTTTTTTTTTGGTTTTTTCTTAACTATATAGAAAGAATTCGGATTATTCTTTTATTCGTCCTTTCATCCTCATGTAGCTGTACCAAATTTTACCTTAGCGTTGTTGTTTGAAGTCCAGTGTATCAAAATAAGAAAGGTTGAAATTGCCTGCAATCCAAGGCAGTAGATGTACTTTTTACGCTCGCCGTGTACTTCTATTTAAGTGAACATTGAATCAATAAAAGTAAATTTCTATTCGAGTTTTGTGCTACCAGTATTCTCACTTATCGTATTTGCAATTTTGTGTTTGTTTTTCTTGGCTGTCCACAGTGTTAAATTTGTTGTTTTTTTTATGAAGTCTACGAGTTATCAGGTGGAAATGCATAAATTTACATCAAATACTTGTAAAACTTGTTTGACAAACAAATTCAACTGAATTTGTTCTGTGGTCAGCTTGGCGAGTGTTGAATTTCCTCACATCACAGAGAAAATAAATTCTAAAACTCAAATGTACTCGTATGAATGCTAGCATGTACCAACATATAGAAAACTTATACACTGATATGTATGTTCAGTTAGTAAACTTTTGTGAAGCTAATAAGTGCTCATGTTGGAGTTTAAAGGGATATATATTTTCACTAGAACTGTCATTGTGCTACATAGAAATATTCATTTTTTTTTACGGATACCAACTTAGCTTGAGTAACCTACAAACATATTTATATTTCTTTATTCAGTAGATTGAAATTTTAGTCTAGGCTAGTGTGGATCTTATAGCGATAACTGACGTCAATTCTAAACAAATAAGGAAATTTAAGTTCGGGTGGAACCGAACATTACATGCCTAGTAGTGATATATTATGGCATACCAAATTACGCAAGTCTATTTTAATACCTTTCAGTTCGTACTATCTTTTATATAAATAGGCAAGATGAAAAAAAGTGGAACCGTTTTCTACTAAACTATAATTCTAAGGTATACAAATTATATATGTATAGATAAGAAATTTCGAGATGTACTTTTATCCGTAAATAAAAAAAATTTTAAAAATCATTTTAATAAAAAAAATTTAACATAAAAGTCACACCACTACACATGCAATTATTCACACTATAGAGCCGCTGTTGTGTGAGTAAATATGTCATGCACGATTTTCTCACTGTGAATGCGAAGAGTTGGTAGTGGACCAATGAATAACAAACATTCGCACTACAGCGCAACTGTTGTGTGGGTAAACGTGTCGTGCATTTTTGCTTTAGTTGTTTTTATTGCATTGATCACTGGCTACGCTGCACAGTGTCAACGGCTCTCCTGAGAGCACGAGAAGTTGCTTTGTTGGAGACATAAACAAGCAATTTCAAGTATGAGTAAATATGTAAACTTCATTGCTGCTACCTACAAACAGGGTTTACAAAAACGAAATAAATGATTACTCATAAAGAGTATTAAACACCGAAGCTTGATTTGTATTTGCGGTTGGGTTTGTGTAAATTGAAATAAGGTAAAATAAAATAAATTAAATAAGATTAAAAAAAAATAAAACAAAGTTTATTAAAATCAAGTGAAGGGAAAGACAGTAAAGGTAAGGAAAGGAAAGAAAGGGAATGGAAAGGAAAGTATAGAAAATAAAAGTAAAGGAAAGGAGGGGAATGGAAGGGAATGGAAGAAAAAGGAAAGGAAGGGTACGGAAAGGGAAGAATAAAATAAATTCAAAATAGAGACTGCAGAGTGTAAAAGAAGAAGTCAAGGAAAACGAAAATATGTTAGAGAAAAGGAATGACAGAGAAAGGAAGGGAAAAAGGCAGATGAAAAGTACAGCAAATAATGAAAATAAAATAAAGTTTAGTGGTTGAATTTCAACCACTGGGCGTTCTCTAGTAAAAATAATTATGTTATGAGTTTTAAGGGGTAAATTAGTTTAAAAACAAGTAAGGAAAGGCTATATTCGACTGTACCGAAGACTTTATACCTTTCATGAATACGCATCACGGTTCTGAGGGTCCCATCCTTACTAACAATTAGTACAAGCTCTGCCAAAGTGTTAATTTAAAGATACATAGCTCAAAACCCATTCATTGGAACAATCGATTGTATGGGAGCTATGCGTTGTATTGCTCCAATCTTGCTGATTCCGACAAATGATTAATCTCATGCAAAATGGTGGCTCCATACCAAATTTCATCAAGATATCTAAAAACTGAGGGACAAGTGTACGTACAAATAAACAGACGGACAGAGGGGCATGGCTAAATCCACGCAGCTCATCGCCCTGATCATTTCGGCATACTTATTGGTTGGCCTATCGCTTCTTCTTCTCATACTTACAAACATCGGACCAAAGTTATAATACCATTTCACGTTCATGAAAGGTATAAAAATATAAATGTATGGCGCGATATACAACAGGTATATAATTTTTGCGCCAAGCTTCCCTTTCAATTTGTGATGTCCCGTTTTGATTCTTTCCTACAAATTGGCGGGTCCTACAGACAGGCCGGCAACACTACCGCCACACCACGGCGGCCGCCATTAATTTATTTGTATATAAATAGCTTCCCTACCAACAACTGTTAACCACATTTTTTCAAAATATCAATACAGGCACATTTTATGTTTCAAAAATTTTGGGTTCACATAGACAGACGGACAGAGAGACGGATATTGCTAAATCAACTCAGCTCATCGTCCTTATTATTTCAGTTTACTTATTGATAGAGCCATATCTTCTTCTTCTCATACTTGCAAACATTTCATGTTCAAGGAAGCCATCTTGGCCCGATTCTGTTCTTGTTGTTTGTAAATGATATTTCTACAATAATAAAATTTTCAAAAATGTTAATGTATGCCGACGACGTAAAGCTTTTTTTGTCATTCGCGTAATTTGAAGATAGAAATAAGCTACAATCAGATCTAGATGCACTAGTTACTTGGTGCGATTTAAATTATATGCAACTTAACCTTAAAAAATGTAAACACATGGGTTTTTCGCGTGGAATTTCTCAGCCGGGGGGTTACTATGGACTATAAACTCAGTTTCAACCGCCATATTAACACAACAGTCAATAAGGCGAGGGGTGTATTAGCATTCGTTAAACGATGGTCTAAAGAATTTAGCGACCCTTATGTAACTAAATCCCTCTTCACTACATTAGTCAGACCGATACTTGAATATGGTTCTATAATTTGGAACCCACGTTACCAGGTTCATGTAGATCGCCATGAATCAGTTCAAAAACAATTTTTACTATTTGCCTTAAGAGATTTTCATTGCGATCCCTCGTAGAATCTGCCACCCTATACGAATCGTTTAAACCTCATCAATCTACACACACTTTCTAGTCGGAGGGAAATGCTTGGAATTATTTTTATGATTAAATTGCTAAATGGTTCACTATCCAGCCCATTTCTTCTAAGTGAAGTGAACTTCAATGTACCGTCTCGTCCTTCAAGGCATTTTAAACCTCTAGTCTTAAAACAGTGCCGAACCAATTTTCAGTTAAATGAGCCTTTTCGCTGTTTGTGTCAAGATTATAACTCTCTTTCTGGTAGATTTGATATTTCAGACTCGCTTTTCAGCATAAAAAAATCAATTCTTTCTATCCTAAATTCATAGCTACTAATTGTTTTTTATTCTTTGACTTCTATTTTAACTTTTAACAATAATTTTATTCTGTTAACTAGTTATTTCTTAATGTATAATCTATCCTTTATCTACTTTACTTAGCTGCTGAGGTTTTCTCTGTAGCTGAGCAGTTTCGACTCGGCACAAGCGAATAATCCGCGGGTTGTGCGGATGCGACCCTCGCGCCGGTTGGACGGGATATGGTGGGTAATCCGTTGGGAATTATTATGATTAAAGGCATGAAAATCGAAAAAGATGTTAACTTCCCTATTGCAGTGGGATATTTTACTTGTTTGTTGTCCGATTTGCTTAATTTTTGGCAGGAGTATACTACATACTATCTGCTACTACAAAATCCACAAACTTTTTTTGCGGTTGAGTTTTGCTTAAAAAGCTTATTATGTGTGCGAGAGTTTATTAATATTGCTTACATGGTTATAAAAATATCGCGTTTTATATTTTACAAACAATTTTTTCAGAACTATATTAAAAAACTGGGCGTGGCCGTTGACCGATTTCGCCCTTTTTTACAACGTATATTTCTCTTTATATATGCAACATTTTCGAAAAATATCGTAGAGATAAATCAATTTTTGCCGGAGTTATGCAATAAATAGTTTTGTGGAATAATCCACTATAAAAGGGGCGGGGCCACGGCCATTTTAAAAACTTTATATTTTTCGACTTTCTTCCTTCATGGACACTTTGAAAGTGAAATAGAAATGATATAAAGCTTTTGTACGCAAAGTTATTGCCTGTTAAATATATCAATGATCCTTTTCAAAATCGTTCGTTCAAAGTTAGCTTTGACCTTATTTTGACCGATTTCGCCCCTTTTTTTCTTCGAAACAATCCTTCTCTTAATATAAATATGTGTGCTACATTTCGTTTCGATATCTTGAATAGTTTTTGATTTATGATTAATATTATTTCTAAATTTTACTTAATCGAAAGTAGGCGGTGCCGCTCCCATTTTCAAAAATTTCTTGAAAATTTTATTTTTTGCGTTAACATTAATGTACACAGTAAATTTAATCCTTCAATGTGTATTATGTACTGAATAATCCTTTTTTGTGTTTTCGAAAATATTCTATATATAAAAAGTGGGCGTGTCTGTCATCCGGTTTCGCCCATTTTAAATAGCGCTCGGATCATATAGTTTCGGGACATATTTTTCCTCCAAGAGCCATCTCATCTTCTTTTGTTCCCAAGGTCACAACTATGTATACTATAGTGTCTGGATAAATGGCGCGCATAGACTCTTCTGCTTGTTTCTGATAAGACATCTGCATTCCTTTTCCATGTATATCAAAAGTTCAAGGGTATTTTCTTTTAATCAACAATGAAACCGTGTGAATACGTGCTAAGGATATACGAGCTTGCAAAACAGGACCTACAACAAAGATTACTTAATTATAAAAATTAATTACATATTTCCACAGTCAAGCAAACGTGCATATCAGCTGAGATATGGAGTTAAAATTACAAACAAACAAACTTGGAAAATAACACAAAATCAAAAAGTGAAATTAAGAAAGCTTATACCCCTTGACAGGGTTTCAGAAGAACAAAATTGAAAGTAGTTTGCGGCACTGAAAGCAATAAGAGAGAATTAGCAAAATGAGGCAGCAAGGGAAACTTAAGAAAACATGCTGGGTACTAAGTGTGGATGGGATAAAAAGTGATATTTGCCAGTTGCTGCACCACAGCAGCATACTTCCGCCTCTGCTGTCTTGTCTTGTCTTGTCCTTGCTGTTAATTTTACCTGCAATTGCTCGAGTGCTAACTTTAAAGGTTGATGAAGCGCTAGCAGCAAAAGAAAGAAAAATAAAAAAAAGTTAAATTGCAACAGTGGAAAGACTACTGAGCACAATTAAAATTAAAGAAAAGTAAACAAAGGAATAGCAAGAAAGTCTAATTATGCCTGCATGGTGTATTCTATACCCACATGGGTGATTTTATACACTAAGCATTAGCTTACTGAGAGACCCTTCGAGTATTCCATGGTGAGTATCAAAACAAATTCAATCATGAGGACCTTTACACCTAATATTGGCGAGCTGCATTCAAGCGCAACTGCATATAAAATCCATTTCTCCAGAAGACTATTGCATAAATATGAAACTAAAAGACCTTTTCTTAAAAAAACAAGAACACAAAATATATGAAATTTAATTAAAAATTCTTGACGAAAAAGTTGTGTGCGGCTGCAGTCACAGCTGCTTTAACTATACAACAACAACAAATGGTAGTAGATATGTGCAGCTCAGAAGCCATGTTTAAGCTTACCTTGCCATGTGTAACCGAAAGCTGAAATGCTTTCATTCATTTTCTGTGTTATTTGGTGAGCCCCCCAGCGGCTCATAGAGTGGATGGAAATTATGCGTTGCACGTTCTGTGGTTTTGCATTGAAGATCTAAATTACCTTTTGCTTGTTTTAATGAAAATCGTTCGGCACAAGGACACGCTCAGGCCCAAATTGGTAGCATTTTGCGTCTTGCAACTGTAAATGTAATTATGAAGCAACAAACTGCATCGAGGCAAGAATCAAGCGCTAATGATGAATAATTAAATGGTATTGGAAAAATTAATACTATGATTTAACAGTTCGATGAGCGCTGACCAAAGGCAGATAGGCACAATGGTATAGAGAATGCGATTTCGCGTTGAAAACAAAACAACTTTTTTTACAAAAAAAATATGTATTTAAACAACATTTCAAATTCTACTTGTACACACCGCTCTGCTGGCAATAAAAGGGTTAAAACGAGATGCGCAGAAAAAATTTAAATGAAGTTTTGTCTGTGAAGATGCAGAGTATTAAACAGACCTGTTAAATTTGATTAGCAATCGGTAATCAATTAATTAGATGGCTTTGATTACTTGTGATCATTTTTGATTATTTTTTTGTTTATTTTTTATTTTTTAGTATTGTTGATGTGTATATTTATGTGCTTCTACAACAAAATTGAAAAAAATAAAAAATAAATAAAAAAAAATTTTTAAAAATCAAAAATTATCAAAACAACTTTTTTTTTGACTATGTTTGAATTTTTTTAATAATCGTACAAAATCATGATCTTTTTGGATTGTGTTATGAATTAATTGGAAAATAATCAATAAAAATTTAAAGTAATTGTAATCAATCATCAGATGAATTCTCAAGAAAATAGTTTACCAAACCGGTAATCATTACGATTAGTAATCATTATTTCACAGGTGTGAATATTCAACCACGTTTTCAGTCCAATCCCGACCGTTCGTTTTCGCGATATATGTCACTTTAACGCTTCTCAAGCTGGACAAAATAATGCTTTTCTTCAAAACATCTTTCCAACAACAACAATCCTGTGTCCTTTTGATTTCAAAGGTTTCCATTTCTTCAGCTTTTGAGGCGGCTCATTTAATTACAGATATCTACCGCTCCCGCTTCGCGGCCCAGTCCGATTTCTCACCAGGTTTCCCCTGTATACAATATTATAAACTTTGACGTCCTGAAAACGTTAATGTGATTCGGAATATTAAATTATCGACCTAGCCTGTATTGACGGCTTATCGTCTTATCGTCTTATCTTCTTAAAAACTGTTTGTCATTGGAAACCCCACTCCATCTAATTTTCAAGAAATATCTCGCCTTCATTAGCCCTATCTCCAAAAGCGGTAATAAAAACAATGTTGCCAACTATAGGCCAATTGCCAAACTGTCTACTACTTCTAAACTCTTTGAGTAAATTCTCAAACAAAAAATAATTTTTGCTGTTATTCGCTTAATCATAGAGAATCAGTATTATTTTATGTCTGGCAAATCCACCGTGACAAAACTTTTCGATTTTCTCTGAATTCAGCCAATCAGTTTTAACAGTTATATTCAAGACGGTATACTGATTTTTCTTGATGTGTTTTATAAAGTCGGCCTTTCAGTATTGATTTTGGAACTGGCCAGTGTGAGTTTCGATATTCCTATCATGTATAAAATTTCTTTCTTGTCCAGCGGAACTGTGTAGTTGTAATATACAATACGCATTCTAATTCTTTTGTTGCCACCTCTGGCGTGTCATAAGGTAGCATTCTTGGGACTATACTATATATAATTTTTTTAAGCAACATTTAGACTTGTTTACAACACTCAAACTTTCTGCTGTACGCTGAGGATTTAAATGGTCTCTCTACAATTGAAAATTCCGCAGACTCAGTTAAGATCAAAGCTGGCGCGAACAATGTCGCAGCCTGGTGGAAAATGCTATCATGTACACTTTTTTAAGTGGCGATATTCCGTTACCAATTTTAATGCGGTTTCAGTTCTCATCTCTCTACCGGTATCGAAGTGAGAGATTTTTTGGTAGGTTTCGTTTCAAAATTTTCTTTACAACTCATTCAAACTCTTCTATTGCAAAGTCTTATTCTATTCTAGCTTTAATCCGTCGTTTTGGCTCAGACTTCACTGATTTTTATGCTCTTAAGCTATTGCTCACCTCACTTGTTTGCTCGAAGTTGGAATATTTTTGCTTCATTTGGAGATCCTATCACAAGTGCTATATCAAGAGACGCAAACGTGTACAAAACATGATTGTTCGCTTTGCGATGCGTTGATTGTATTTTTTCCGAACCGATTCCTTCCTATGGGGCCGAATATGCACTAATTTACCTTCAGTCTCTGCAATGCAGAAGATCCATACCGTCCTTTTATTTTGTCTGCGTCATTATCAACGGTTTCATCTATGCGCCATCTCTCTTTAAAGGTAAAATTTGTGTGTGCCCGCGAGAAAATATTCACATTCAAATATTTATATTTCACTGATGGAAGCTTCAAAATCACTAAAAGTTTTTATTAATTGACGTATCTGAGGCCCACTTAATATTTCTGAGTTCACTTTCTCAGTATTCAATCCAACAAGTTGTTGAGAAAGGAACTTGAAACATTGACCATTTTGGTCGTGAGCTTTAACAAATTGCTTAATGTTCTGAGAAATTGCTATACTAAGCTTAGAAAATTGATCTTATTAAAAAGATTTATACGAATGCTCCCGCTGGTAAAGTGTTTTAACTTTAGAAAATTTAGTACAAGAAGTATTGGGGTTTACCATTTCTTCCACTTATTCGTACACTTCGAACAATTAGGCAAACTTTTTTAAATTTCATATAACCATAACAAAAGGATTTTGAGATTTCCTTAAATGAGGCTTTTATCCCGATTACATATTTTTATGTCGCTGAGAAGGCTGCTGTACAGTGCATTTTTTTTTCATAATAAAAATCAAAGAATGTGAGATATCTGCCATCATTGAGTTTCGTTTTCTTTCATGTTGAAAACAGTATAACATTTTGGTATCGATTTACAAAATTGTGATAGTATTTAATAAAGAACTAACTGAAAATTTAAAATGGGTAGTATTAGCAGTTTTTAAATCTATCTTATGCCCCCATTCGATTATATATTAAATATTTAATATTCTATTTCGACTCCGATCCTTTAACATCCCTAATTCCTACTATTATATTGATATATCGAAAAAGCTGCCGTATTAACAACTTTCTCCACTCAACCAACGATATGTCCAATGGTTTCGAGGCTTAAACATTCTTGCGTACACACATACATACGAACAAATATGTAAATATGTGCATGCCTATGGTATATTTCCTCTTCAAATTCATCCAACGTCATTCTAAGTTATTAAAAACTTTATTGGCACATTGATGACAAAAGCTTTTGCCGTCAGCTGGAAAATGCGTTCAAACACCGCAACGTAACTATTAAAGCGGATTAAAAAGTAAGCGCAAAGGCTGAAGGCACACAACAACAAAAAATTGCAACAGCCAGAAGTTACCTGAGAGCTGTCATACTTCGATAGTTTGAAAAAAAGGCAACAAAAAACAACAAATATTGGTTGTTTAGTTGAGGGTTTGGTTATTTTAGTGTGACTGCTGTGGTGTTGGATGGCTGTGTTCGGTTGAATTGGCTGACGTTTCATTGCAGCTGTCACTTTGCATGTGAAAAACAATTACTTCAGTGACGCTTGGTGGCATTTGATGGTTGTATTGCAGCCGCTAGCACCTCCAATAACAACATCGCCATCACCACAAACTTCCCTAACGCCAGCGTCATCGCTATCGCCGTCACCTGCGCTTCAACGCGCCAACATCGTTTCCGTTTCCTTTTGGTGCTTCCCAAAAACAAGCTACTTGCCATGATTGTTAGACATGCGAATATATGCATGTGAGCTGGTGTGTGTATTGGCAACTTCAGCTTTGCAATGCTTGTTGCAAGTTTTAAGTGAACTTTTGTTAGAAGTTGCTTCGTGTCGCTTTGCACCCAATCGCTTTGTGTGTGTTGTTGCATTCGCTTTTCCTTGACTTTTGTATTTTGATACCCAGTAGTGCTAGGTAAAATGGTGTTTTAAATTTGTTCACCTAACGGCTGTTGTTGTTCTTTTGCAACGATAAGCAATGTGTTCGAGCCGCCTCCCCTTGGTAATATATTCTAAAAAATAAGTTGCAAATTAATAGTGCCACCTTAGATAAAGCACAAAGATATATCCTGTGGTCGATTACCCTTAATCAACCATTTCGTGGCTACGATTTGAGGAACTGCACATTGATTTAACTTTCAAATTCTGTGTTTCTAGTTTTTGATAGCGATCAACAAGCGAGACAATTTGGTGGAGTTCTATGAAATTGTGTATCCTTCCTTATTTCTCTGCTTCATTTGGCAAAGCATCGTTCAGCATAAATCTGTACGCACTATATAGGCCGTTATACAGCTACTCGCCCAATGTTTTAAATGAGCTTAGTACCCATGGCTTTAAAATTTATTGAAAATTATGTGTTCGAGTTTTCAGTTTGATTGTTCATCATTTAGAGTTTTAATCGGCAATGGAATACGAAAAACGCTAACTAATTCTGAACAAATTTGTATCGAATTCTACTTGGTCGGGTTCAAAAATCGCGAAAAAATTGAAATTGCCAAAAAACACTGTATGTGGTGTACTAAATAGATATAAAAGCACAGTGAGCATAGAAAGAGCTAAAAATAAAAACGTAACAAAAAGAACTCCGAACCCAGAATTAATGAAGAAGATACTTACCTCAATAAAGAATAATCCAGGATTGTCAGACAATGATCGCGCGAAAAAATTTGATGCCACTATAAGTGCAGCTAGACGCATACGATTAGATGCGGGCCTTAAGACTTACCGTGCAATAAAATACCCAAGTAGGTCTGATAAGCAGAACACTTTAGCGAAAAGACGTATGCGATTACTGTATGCTCAAGTTTTGACAAAGTTTAAAGGCTGTATTATTATGGATGATGAAACTTATGTCAAACTTGACTGCACTCAACTACCTCGTCAAAAGTTTTACGTGACAAATAAGGGGGGGAATGTCGTGTCAAAATACAAGGTGGCGCAAAAGTAAGCTTCCGATGTTCAGTATATCGGTTGTGGCACGTGCAGTGTGTGCTGTTGCATCGTCTTGTTAGAACCACATGTTTTCCAATCCCAATTCATCAAGTTGCGGCAAAAAGAACTCGTTGATCATTGCTCTGTAGCGCTCACCATTCACAGTAACCGTTTGGCCCCGACCGATTATTGGTCAAATAAATAGTCAGCAATATTCCGCGTTCTGGAGCAGTGTAGCGTAACATTGTTTATTAACGTGTATTTCGCATGTGTTTACTACACAAATGTCAAAACAGAACTGACTTTAGGGGTCAATCGCAAAATTTATAGCATTTTCTGATAGAAGGATTACTTTTGCGCCACACTGTATTAGCTTGTAATCTCACCTAATTTTCTTCAACGAATTGAATTTCTAATATGATTTTTTCCATAGTATGCCGTATCAACCATTTACTCAGTTAAGAGCTGCTACGCCCCTATTTTATTGTAATCGCTGTAGTAGTTTCGAAGTCCATCTCGGGCAAAATTTGTTACACCAAAATTATACTTGTATACATATAATAATCTTATATATAAATAGAGAAGATGAATGCAATGTAGAACCGTTTTCTGCTAAACTATAATTCTAAGGTATACAAATTATATATGTATAGATAGGACATTTTGAGGTGTACTTTTATCCGTAAATAAAAAAAATTTGAAAAATCATTTTAATTTAAAAAAATTTAACATAAAAGTCACACCACTACACATTCACTTATTCACACTATAGACACGCTGTGTGTGTGTGTACTTGCTTTTTGTGTACTATGCTGAATCGTGAGCATGGCCGAGGAGTTGCTTTGTAGGAAAAAATTAAGAGCCGTAGTAGTGTGAGTAGACTTGCCATGAATGTTTTTGTGTTATTCGTGTGGTCGGCTCTCACTGTGAGTGCGAAGAGTTGGTAGTGGACCAATGAAAAATAAGTATTCGCACTATAGATACTCTGTTGTGTCATGCATTTTTGCTTTAGTTGTTGTTATTGTATTGATTACTGGCTACGATGCCCAGTGTCAGATTCTCTCCTGAGAGCACGAAAAGTTGCTTTGTTGGATACATTAAGCAAGCAATGTAAAATACGAGCAAATATGTAAAATTCATTGCTGATACCTACAAACAGGGTTTACAAAAATAAAATAAATGATTACTCATAAAGATTATTAAACACCGAAGAAAATTAAAGGAAAATAGAGGAAAGGAAAAGAATTGAAAGGAAGGAAAATTAAAGGAAAGAAAGGAATGGTAAGGAAATGAAAGGAAGGGAAGGGAAAGGGAATTAAAGGAAAGCTAAGAAAATGAAGCGGAAAGAAAGAAAATAAAAGGAAGGGAAGGGAAAGGAAAAGAAGTTTGAGGAAAGTAAAAAATAAAATAAGAGAATAAAAAAGAAATCAAGGAAAATAAAAATATTTTAGAGGAAAGGAACGACATAGAAAGGAAGAAAAAAAAGCTGTTTTATCCGCAAAAAAATAAAATAAAATAAAGTTTATTGGTTGAATTTCAACCACTGCGCGAACTCTAGTAAAAATAATTCGCAAAGGGATTACCCACCATATCCCGCCCGACTGGCGCGAGGGGCGCATCCGCATAACGCGCGGATTATTCGTTCGTGCCGAGTCGTTGAAAGGCTTTGGTTTGTTAATCGTCGAGATCTAAAACTGCTCAGCTACAGAGAAAACCTCATCAGCTAAGTAAAGTAGATATAAGATAGATTACACATTAAGAAATAATTACTTAACAGAATAAAATTATTATTATAAGCTTATATAAAAGTCAAAGAATAAGAAAAAATTAGTTGCTATGTATTTAGGATAGAAAGAATTGATTTTTTATGCTGAAAAGGGAGTCTGAAATATCAAATATACCAGAAAGAGAGTTATAATCTTGACACAAACAGCGAAAAGGCTCATTTAACTCTAAATTGGTTCGGCACTGTTTTAAGACTAGAGGTTTAAAATGCCTTGATGGACGAGACGGTACATTGAAGTTCACTTCACTTCACTTAGAAGAAACGGGCTGGAGAGTGAACCATTTAGCAATTTAATCATAAAAACGACTCCAAGCATTTCCCTCCGACTAGAAAGTGTGTGAAGACTAATGAGTTTTAAACGATTTGTATAGGGTGGCAGATTATACAAGGGATCTCAATGAAAACCTCTTGAGACAAATAGTAAAAACTGTTTTTGAACTGATTCCGGGCGATCTACATGGACCTGGTAACGCGGATTCCAAATTTTCAAGTATCGGTCTGACTAATGTAGTGAAGAGGGATTTAGTTACATAAGGGTTGCTAAATTCTTTAGCCCATCGTAGCCTTATTGACTGTTGCGTTAATATGGCGGATGAAACTGAGCTTGTAGTCCATAGTAACCCCCAGGTCAACAAAATCAAACACTTGCTCAAGACTATAATTTTTAATTGTATAGGAACCCGACTGAAAAGTTCCACGCGAAAAACCCATGTATTTACATTTTTTAAGGTTAAGTGGCATATAATTTAAATCGCAACAAGTAACTAGTGTATCTAGATCTGATTGAAGCTTGTTTCTATCTTCAAATGACGCGAATGACACGAAAATTTTATTATTATAGAAATATCATTTATAAACAACAAGAACAGAATCAGGCCAAGATAATATTGGAAAGAGGGATTGGCTATGGCCCTTTTTAAACAAGTATATCCTGTCCTTTAGGTAGCCCTAACTCTTAGGGGAATTGATGCATCATAAAATACACATACCCCGTATAATGAGAAAGCTATTTGCTGAAAACTAACAAAAGTGATAAATAACTATGCCCACTTCATATAATAGTGTGAAGACCTGACTCAGTAAATGTGGAAAACCATGTATCTAAAGGCGAAACTGTAGCATTTTTGAAATTTTGCTAAAAGATTAACCTAATTAAACCAATCATGTTCAAACAAATCTTTAGTGGGCGTGGTACCTAGCATCTTTAGCTTGTTTAAAGATTTATTTGAACATGTTTGGCTTATTTAAGTTAATCTTACTGCGAAATTTGCATTTTTTTTACTACTATCGAAAATGATTATACTTCTAATTATATATAAACTATCTTTTTATCCATTGAATCGGTTGTTAATCACACCCACATTCCACGTAAAGCTTTATTAATAAGCCTCTGAAACACAGATAAACTCACTCATGGTAGATGTCACAGTTTTTATACAGTTTATCTTCTATCAAGTATGAAAAGCTTGAGCTTGCGGAAGTTTACAGCTGAGTATATAATATTTGGTTACACGCGAAATTAGACTCACTCACTTGTTTCATATGAACTTCTTTCGACCTTCAATTGCATTAACAAAATTTTGTTGCTCGGAAAACTGTGAAAATCTATTAAGACAGTTTATTTCCAAACTTAGTTTGTTATATTGTAGTCATAACATAAGATGAAGATTTGACTTTCCTCATGCAGTTAGCACATTCGTGAATAAGAATCCATAAAAAAATCCACATGTTTCACGTTTGCGAATGCATTTGCGAATCAAACTAGTAACGTTCTTACTGTAGATCACTTTCAGTAACGAATGTGGAATAGATTGGAGTAGTAAATTTTAAAAATGCTATTGCTAATGTACCGACCGGAAATACTTTTGCTGGGGCTTCTTGGTTTTATTAGGAAATATATAGAGACGCTTTCGGGATCCTTTCGGAATTACTTCGGAATTGTTTTCGGGATCAATTTATTCTTGTAAGCACTATTCGGGAGTGTTTTCTGAATTATTTCGGTTGTTCTTTTGAGATCGGGTTCATGATAATTTTGGAACTTTTTCGAGATCGTTTCGCAAATTGTTTTCAGATCATTTCGGGATACGTGAACTTTGTGGAACTTTTGATTCGTTCTTGTACGCAACATTTCTTTTTTAAAAGAACGTACTTGAAGATTTATAAATGAATAATTGGTAACTCCGGTTAAAACTGAATATCCCTATATTATAGTCATGCCATTAGCTGCCAGAGAGCACTAGATTAATTGTGGTTCGAACTCCTTTTTTTTATTTAAGCAGAAAAAGCTGTTTGTCCCTTTCCATATTTTGACAGTTATAAGTATTCTCAATACCATTCCAAGCATTCAGGTTCGGTAACGTTTTCATATGGTTGTTTTACTATTTGAGTTTCAGATGTTTCAAATGACCCCTGCAGTAACACGAAGTAAAAGCAACTTTCCCCAGACTTCTTCACCATTAAACTTATCTGACTCTGAAAATTAAGTTAAACTTCATTAATTTGAATAAAATAATATTTTAGTAAAACTCAACATCGGTTATATGCAGCTCCATTCAAGTTAGCTTTGACTTGCTTACTTGTTGGCGTTTTCTTTTTTCTTTCTAAGCAGAAATTTTCGGTTGCATGCCATTTGCAATTTGGCACATTTGCCGATATGTAAATTAAGTCGTTGCGCTAAACGGTGCAAGTTTCGTCAGCGTCTGATCGCATTTATGACTAGTCGAGAATGTAGGAACGAGTGTGTAGTTGAGTTTATATTAGTGAATATGTATATGTACTTCCAAGCAAAAAACTTTCCCTTAAAGAATGCTTATTTCACTTTATTACATACATATACGAGGTGTGTTCAAAAAGTATCGCGAATTTTGAATTTTCGCTGGTTACGTATATTCGAATTTCGAATTTTTTGTGGCGTTATGTTGGTACTCATGTCTCTCACTTATGCCGACAAGCTCGGCCATTTTGAATGTTCAGTTAATTGTTGACAGCTGCTTTGCTTGCACGTGTTTTGGATCGTCTTCGATTTTTACGCGAAACTAGTATATGAGTGAAGTGCGGGCGGCCGCCGTGGTGTGAAGGTAGTGTTGCCGGCCTACCACACCAAAGGTCCATGCTCCGAGCCCTGGTACAGGTAACATCAAAAGTGATTTGAAAAAAAAGTTTTTCAAAACGGGGTCGCCCCTCGGCAGTGGTTTAGCAAACTCTCCGAGTGTATTTCTGCCATGACAGGCTTCTCAGCAAAAATTCGTCTCCTTTGTAGATGCCGTTCGGAGTCGGCAAAAAACTGTAGGTCCCACCAATTTGTAGGGAAAATTCAAATCGGCACACCACAAATTGGAAGAGAAGCTTGGCGCAAAAATCTCTTAGGAGGTTTATGATGATATACCTGTTGTATATCGCGCCATAGAGAGAGAGTATATGAGTGAGCCCGTCTAGAAGTCCACGTAACAAGTGGAGAAAGCATCTGACCGCGATTCACCTGATAACATCAATAGCCACTCTTTTGAAAGTAGCGCTACCGCAACTTGAAGAGAGGAGGCTTTTCCAATGCGTGGGAAGGCGACAGCCTGGTAATAACCCATTTATACTGATCTAAAATGCGTGATTTAAGACCAGCAATTCAAATGTGTTTATATCGTTTGTTATGAAGTATTAACCAAACAAGTTTGGAGCTTTCGAATCAACCTTGTAGTGTAAATGTAGTATAAGGCCACTCCGTCATAATCGGTTTAAGGTCTAGCTAAGGGATTCTAACAGCAGCGTCTGATCACCATGAGGTCTGTCTTGGATCAAGAGGTCGCTATCTAACCGTGTAATTTAAATTCACCTTCCCCCAAAACAGGTTGGTCGAAGGCTTTGAGGCCCACCACATAAAACCACACACCACTGAAACGGAAGAAAGTCTCGGATATGAGAAAAGGACGATGTGGAATAAGATGCATTCTACAAGTGCTTGGAACGCACACACGAGCGCTGCCCCTAACAGGATATCAAAGACGTGTTAGGCGACTTAAACTCCAGGTTGGTAAAAAAGGGTGTTTTCGGCCCCACTGCGTGTAAGATATTCTCACGATTCGAGAAAACACAGCATCGACTCGACACTTAAGAACAAAAAAGCTGAACTTTAAAAATTTTTCAATCACAACAGACCGCTAATAATTTCGCAGGGGAAATGCATGAGCAGTGGGAACACATCTCTGTAGCGCGCCGTACCGCCCCTGAAGAAGTAATTGGATACTGGTGAACTATAAGAAACATCTGGTACGATAAGAAGCGCTACCGCGAATTGCAGATAGAGGAGTGTCGGATTTTCGGGACCAAAAAAAAGAGAGAGCACGAGTGTGAAGAGATAGATACTCGCCAATAGGAATAGCGTCTGAAAATTGTAAGGAAAATTAGTAGCCTAGTGACCCGTTTAAGAGAGTACTAATACTAAGCAGAGGAATTGAATAATAAAGCAGAGAATATTGCCCACCCAATCCCAAAATCGAAGGTGATGAAATTCGTATTCCACAACCCGAATTGCAATATCACTAGAGAAAAAAAAAATAAAAATAAAAATAAAAATAAAAATAAAGCAGCAGATGCGGATGGATTGCCTGTTGAGCTAATCTGGTAAAGAGCGTGCAATATCTAAAATCTAAGTGTTCTCTGCCCAATACTAACAATAATATCAACTAAGAAATCCAAGGAATAATCACTCTTTCTATCAAATGCTATGTCGTACTGAGTAGTGCATTGTGAAGTAAAGTTCTTTCTTGAAGAACGAAAATAGCACCCGATAAGACACTTGGACAAGCTTGGACACTGACAACATCTAACGAGATGCCTTTGGGAGTATTCCAGAGAAATGTTCTTCGAAAGATTTATGGATCCATATGCTTCAGCGACGGCGGGTACCGTAATGCTGCTCACACAATTTTTTGTGAGTCTGTACCCTGCTCTACTAAGTGTAGTATGAATATATCATAGCCTATATGTAGGCAAGCGTTTGCACATATTTTGATTTTTTTCTTTTGCCCCATGACATTCTTGCCCACAATAACTTGAATTATACGTTCGACGCTCTCTCTGCTGGCGTTTACCACTTCGGCTGGGTGCCGTTTTCTTCAAAGCTCTCGCACTTATATACGCACATATATCTGCATATAATTTTGTCAAAGTTTAAATGTGTGGTTATAAGTGTGTGAGGCTGTGTGGTTTGCGAAAGTTTTGTGCACTTTTGATGCATGTTGTGCGAAAATCGCAATTGGTGTTGCATAATTTGTTGCCTGTTGCTCGTTGTTGTTTAGGCATGATTCCTGTCAAATGATTTGATATGTTACACTGAATTTTAAATTGCTCAAGTAACTACAAGCAGAAATTCCTAACACGCTATATTTTGCTTTTAAATAATTGGTTAGAAAAGAATTTACTATTTTATCAATATTTTATAAACCTTTACTTTCAAATTTCAAAACTTAAGATAATGTTACAAGGGATCACAAATTTTGATAATTGAAAGTTTTAATTAGCATAGCAGGAAAGAAATTTTAAAAATAATTTAAATCGTGTAAGTTTTGCCTTTTGGGATCCTAAATAAGGGCGGGGTCCCCTGACAGTCCCAGCAAAATTCAAAATAGGTCCAATGATTTTCTATGGAAAGACCCTGAAGCAAAGACGATCTTAATTCACATCACATACCTTAAAGAAAGTCAGTTGAAAGTAATAATATTAATAATGCCCGGAAATTATGCAATTTGCTCTATCTAATTTTTCTTACAGGATCTACGTGCCGATTCCAAACGACACCTGCTAATCCAATTTTTGCCAAAAAGTTTTTTTATGGCATAAATACAGTACGGTGGCCTACCACTGCCGACAGACGCGCCCGTTGTGAAAAAAAAAAAATGTCTTGGAAATTCGGTGCCACCTCGGTTCATATATTTATTTGTATCATTGGTGATGACCCTACGTAGTTTACCGCAGTTAAAGAGAAAGTTCTGGACCCAGCTGGTTAGTGGCTGATAATATACCCGCTGTAAGATATGGATGTAGAAAAAAACTCCCGAAATTTCGTTGGGATTAAACAAAACGGTGGAGTGGCTGGTGGGCTAGTAGCAAAATGGTGCTACTACCGAGGCGAATAGGAGTTATATCCAATCAAGGATTGTAACAATTCATTAAACCTTAGGGAATAGTTTGTGCCTCTACTTAAACAAACAAAGAAGAAGGTTCTGGATTTCTAATTTTTTACTGGACACATTTTATCCCCATATATTTTGGGTTTAAAAGAACTGTATAAATTTGAGCAAGCTGTGCCATGCCCCACTGGCTACAAAACTGTTCTACCTATCACTAGAAGTAGCCAGTGCCTTCGAAACTGTCTCAAGACAGTTGAGATAAGTAGTGTTCAACCAGTGCCTTCTAAACGCTCTATCGAAATCAGTTTTTTATGATTGCAATGGCACATCGGCCGCCGTAGTGGGGCGGTAGTGTTGCTGGTCTAGCACATCGAAAGCCCAAGGTTCGAGCCCTAGTAGTGGTAACATAAAAAGTGGTTTGGAAAAGTTTCTTCAGAACGGGGTCTGCTGGAACTAAATGGAAGTATCCTTTAGTGCAAAAGGGTCCGCTAACGACGGCTATGCCTACTTCTACATATTCACTATCTTCTACATACACAGCGTCTGAGTTTCGTCAAACACAAGTTGCTCAGATTGGTGTGCACTCCTTTCACCTCAACTCTTCCTTACTACGTTGAGATTATTATTTTACCATGAACATTACTGGAAGGTTTTCGGTGCGTCATTCAAATTTGTTTATGATTAGTAAATCCATTTAGGACTCAACACGACCTGTACTTACATGCATAGAAAACTTTAATTTATATATGTAAACACATAAGACTTGGACAAAAAAACTATCCTTTTCGGAAATTGTTTAAATTTTATTTTTCAGAATACCGTTAAAGTTACTGTAAAGGTTCAGACTTTAATATTTACTTTAAGAGGTTTACGCTTGCTTGCTTTGATTTTTAAATACGGATCTCATTTTTGCTTTAAAACTGCTAAACCATTGAGAAAACAAATTCAGCTGTTTATTTTTCAAAATGATAAAAGTCTTAAAAAAAATTAAATAGTATAGAAATTATTCTTAAAGTGTAATATAAATAAATAACATCTTTTCAGCCATTCTGAAAAACTTTATTAAAATATTTTTCATCGAAAGAAAATTGTTTGTCCCAATCTAATATACATATACATAAGCCCGAAATACAAATACACAAAACAAGCTGCCATTCCTCGTGTTTAAAAAATGACGCCTTTCGTGCTCAATTAGGTGTAAATAAGTGGTTCGTGCGCCTACAAATATGCAACTGCTTTTTTAACTTATTACAAATTTTCTTTGACGGTTTCGGCTTGCCTCTCTTCAACTAGCACTCACGTTTTTCCCAATTTCGTCAGCCAGAGTAAATAAACAAACAGACCAAGACAAAATCACATAAAATTTGCTTGTGATTTATTGTCATGAATTATAAATTTGTAAAGATAAACTCAGCAGAAGTCGAAGAAATGGCAGGTGTTAGTTCGGACAATGTTTGTATGCAGATGAACCCTACAGGTAATAGCAACCCTGGCAATCATCAATGGATAAAAAGTCGGATATAAGAGGTTCACTTTTTAACCGTGTTCAAATTACTTCTTCGTGTCGGCGTGAGGTCTGAGAGTCTGCATACTTTTAGACACTTGCTGTTTTTCGTACAGGTTCTATAAATATTCGGTGGTGTTAGGAAAAATTATGATTGTTTCGGAATCAGAGTTTCCAGAAAAGCAGAGTTTCACATCACAGTATATTCTTGACTTCATAGATTATATATGTTTTGGAAAAATGAGCAGTGCCACGCATCCAGGCTGGATAAAATTTCAACTAGTCATAACTCTAAATGTATTATGTCTAAATTAATGATATTTGGAGGTAAGTATTCTTAAATCAATATTTACACAATTTAAGAGAAGTTGGCGGGGCACGCCCACATATTTTTGAGCGGTGTTTATCCTTTATTGATGTCCAAACTTTTTCACTGATCTTTATGATAATTTCACAGTGGGTTCCGAGGTCCTATATATATAAATATATATATCAAAAAAAACTTTGGAAAAAGTAAGCGGTACCAAACATAAAAAAATGTTGGTTCGGTATATCTTTGGAGCTATGAACATATCAATCAGAGCACAGCAACAGGGTGAAGAAGTGGTGTAAGAGTAGTGGTGTAAGAGTGGTGTAAGAGTACAGGAGGTGTTAGCGGACAATTAAGAGGGTAAAGCATAGGCAGGGGATATGGGGATGGGGGAAAAAGTAAAAAAAGAGGATGCTATAGGGATAGAAAGAGGAAGCGCCAAATGGAAGGGGGGCTAAGACACTACAATTTTTCAAATGTAGGCAAGTCAGTTTTTGGACAAGGCAACGTATACCGGGTTTGCCGGTGCATACTCGTATAAAGCAACATTTACTTTCCTTTATATTTTGCTTGATTGATATGTTTGTGTGCTCCAAGTGTAAGTTATGACTCCCATTCGCACAACGGCAATTTCAATCAACTTTTATAAAAAAGTGGACATGGCCGGCTGACGACTTTGATTAACTCGACTAGGCATACTTTCCACGACAATAAACGGTTCTGAAGTTATTAACAGTAAAATTTTGCGAAAATCGTATAAGCAATAAAAAAAATTTATGTAACTGCCAAATGATATCATTGTTCAACCAGTTCAGTACTTCTACCTCCGTGTTTGGAAAGTGATTTCGCTTATATTCTATGGGTGTATGAATCACAACAATAGTGTACCTACTACCAAGTTTGCTTATTCTGGCATAAACGGTTCTGAAGTTATTACCAGTCGAGATTTGAAAATTTGTTCACTTATATGCGGGCGGTGCCACGCCCTTTTACCAAAAGAAATATTTTCAAGTTGAAATTTGATTTTCAAAAGGAGTTTCAATTTTTGAAATAAAGTTTAATTTTGTTATTTTATTCATAAGTCGCTAAGTGCACACGATAAAAATAGTCTACGACTATTAATCAATATGAATGAATATATTCACTGATTTTGACATATCTGCGAAATTACATCTTGGTTAAAAGTGAATGTTTTCTTTTTTATAAGGGTAGCTCTGTTCCTCTGCGTTTAGTACCCCGCTGATTGATTGTTTGATATTTCAAGAATATTTTTAGATGTATATTGGAACGATTTTCCGTCATCCCTTGTCAAATTTGGTTTTGAGACAAACCGGTTTCGGCGTTGTGCCATCATCAGTGTCGATTTTCGTTCTTTAGATTTAGTAAAGATTTACTAAGATAAGATTCCATTAAAATAAGAAAAATGGTCTTCTGATAAATTTAAAAAAATCGCCAGTTGTTTGATTACAAGAATTATAGGTGACGAATTAAGGTAGAGGTTCCCCATTTCCCAGCTCTTTCTAACTTACTTATGCACCAGTTCAGAACCATATATTTTCATGCAGGGTATGTATATGCCGACTTAGTAAGTACATTAGACAGCTAAAATGTGTAAATATGCAACTTGGGGAATTGGTAAGAAGAAAAAAATGCAGATTAGTGACCAAAAACTGAAGTAAATAAATATAAAATTTCGTTTGCTTAAGATTCTTCTTTGACAGGTAGACTTGAAGTGCGATGAATGGAAATTATTGCGCAGAAGCTTATTATATTTGTTCTTTCCTGGTTATTTTTTCTTTTCGTTTTGCTGCCGTTGTCGCGTCTGTCGCTGCACGTGTATGCCCTCAATGGTGACAACAGCAATAGAAAAGAAAATAAAATTACAACAACAACTACAACTAATACGAGACGAGCCCTGAATTTTAAAATATTGTTGTAGTTGAATTAAATTGAGACTTTTTAAAATATACTTTGTACCTCATTTTGGGGAGGAAGTTCCCTGCAAAAAATGTGGTTAGTCTAAGATGCGTCCGGCATGAGTCTCAAAGGAGGATGCGACTAATGCCAGTTTTGATCACTTTGTATGGGCTGGACTGTTCACAATATCCCACCCAACTTTCAGCAGATATCCTGAACCAATTTTCAACGTGTGAGCGAGACTATAAGGAATTTAGAGCGCTACTGATCTCCTGTAGTCTACTACTGGTATTATGCTTATGAGTCAACAAGTGCGGAGACAATTTGCTGAGACACCATGTTTCTCAACATGGCTAGCTGCCCAGCGTTTGGCAGAGTGAGGAAAAAGTACTTAAGTATAAATCTTAGTTCCTTTGTCAACCGAAAATGTTCAGCGTTGAGCTTAAGCTCTAAAGTTTCAACTTAGCTTTTCTTGTAGTTCGAAAGGACTGCAAAGTTGAGGTGAGCTTCCAGCACAAAATGCTAGGAGGAGAGGCTCTGACGGGCTAGTGCTGGATTCATATCCAGGAAATAAGAACCCATATCGGTAAGACTCCTCTAAACTTTCGCTTTTCCATTACAAACAACAACAATAATTTGGTTGCGATATATCTAAGAGGAGATTAGGGTAGAGCTTCTATTCTAATTCCAGATGTGATGGAGTTTTTCTGAGAAGTTTTTTCAAAGCAGGACTTCACTCGGAATATTGTCTGTTCCGAACCTAGGACCTTTCATTATAGTTAAACAGGACACTACCCATATACCACGACGGCCGCAAACAAAACTAGAACAACACAAAATCCATTGCTAGAAGAAAATTACAAAGAAAATATTTTTAACTAGTAAAATGTCTCAGGACGGCGTATAGTTCTTGCATTGGAAACCCCCAACAAATTATATGCCGGGTAGATGTGTATTCAAGTAGGTAAACAAATATTTTTACGGGTATGCATAATCATATAAAAACACCCTGCGCTGGCAATCATCCGTTGAAAGGCGGCATAAATTGCGAAGACATGCTGTTGATTGTGTGCCTTTGTGAATTCATCTTGGCACAGCCGTAGCCGTTGGTTTTGCCCATTCTTTGCTATTTTGGTATTTGCTTTATTTAATTTTTGTTTGTGCTTGGCTTGGACAAATCCTGTAAGATTCCTGGAGAATTTTTAATTTTGATTTGTTCTCACTTATTTCCTATTTTTCTTTTGTAAGGCATTTATGCCTTTGACTTTGAATAGGGAAAATATTTTGATTATTTTTTTTGGCGCTGTGAAAGGAAAATTTGATTTTCAATGTGGCTCGAATGCGACAAATATTTCCTTTTCCATTTTCAAGCATAGTAAAACAGACAATAAGCCACTGTTTAATTTGAAATAAAGTCGTCAGTGTCCAGAATTAAACTAAAGATATATCTTGATCAAGATCGCGCAAAGGAATTTTTCAGGTATTTCAAGGGCGTGCAAAAGGTTGCATATGCTGCTGATATTAATTTCACTAGCCTGAACAAAGGTGCTTCAACTTCAGTTTTCTCTGGCTTGAATAGAGAATCGTGAAAGCGACTCGTAACATCTACTCTGTTCTCTCTTGACGCACGGGGATTACACTCGATAAGTATATCATCGCAAAGAAGGAGAGATGGTATTCTAGAGCAAAATTCTTCTGAATGTCTATGGTCCTTCTTGTGCTGCCAATGGTATATATCTAAGGATGCTAAACAATGAGCTGTACCAGCTTTAAACCGCTTTGCTGGCTGGGCCATGTTGTGCGAATGAACAAAGAAACTATGGCCCAGAAGATACGAAAGTCGCCATCGAATTCTATAGCAGAGGAAACGGGATGCGCAAAGCGGATGAAAGATGACTTAGCCTCAATTAGTGCTTCCAATGTTCGTCAAATATCTCTAAAAGTGGATGGCTGATGTGCGGTAATGTTGAAAAGTTTTAAGCCCTTAAGCGTAAATCAATATTTTTTTTTGTCAGCATTTAGCGATTTATGAATAAAATAACAAAAGTATAATTTTTTTTTTAAATTGAAATTTGATTTGGATCCCACATGTGTATCATCGTTTGAAAATATCAACCAAGATTGTTTTTTTGTTGCTTTCAATTCAAACATTTTCTTTGGCAAGCAGAAAAATCTTATCTGGCATCGATATGACGAAATTGAAATAATTGCTATCAAATTAAATTTCTTCCTGTGCCTTCCACATTTACCCCTAAGTAATGTTAAATTGGAATACATTTTTTATTTTATTAGTGACATTTTCGCTAATTACTAATTTATTACAATACCATTACCAATAATGTCAAACAACCTTCCCACCAAGATATGCAACAAATCATTCTAAGATAATCAAATGTTAAGACATTTATTATACAAATGTGATAAGTTTATAGTGGCCATATTGTCTATGCATTCACTTAAAATGAAGTGAAATATGTGTACTCATAGATATGTATTCATTTTATTCATACATGCATGTACTGCTTGAAGGACATTATTGACTTCATTAGCGGCATTTCCGTAAACGAGTTAACGCTTAATTGCCACATTCCGCATTCCCGTGAAAATCAATCATCTCCACTTCCTTCCTTTCACATGTCACTTTCGAAATGCAAAGTGTCACCTGTACACCCTCTTTCCCGTATACCCTGTAGGATCTCAGTAACTACTGAGAAGAATTTTTGGTTTAGTATTAAGTTCGTTAGTAATTAGAGTTTCAATAGTTAAAAACCCTCAGTCAAACAACCATCGCTACTAGTTTTGGATTGTGTTTGAAAAAAATGCTTCTTCTTACAATTTCCTTTAAATAAATATTTAGTGTTTCAATTCAGCTTAAATTTTATATTTCATAGTATGAAGCAGACCTGTTAAATTTTTTTATTAGTAGTTAGTAATGAATTAACTAGACGGCTTTTTTAATTGATAATGATTATATAAATTGTTTTTCAAGGAAAGGCAATTATTACTCTATTACGATTAGAAAAAGGAAGAAAAAAATCAAAAATAAACAAAAAAAAAGTAAGGAGGTCTAAGCTCGGGTGGAACCGAACATTAAATACCCAGCTCTGTATAAGTGGTCGTGGGAAATTGTTGTGGAGTTGTGACCTATAGTGGTTTTAAACATTTTCTACTACCATGTGGGCAATCCTATAAATAAAAATGAATGTATGTCTGGCGTCCAAAGTACTTAATCGATCTTTATGAAATTTGCGTAGTAGATCTCTGGTTCCAGCGTAGACTACATATAATTTTGAAAAGCGTAGATAGTATACCTCGTTTTATGTTTCGCAATTTTATTTAACACGGTTCTGAAGGTAAAAATAGCTGAAATTTTACAATTTGTTCATTTATATGTGGGCGGTACCAAGCCCATTTTCCAAAATTTGAAAAAAATCATTAATAAGATCATCAGATCATTGTACCTACAAAATTCTAGTATTCTATCTGCATCGGTCAATGAGATACGGCATGTTCCGATTTTCTACCTCGTTTTTGGAAAACTTTGGTCCAAAAGGGGGCGTGGTCGTCATTTTCCGTGGGCGTACATGTCTATAGTATACCTCGTACTAAGTTTCGTAATTCTATCTTATACAATTATGAAGTTATTAACAGTCGAATTTAAAATTTGCGTGACTCATAAGTGGGCGGTGCAACGCCCACATTCCAAAATTTTGCAAAAATCGTATAAAGAATAAGAAAATGTATGTAAGTACCATATTATATTATATATATACCATAGGATATTATTATACCTGTATCAGTTAATTAGATATAGACAGTTCAATATTTCTACCTCCTTTTCACATAACTTTTATGAAAAAGTAGGCGTGGTCGAAAAGCGATGTCGCTTATTTTCTATGAGTGTATTTATCCTACAAAATTTCGTTATACTGGAGTAAATGGTTCTGAAGTTCTTAAGAGTTAAAGTTTAAAAATTTCTTCAGTCATATGTGGGCGGTGCCAAGCCACTTTTCCAAAAATTTGATAAATCGTCAATGGGACAACCATGTTAATAAATCTAGCAAAATTCATCAATGTAGCTGCTTTTATCATTGAATTAACCCATTTTATACGTTTGTCGAACTTTTCGATATCGAAAAAAGGGGCGTGGTTATGGTTCGATTTCGCCAATTTCAACCTACCTGCGTGCCATATTTCATTCAAATGTCTAAATTTTTACTCAAGTTATCATGTCCACGGGCGGACGGACGGACGGACATGTCTAAATGAATTCCTCTGTTCATTCCAAGAACTCTGATAAATGGAACTCCTTATCTATCTCTATTTTTTTGTACCGTTACAAACCACCGTTATATGACCAAAACCATAATACCCTGTGTAGTAGCACATGATGGGTATTATAAAAAAAAAAGATCAAATATAATCAAAAAAGTTGTTTTGATTCATATTGATTATTTCTTGTTGTTTTTTTGATTATGTCTTGTTTTTTTTTTCAGTATTGTTGATGTGTATATTTATGTGCTTCTACAACAATACAGAAAAAACCAAAAATAATCAAAAAAAATTAAAAATGTTAGATTTTTTTTAATAATCGTACTGTTGATGTTTGTTCACTTGGCTTGAATATTTTCAGTAATTTAAAAAATCATTATATTTTGTTTGTACGTCACCAGTACTTATGTTGTGCCGAAACCGCTACATATTTTCCTTACAGGGTACATCCATACATCCATGCACACACATATACACAAGCGCATTCTTGATGACAAAGCAAGCAGTTCGTTATTGTAAATTTTACATTTGTTAAAATGGGCATACTTAAGTGCACTTCCACTTACGCAAAGGGGCTGACAATTTATGTCATATGGGGGCGCATTTAGTAACAGCACAGGACAAACAATAGCGCGATGTAGTTTAACTTCCCAATTAAGCTAAATGTCCTTCATGCTGATTGAATCGCTTCGAAGTAGCCTTAATTAGTTAACTAATTTCATTGTTGTGAGAGAATGTCCGTAGAGTTGATGGCATTAGACCAGTTATTGCCACGGTTGTTGGTTTGTTGTTACATTTATTAGAGCTTGTTATGACAGATAACGGAAATTGTAGTTGCTTTGAATTCATTACAAAAGTTTAAAATGTTAAATCAAATTTGTTAAAGTTTTGAGCTTCAGGACAGTATCTGACTTTCTACCTTTAACTGGTTGATTATTAATTATTACTTCCTTAGGTGGAAAATAGTCAGCCCCACTTTTAGAAAGACGTCATCAAAAGTGGTAATTTTTTAGAAGCATTGAGAAGAAAGAGAAAATTTTAAGGTAATTTACTTGACATTCGAGCCGAAGCTCTTGCATACATCCCCTGAAAATATCTTGATCTCAAGACCACTGATTTATTTTGCAATAACCTCTAAGAGCTCCACTAGCCCAACTGCAGACCAATTTCGTATCCACCAAAATATGCCGCAAGAATCACAGTTATATAGTTTTTGTCTACAATCCGCAATTTAGAATAACAAAAACTTCACCTAAAGGTCGTTTTTCTGTCTGAACTATGGGAAACCCTAAGTTCACGGCGACAAGGTTGATTTTTAGAGATGTTAACTAGAATGCAATCAATCTGACGTTGCAGGTGACGTTTGGTAATTTACATCAAAAGTGGTTTGAAAAAGTTTTTTCAAAAACGGGGTCGCCCCTCGGCAGTGGTGTGGCAAACTCTCCGAGTGTATTTCTGCCATGGAAGGCTTCTCAGCAAAAACTCAACTGCTTCTTCCTTTCGGAATTGGCAAAAAACTGTAGATCGCGCCACTTTTTAGTAAAAATTAGAAGCAGCACACCACATTTCGTACCAATTATTTATTTTGTTTACTTTAAATGGCTACAAATCACGCTAAGACCAAGAGAGATGGGTGATATTTTCAGAAATACTAAATGAGAGGTAATGCTTTACCTTAAACTCTAACTGTATGGTCTTCCTGCTTCTGTACGGCCATCTGTACCAATTTGTGGTATGCGGCTGCTATTTAATTCCTAGGAACTGTCGTGACCTACATCTTGTATTCTGACTCCGAACAGCAGCTGTTAGGACAGATGCTTTTTTATTGAGAAGCTTTTCATTTTAGCAATACCACCAAAATATTTCTAAATAAGGCCAAGGGTTACCAACAAATGTTACTATTTTGATTCCTTTCTATCTCGAAAACTTGTCGCCCCATTTGGATGCCACATTTCAAGTTTTTATACCTTTCATGAAGTAGACATAGACCCACCAATAAGCATATCGAAGTGATCAGATTGATGAGCTGAGTCGTCTCTCTTTAATCACAAAATTTTGCAGCAACAGTATTTATTACATATGTATGAGTGTAGTGAAAATCATCTGGACCAATATATCGTATAAATCAAAAGGGTAAGACCGTCAAATTTTGCATAGTTTGTACTTACTGTGAGAAAAGATAGGACACTAAAAACCGTGATGCTTTTTCATAAACGGCCTTTTTTACAGCCGAAGACAGCGCTTAAGTTTTGGACTTAGATTTTTTTTACAGGGTTTCCACCTTTCTACATATTTTGATGACATGAGCTTTGAAACAAAACGTATTTTTTTTATTTAATATTTATTTTGTATACCAACAATTCAATTGAATTGTTCTTTTTACAGCCTGTACATTTGTAAAACACCTTGAATATAGACGAGCTCGAGGCCAAGAATAATAAATTTGTTTTTATTTATAAAAATAATTATTGTTTTTTTATTTTGTTAATAATTATTTTTAATTAATTATTAAAAGTTTTTATTAGAAAAGAATAGAAAAATTTTAGAGACAAACGCCATAGCTTTTCTTAAACATCTATTTTGTAAGCTGCTAGACTTCTTCATCAGAGAAAAACTTTTAATAATCAAAAATAATTATAAAAAAAAAAAAATAATAATGTTAATAAATAAAAAGATAAGTTATTATTCCTGGCCTTGATCGCGTCTATAGCCATGTTGCCTTATTTTATTTTATTTTATTTTATTTTATTTTATTTTAACAAATGCATTTCGATGTAGAGTAACTCCTTAGGGCTGCCATCTAGTTACAAAAAAAATTTGAATTTTTTCTTAGCACAGTCACTATTATCGCGAAAATTTTGTTTATCTTTCTGCGAAATTTCGTACATAGGTTACCGCCAAAATATAAGCTTTCTCAAATAAGTGTTGCCACTTAGGAAGTTTTTTCCGAATTGCCACCAATCTGAAGTAACAAAAAAAAATTAGGTATGCCAATGAGGGTATCAAAGGAATAGTATTTTAAGTAGTTTTCAAAAAAAAATACTTTTAGCCTGTTACCTAGGGTTGTGTGTTATTTCTATATTCGTCAATAAGTCAATTAATATACACGGTTGGTAAGGTAAATATATATAAAAACGACCAGACTGTTTTTACTAAAGAATACCTACAACAACTAATATCATATGGCTATTTCGAAAAATGTTCATATTAAACAATTTTATTATATACGAGTACTGTCGACATAGCAGCTAATTCCCGTTTTGTCCAAGCAATTTAGTACGTCTATCTCTTTACTATTTATATGTACTGCAGCACTGAAGAGTTCTTTACTTTTATCGCTTTTAGGAAATAAAAATGCAGCAAGAATCGGCTTATGGGCGAATTAGTCTAGACTTAGAGTAACTTGACTGTACTTAGTTTACATAAGAACTGAGAGTAAATTATTCAACGTGTCATCTTTTTGAAATTCGCTTTATTTGACGTATTGCTTTCTAATTGCCATATTCATTTTTTTCATCCAGAAATTTAGTACGATATGCAATATATGAAGGAATTTTATTAAAAATATTGAAAAAAAGTATACGGCAGCACAGTTCTCTCACGGCTCTCTTTGAACTTAGAAACTTAACTTGGAAAGCAAAAATCTATAGTTTTCCAAGTTTCTAAGTTAAGTTTTTTTCTGGCGTACACTTGCTGCTCTTTACTTTATTAACTTATTTTCTTATACTGCTTTGAAAACGTTTACAAATTTATGCAATTTTTGTGCGAATTGGTTTGTTTTGCAAAAGTTTGAATTCCCGTTAAACTAATTACGTAATGTGTTAATTAATTGCCATAAGCCTTAAGTTCGTGTTGTTTTTCTTTTGTATATGAAGCACATATACATGCACAAACGTCTATGGTATTAAAATTTTTGTGGTTTATATGATTAACTGTGAAACTACTTTCTGACTGGAAGCGAAATAGTCGAAAAAAGTAGAGCCGTCTGCCAAATACTTTGAAGCGGACTGCACAATTCAGCTTCTAAGACAAACCTGGAGCCAGTATCCAATTGCACATCGCTCAACGGCAGTTTCTACTTTGTATATGGTTAACCTACAGAGTATCACTAAGCGAATGTATGAGATTTCTAGCGATCTTTTGATTGAAATAAATATGTCACTCTATACTTTTTCTAGTTTCTTTTGCTATACCGACCTAATCGTCCTACATACCCCAGGTTATACTCATGGCTTCGCTTTAGCAGCATGACTCCTTCAGTTCCTTGTCAGTCTGACTTTAATGACAAATTCGTACTCAGGATTGCAAGAAAAGTACTTAAACTCACCTTCTACAATAAACGAAACTTCATCCAAGTTTAACAACCCATATCAAAATTAGCAGTGCACCTCTTCCTTATTATCTTTTACTGAAATGCTTCTGGTCCAGTTAAAAAAATTGCCTTCTTTCCGAGATCTGACGCTAGTTACGAACATATAGGAAATGCGACTAATTCTCCACACGTAGAGATACATCCGTATACAGGCAACTACACACTATGGATTGGAGTTAGCTAACTAATAGTGATGGAGTGTTATCAATGAGCACAGCCCTTTGCTTATTATAGGAATGACGGGAACTGTTTCGCCCGTCCAGAATTTGGTGCATCCCATGCTGCCAATCTATTCTTCGAAAAATGTTTGCTTTTAACAATATCAAGACAAGAGGAGGCTGTAAGCGAGAGACTGTGTAACCCTTAATTAGCCAACGATCTGCAGACAATTTCTCTCTCTTCTCTCTCCCTCTCTCCGGTTTTAGATTCTACACAATAAATCCTAACTAAATATTCAAAAGCTATATTAAACTGACGGAGTGGGTCGAGCACAATTAAGTTACAGTAGGAAGGCATGCACTTGTCTCAACATTATAACAAAATTATAGAATGCCTTTGCCACAATTACGATGGTGAGATGTTTCTGAGCCATATTTCGTTCTAGTCTTTTTAAATTGAAGGTACACTGGCGTATAGTGCAATTCATCTTTTCTTTTTTAACAACAAACTATAAGTAATGCAAGCTTTCTCTTCGCCTTCTGAGAGATTTCCATTACTGTTCCTGTTTGAGCTTACTCTGGGTTTAAAACCTTTTCCTTTTTCACGTCGTCGGCCTAAAAATCTTTGAGTTTGGCTTGTAACACCAAGACACGAGTTTTGAAGCAGACATGAAGTACTATTTCTTGGTACATTTCCATTCTAACAAGCCCGATTGCGTGTCCTTAAAAAGGTCAGTTGTCTGACTAGTGCGGTTTATAATTCAAACGGCTTGTAAAGCTGTGTACAACTAGTTGGTTTGATCGCATAACTTTCTGACGGAATGCAATAAACATTCAAAGCGAATGCGGAACTAGCTGAGTTATGGTAAATTGTTTTTATTAATTAGTTGCTTGCTGAGCGCCATAAACTTTTGTTTATATAGCGGTGAGAATTTGTTGGCGAGATTGTAAGGTATTCTCTAAATTATTCTCTCTGAACTATTGTAGAATAATGCCACTTTGAAGAAGTTTCGATAATATTTATTTTTTCCAAATTCGACAGATACCTGCTTTCCACTCAGGTAATAGATGGGCGGTCCCGTCAGAACTAAAGTTGTGACCCATTCGTTATTCGACGTTAGGCCAAATTTGGCGAAGGATGCGAAATGGGCTGTGATTAGGCCAGCGCTAAGCTCTAAAGTTAAAGTGGTCGGTCTAAAGCTAAAGTGGTCGGTCTAAAGCTAAAGTGGTCGGATTAAACAAGGCTTTTACGATCCAAGAAAGCTTACTTATTCCAGTAAGGAAATTGTCTCTAATAGTCTTGTTTACACACTAATGTTTTAACTAGGGGATTAAAGCTAAAAGGAACATTGATATCGCTCCATTTACATCAATGTCTAGGAACTTATATTTTACTGCTGGCTATCCGTCAACCCCAACGAATGTGCACAGCAGGTACTATCAAAGTTTTAGTAGCTTATCAATGCGAACCAATAAGCTCTTCGGTGGGAAGAATCCCGCACGAAGCATGCTAGTTATGGTAAAGATAATAGAAAACATAAACTTAAGGTGGCAGTAATTAAACTGGTAATGACTTTAAATCCAGAGCATACACGAACCACTATCTACTCCTGTGAAAACAGTATATATACACGCCACAAAGTTTTCACCTTATATAAGCCTTATTTATTTTAATCAAAAGGTTAGAAGATGGCTTAACTTATCATATCTAGTACTAGAAGGTGCTTGCAAATAGTTATGGTAAAATTAGTAGAATTAGCAGTTTTTCTGACAGAAAACAGTTAGCAGAGCATGTCAAAATTTTTCTGATGAAAAAATTTATCAGCAACCAAAACAGATGTATAAGAAAGGCTATAAAGTAAAAAATAAATATTAAAAAAATATTCATGAAACGAGCTCAAGGCCAAGAATAATAATTTTTCACTTTTTGAATTTTTATAAAAATTATTATTGTTTTTATTTTATAATAATCGTTTTTAATTAATTATTAAACGTTTTTTCTACTTTATTCAATAATAAATTAAAAATGATTATTAAAAAATAATAACAATAATAATTTTCATAAAAATTCAAAAAGTGAAAAATTATTATTCTTGGCCTTGAGCTCGTTTCATGAATATTTGAAAATGTACAGGCCGTAAATCAACAAAAATTGTTGGTATAAAAAAGAAATATTAAAAAAATAAAAACAATAATATTATAGAAAAATTACAGCGATATGCACATCGATGATATGGGATGACATGTTCCGGAGTCCCCAACTTCTCATCAGACCCCTTCTCGGACACTGGGATACAAACCCAAGTGCCTGCACCAAAGCCGCTGTAAGAGTACTTTAACAACTAAGCAATGGAGCCCTATAGCTACACAAAGAATTTTTTCTTTTTAAACCTAGTTTTACATTATTCTTTTCTAGCGGCCGATTTCCCAGTCGAGAAAGTAGCTTTGAAACCGCAATATAGGAAAACCAGCCTTTTGATCGACCAACACAAACGAACAAAATAGGACGAGTACCTAAACACTTGTAAGCCCTGAGAAAAAACTACAAGAAATCAATTGCCTTTCACGATAACGTCTTTGATGCCCTCCACACTTCGTTGGGAATGCCAACAAGGGGAATAAGAATTTTGCAAGATTTTCGATTTAACTTCGACCAGTATTATATCCGCTGGTAGAATACCGGAAATCCTTAAGCACCAAATATACTCCGAAAGCAGTATTTTCTCGCTGTATTTCCAGTCTTTTAATCTCAACAACATAGCACAGCTCTTAGTCTTAACTTAGTTTTAGAAGTATTCGGGGGTATATCAGAAAATCCTACGGAGCATTGGATATCTAGCCGTTGATTGAATGCTATCACCAATTCCGTCGGTAGAACGATATTCTATCGATTTATAGGAATACTATTTGGCCGCCAGGTAGCCCGCAAATTTCAGTTAAATTTTTCATCTGTAAAATTTTCCGCTCATGATGTTATTTTATAAGCTACTGACGTTGTTTCTGCTAATAATGTTTCTCCCTGCAATTTGTCAACTTTCCCAAGAAGCTGAAAACTAGTCATACTGTAACTTCTGTGAAAAAAGTTAGTATATTTCTCCATCTCCTTCTCTCACTCCCTCTGAGCCCTCCACGCATTAATTCTCTAGTTCTTCCTCTCACTACCACTCCTTCTCCCGCTTACTCGCCCTTCCATGCCCTCTTACTTTCTCTTTCATCTCCCCCACCCTCTCACTCACAAGTTCGATCTCAATCTAACTTCCTCTTCTTCTTCCTCTTCGTCTCTCTCTTCTTCTACACATTTCGGTCAATATCTCAGAACCGCTCCTTAAAAGCATTCTCAACACCTTCGTGGCATGGTCCTGATGTATATACTCGTACGTACTATTATTTCAATTGGTATGCCGTGAAGCGGACAATTGTCACCTCGTAGGACATCGTGTTAAAAATACCAGTTGCTAATAAGGAAAAATTACAGAATTCGACAAAGTTGAGGCATTTGGCAAACTCGCATTTGACCAATATAAAGGGTGTTTTTTTTAGGGGTATAGAACTTCGAATTGAAATAAAACACAAGAAAATCGTTTTAAGGTCCATCAGTTTGGCTTTATTGGAAGGATAATTTTATGCCATTAATGTCTAAATATGATTTGGGGCATGTGGCCGCCGCGGCTGGCTCGAATAAAGCCAATTCTACAGGTCCAATTTTCAACCACTTTTTCGAGCATATGGGGCCGTATGTCGGCAATAACGCCACGAATGTTGGCTTCCAATTCCCCTAACGTTTCTGGTTTGTTGGTGTAGACGAGCGACTTCACATATCCCCAAAGAAAATAATCCAATGGTGTCAAATCACACGACCTTGGTGGCCAATTGACAGGTCCATTCCGCGAAATTATGCGCTCATCGAATGTTTCCTTCAATAAATCGATTGTGACGTGCGCTGTGTGGCATGTAGCGCCGTCTTGTTGGAACCACAACTCATCCACATTTTCATGCCATCCAATTCGGGAACAAAATAGTCGGTTATCATGGCTCTATACCGGTCTCCATTAACGGTAGCTGCCTCTCCAGCATTATTGCGGAAGAAGTATGGCCCAATGACTCCACCAGCCCATAGAGCACACCAAACAGTCAGTTTTTGTGGATGTAATGGCGTTTCAAGGGTCTCATGTGGATTCTCTTCACTCCAAATGCGGCAATTTTGCTTGTTGACGTAGCCATTCAACCAAAAATGAGCCTCATCACTGAACAAAATTTTGCGATGAAAATCAGCATCGAAATCAATCTCATTTTCGGCCCATACACCAAAATCACGACGCATTGCATGGTCTCGCGGCTTTAATTCTTGCACAAGCTGGATCTTGTAAGGTCGCAAGCCAAGATCTTTGCGCAAAATCTTCCATAAAGTTGATGGACAAAGCTCCAATTGCTGTGCACGGTGGCGAATCGATTCATTCGGGTCCTCTTCAACACTTTGCTCTACAGCGGCAATTGTTTCTTCGGTGCGCACTGTTCGACGTCTCTGCGGATGCGTATTATCACATAGAGTAAACGTAGTGCGAAAACGATCCATGGTTAACCGAATTAATTGCTCTGATGGACGATTATGTCGACCATAAAATGGACGGAGCTCACGGTAAACTTCGCGAACTGAACCATTATTTTCGAAATAAATTTGCACGATTTGCAAGGGTTGTTCTTTTGTCAACCTGTTCATGATGAAATGGCAAGCCAAACTGAACATAAATGACATTAGAGTTGCCAGATTTGACCACAAAATGCCAGTTTTATCTCTATTCGCAAAACAAACCTGTAAAAAAAACACCCTGTACAACTAAGAGATTTCACTTTGACACGTTGTACGAGTTTGTGAATAGTGCAAGGATGAGGCTCCAACTTCTTTAAAGAAAAACAGATGAAGGATGACGTAGCTTCACTTGTTGTTTCCAATTGGTGTCCCTTTCGCTTATTCCTCATTGCTCACAATAGCTTGTACGATTTTTTGCTGGGTATGTATGTATGTATGTATGCTTTCTATGTGATAAAAGCTCATAATATGCTTTTAATACGCCCAACCTGGGATTAATCATAGTCACACAAGGGGATGGCAACATTGTTGTTGTTCAAAACCAGTTTACTTTCGCTTGTTATTATTATTATTATACATAGACACATCCATACATACGAACTAACATACAAAAAGTACATTTCAAGGTATTCATCTCATTTTAAATGCGCGCAACAATTTCCCCGTTGAGAATATTTCACAAAACGAGCCCAGTACATAACTACTTTTACGCCTCCGATCTTACTCCACCCATCCCGACAAGAAACAATTGTTGGACGGCGCACTGTGCATGCATGCGTGTGAATTGTAGGCGTGCTCTTGTGATTTGCCTTTGAAGGAATATCAACAGCCGCGCACTGCCAGCAGCGTCAAGCAACAAAGTTTCATGATTTTTAGTACAAAAGTTAAACTGTTACCGTGCTTCTAAATTGGCACTAAAACTCTGTATGTAAGATGGTGCCACGCTAGGTTCATAACGGTAATAACCTCTTCTAATGCTCTAACAATGCCGACTAAATGTCCCACAAGCTTATGAGCTGCGTGTGAAGAAAGCAAAGTAAAGAGTTGAAGAGCATGTTGAAAACGGAGGACGGAGGACGCAGGAAGCTGAAAGCCATAATGGAATGGTGGGCTGGTGCAGAGTTGGGATATTGTGACTGACGTAACGTAGCATATGAAAGACGTGGTTTTGTTGTTGCTTCTTCTGTTATTACTGTTCTTGTTTAATGGTTATATTTGCGGCACATACACTCACGCATACGCGCAAAGCAGCTTTTGTGTCGGTGATTCCCATTATTATTACAGTTGTTGCAGTTGTTCTTAGCTTGGTTTTTTAATTTTAAGGACTTTTTGCGTCATCACCAACTTTCGTCGTTCCCTTGATTGTTATACAGGGTGTGATTATTTCAGCTAGAATATAGGAATGCTAAAGATTTGGTTTTCTCCCAGCACCGCGCTTCGTTCTACGAGGACCACTATGCAGAGCTCTGTTGATAATAGTACAAATGCAGACTATAAAGAAGCTCTACCATATTGCAAAGTCGTCTTCATGGGAGGATTTCTGTTCTAATTTTGAAGGTCTTGTAGAGACTGATAATTTCAGATGTATTCTTTCCAGATCCTATGCGTCTATAGTTGGTTTGCCAAAGCAGTCATGTTCGTCGAACCACCTCTACAAAGCAATATCACCAAATGAAATCTTAGACAACTTAGATTACGCTGAGGTATTTGCCGGTTGTTTTTATTAAAGATTTGAAAGCTTTATACAACACCGCAACAGACATTGACCTTGTTTCTTTCTTTCGTTGTAAAGCTTCGTGAGCAACTTTCCTTCCGTAAAACACTCCCCTTTATTTTGCGTAGGTTGGCAATATGGGCAGTCCTTTGACGGAATAAATACTGGCCTTTGACGGAAAAAATACCGGTACTATTTTGACTACTCATAACTTAAGGTCGTAGATTTTAGTCATCTCTAAAGACTATCTTACCTCTCCACGGGTATATTCTGATAAATTTAACCGCTGGTAAAAACTGATCCAAATTCATTAGAACTGTGTGCTGCTGTCAGAGTGCCAGCGGTAAAAAAGTAGAGCGATAGCTTTTCAAAAGTTTAAAATACAGATATTTACTACAGCTAAACCTAATGGTGCACGCCTTGAGCTGAAGGTTAAGCTAACACTCTGGGCTCGATTCTGATTCAAAGATTGTTCCGAAAAAAGACCATATTAAGCAACAAGTGGAGGTCTATATTAAGACATAGATTTCAAAGGTGCATTAATACAAAATGCATTGGTTTTGGCGGAAGGCTAGGCAAATATGACAAAAAGGGGATCTAAAGCCAAAGAGGGGATCTAAAAAGCAAATACAAATCCAAGCAAACGCAAACACATATTAACACTTCATAGCACAACGTTCAAAAAATCTGTCTTTACTCAGTTGCAATCACTGCAAAAAAAAAAAGGTAACAATCTATTAAAGTTACGGGTAGTATGATACCTCTGATTTTAAAGGCATTTTCTACATAGTTTAAATCATTTTGGCACTAAGAATCTACTGCGCTTCATTCGGCTTTGAGGATATTGGCTGGCACAAACTACTTTCTTCAAGTAGCTCTAAATAGTTCATGAGACAAGGAAATAAACCGAGATATCCTTATTTGTGCATTTTAGGGCGATTTTCCACATCTAACGGAACACACTACAAAAGTGAGAAGGACTTGCAGAGCAATACACTTTTTTATAACTGTTAAAACCCCAAACTACTCGGAAGAACATTGTACTCATTAATAAAATAGCACCCGAATAATACGAGTATATTTATAATTTTCTTCTTTATTTCAATTTATATCTATGATATTAAAATTAAAACTTGCCACTTGACAAAAATTGACAAAAAAAAAGATTTTCCTTTAAGAAGGCAAACAGTTTATGTGAGAGCTACTTTCCTGAGCAAAGACGAACAAAAGGATAACTTTCGCTTTTAATATTTTTTCCTATTCTTGAACTTCTTCCTGTAGGTCGATTCTGTAACTATTTTAACGCCAGGTGTTAGCGTTAACTTCGCTTTACACCATTTTTAACGCTTTTCCCTATTCACTAACTTTTAACCACACAAAAAGTGTTAGCTGTCGCGAATTATTTTCGAGGTGTTAACAATAGCGTTAATATATTTGCAAGTGTTTTAGCGTTTGGAAAAAGTAAAAAAAATAGTTTTGAGTTTTTTGCATGTAATTTAGTGCAAAATACTGCGAAAAGAGAAGTATTGCCATATTTTATCACCATCAATAGTCAGCTGTTTACCGGCGTTAAAGGAGAGTTACAGAATCGCACTTTCGTTAAGAACAAACGCCGAAATTTGGCGATAAGATTAACGCTCGGCGAGTGGTTAAAAGCTACAGAAGCGGGCTACTGTTCCTATTTTATGCAAGGCATGAATAGTAATGTTCATCCCCATGGGTTCTCCCACCTTTTATAAATCTTTTTAAATGTAGTACCTGGGCGAAAGAGCCTTGCTCGGTATTTACAAGCAGTGGATCTTTTCAAAAATAGGCTTTAAAAACATATCGGACACTAAGCACACGTGAAAAAAATAGAAAGATGTTTAGTCTTTTTTTTATTGGTAACAAAATTTGGTCCCTGCTTTAAAAAGTTTTCACTATATTTTCGACAAGTCTGTAAAAGACTTCTTGTTAAATGAATTATATATTTAGAGGCTGTCGGTTTATATGAACAATAGAAAAATCGAGAAAGAATTTCCTTCCATACCACGCATTACTTTTGACCTTATAACATACCATGCATGAATACCGATGAATTTAGCTCCACTCCGACAAACTCAAAAGTTTCTCCCTCAGCTTTGTACGCAGTTGGCCTTACTGGAAGTTTATGACGTTGCCCGGTACACCCTAGCGGCTCCTTGAATGAGTGTGATTCTAGGTACATATATGCACTTCTTTGCTGGATTGTTCGCCTGAAACTATTATAGCTCTTATTATACTATAAAAAGGCTTGCCACAATAAGTCTTACTACATTGCATATACCTTCGGTTACATCCAAGTGACGCAGCAACATTATTAATGAAAACACATCTGTGTTGTCGAACAACATTTAAACTAACTCATTCGCTCACAAAACTTTCCAAATATCTAATTTTTCCAGCACACTTGGGGCTATGTGCTGGTAGCGTTTCTTCACTATCTCCAATCGAATTTTTATTAATTTCAGAGATTTTTTCATCTACATACACTTTCAGGACCTCACTTTTTTCTTGAACATTACCAATTTATAAATTTTTTAAATAACAATACTATTTTACTGTTTAACTTACACCAGTTAAATGTCCAAATTTGATTTCCCGAATTTGAATAGCTAATTGAACTTTTCACTTCAAAAAGCATTGTTGATAATTCAACACCATTACATGATGACGGCTATTGGTTGCTACGAGGCGACTGAAGTTGTTTCAATTAACTTCCCATGGCGACATCTATCGGTTAGTAGTTACCCCAAATAAAAAGTACATATAATAAGCTCAAGTAGCAACGATAAGCAGCAACCCTAATTAGAAATATTTTTTTTAAATACACAGGAAAATACCTTTGGCATATCACAATTCATTTAAAACAACTAATTAAAGGGCTGTCTTCGACTGTGCAGAAGACCTTATACCTTTCAGGAATACGCATCGCGGTTTTAAGTGTCCGATCCTTACTCGCAATTAGTAAAAACTCTGCAAAACTGATAATTTAAAGATACTTAGCCCAAACCCCATTTATCGGAACAATCGATTGTATGTTAAGTAGGTCCGATCTGGATGATTTTCACTACACACATTACATACATAATAGCTACCAAATCTGCAAAACTTTACGTTCCCAGCTTTTTAATTGCAAAATTTATAGCCCAAACCCATTTATCGAAGCTATCGATTGTATGGGAGCCAAGCGTTGTATTGCTCCGATCTTGCTGATTCCGACAAATGATTAATCTATTGCCAAATGGTGGCTCCATACCATATTTCAGCAAGATATCTCAAAAACTGAGGGACTAGTTTGCGTACAAACAGACAGAAGGATCTGCTTAAATCGAGTGCACACTACGCTGCTTCCAGATTATCTGACCCAGTATAAGCACCTACTATTTATACATACATATTATATATAAATTCGAGCACGTTGTTTTGTGTCCTTAGGCGACCACTTCTCAGTCAGCCACTTCGTAATGACATCATAATATTTTTCAACGCCAACAGCACCATATAGATTTAACAGAAACGATGATTCTACGCATAGTTACCCTCGTAAAAATACAACAAACCTGCATTTACATAGCCTGCAGGAACTCAGTAAATCGTGAGAATAATTTCTGGTTCAGACGCAGAAATAAAGTGGCTAATAAGAACTAGTGAGATAGTTACTGATTCTCACTAAATTGAAACCGGCAGTTGTGTAATCATTAAAATTTAATAAAATTTAAATTGGTATTTGCAAAAATTTTTTGTTCTTGTAACGTTCTTTAATGAAAGGTTAAAATTTGAAATCATAAATAAAAAATAAACAAATAAGGAAGTCTAAGTTCGGGTGGAACCGAATATTATATACCAAGTAGTGATCTATTATGGCATACTAATTTACGCAGGTCTATTGTAATACACTTAAGCTCGTTTTATAAAGCCAGCTGATTGTTTTCAATAAAAACACTTCTGTCATAAATTTTGGCTGGTAAATTAATTAAAAAAAAACATATAAATGTATGGCAGAAAGACACTCGGAGAGTTTTCCAAACCCCTGACGAGGGGCGACCCAGTTTTGAAAAACTTTTTCAAACCACTTTTGATGTTACCTGTCCAAGGCCCGCAACACTACCGCCACACCATTAATTTATCTGTATATAAATAAATAAATTTATGGTTGAAAAATTTGGGTTCAAATAGACAGACGGACGGAGAGACGGACATTGCTAAATCGACTCAGCTCAAAGTCCTTATTATTTCAGCTTACTTATCGATGGGTCCATATTCTTCTTCTTCTCATACTTACAAACATTTCATGTTAATTAAAGACATGAAAATCAAAAAAAATATATATATAACTTCCCTATTGCAGTGGGGTATTAACTACTTGCCTGGATATTTTGCTTGTGGTTTTCCCGATTTGACTAATTTTTGGCAAGGCTATACTACATACTATTGAGAAGCAGCTGACCAATTTTGATTGAAATATCTTCTTGAAATTACAAGCAATCGCCTTTGAAAATAGCAGAATTTTTATGCTGAAAAGTGGGCGGCGCCACACCTACTTCTCCAAAATCCACAAAATGTTTTTGAGGTGTAGTTTTACTTAAAAAGCTTATTATGTGTGCAAGATCTTATTGATATTGCTTCCATTTCCAAATTTTTTAGAACTATGTTAAAAAACTGGGCGCGCCGGTGACTGATTTCGCCAATTTTTACAACAAACATTTACCTTCATATGTACAATATTTTCGCCGAATATCGTTTCGATAAATCAAGTTTTGCCGGAGTTATGGCATAAAAAGTTTTGTGGAATAATCTACTATAAAAGGGGCGGGGCCACACCCATTCTCAAAAATTTCTTGAAAAATTTATTTTCCGCCTTAACATTAATGAACACACCAAATTTTATCCTTATAAGTGTATTATGCACTGAATAATATTTTTTTTTTGTTTTTTCAAAAATATTCTATATATAAAAAGTGGGCGTGGCTATCATCCGATTTCGCCCATTTTAAATAGCGCTCGGAAATGAGTGCCAAGGAACCCGCATACCAAATTTCATTAAGATATCTCAAAATTTACTGAAGTTATCATGCTAACAGGCGGATGGACGGACATGGCTTAATCAATTTCTTTTTTCTTCCTGAACATTTTTATATATATAAGTCAATATCTATCTCGATCCGTTTATGCCATTACATACCACCGTTACGCGATTAAAGTTAATATACCCTGTGTGCGTAGCACTACTAGGTATAAAAATGTATCAGTTGTTAGGATTTAAACCGACGGGGCCCGCATTAGAGTCGAGTGCGCACGCATCAATAGTGTGAGAAAAGGTTACATATGTATATATTATGAAAGAATGGTTTAAAATTTAGGCTCAAATTATAAGCCTTGCATATACTAACCGGCATGGTGTGGCGGCAGTGTTGATGGACTACCACACCGAAGGTCCAAGGTTCGAGTCCTGGGAAAGGTAACATCAAAAATAAAAAATAAAATTTCAAAACGGGGGTCGCGACCGTAGGCAGTCATTTGGCAAAAAGTCTCCGAGTGTAGCTCTACCATGGAAGGCTTCTCAAAATATTTTTTTTTTTTGAATTCTAAACTACTAACTACATCCAAACTGCAGAATTTGGAAATGGTTCAGAACTAGTGCAATATTAGCAATAAAAGAATTACATCCCAACTGTCGTATTTTTAACTAGTTCGGAACTGACGAAAAGGTGATGCAGCGGGGGACAATTTCCACCGCCTAGGCTATCGCCCTGTTAAATTCGCTAGTTGATTACATGTAAACTGAAAAAGAGATAGAAGTCGAACTAGTAGGGGTTCGGAACGCACTAGAAGCGCACCAGTTCAGAACTAGAGACTTTCCCCACAGGGGATCTACACCGAAAAACTAGAACGAATTCAATAGTTACTAGATTTTCACATTTCAAAAGCTACAGTTCGGTATTTTGAATTTGAGTTTTTTGAGCCATTCTGTTAACACATGCGAAACTATTTTGAGAAAATGTTTGCACATTCTGTTAACCATTAGGCGATCAGAATGATGGTTTGTTTGTGAATAAACCTATAATTGTTACTCATTTTTACCACCCATTGTACAAGTGTCTACAGTCTAATATGTTGGCATTATCATTGCTACTGATGGATTTGTTTAATGTGTCCATTTTTGATAGTTGGATGTGATCTCGGCTCGCTTATTGAACAAATTAGTACCAACAATTGAATTGTGGTTTTTTTCCCTTTCATTTCTAAACTATTTGTGACTATGATAAGCTCAAGGCCAAGAGTGATAATCCCTATGAAAATTTTTGTTGTTATGGTTTATATTTCAAAAATGCAGAGGAAGAAAAAATAACAATTTATTTGTTCTTTTAGAGTTCTGGTCTGGTCCGTACCAAATCTAAACTGAGAATATTTAACAAGTTAGGCTGTATAAAAAGTTGGGGACAATAGCCACAGCTTAAGACTTGCACGTAAAAGAGATTAAGAACGAATCAGTTACGCTTCCAAGTGCACTAGGCGCGAACCAGGTTTTCCCTACAGGGTGTAATTAATTAGAATTATATTTTTGAAATGGCTCAACTTTATACATCACCAACAAAACTAAGAAGGAGAAGACATAATAATATTTAGTTCAAAGTATAAGTAAACTCTCAGAATGGAAAAATTGAAAAGGCTTTTTCCCTTTCACTTTGCTATCGTTGTACTTGTTGTTTATTGCTTTGTGTTAACTTTCTTGAAGAATATTTGACTTTTGTTTGTTGAAGTGATTAAAACATTCAGATTTCAGACTGATGCAATGTTGAATTATGTTATATTACATGTTATGTTATGTGCTATTGTTATGTTGTTACACTAAGTTATTTTATGTTGACATGTTTTGTCATGCTATTTTTCGAATGTTATTTTTTTATTATCTAAATTCTGTTGTGCATGAAATATTATATAACGTTAGGCTACATAGGTTACTGTGGCTTACCTATGTTATTCTATATTTTGTTAAATTGTTATGCTACGTAAATTTATTTATTTTATTTTTATGTCATGTTGTGCTCTACCTAGAAATGTAGACATATGGAGAGGGAGCGGAAATTTGATTGTCCACTTTTATGAGATATTTATTAATTACAGAAATTCAGATGCTATGTTTTTTTTTACATCATTTTATAATATGCTATGTTATGCATATTAAGTTAGCAGGTATTATTTTCGGTTATGCAAAATTAGCTGCTGGTACGCTATAATTTCCTAAATTATGTTTATTTTATGTCGTACTTCATAATGTTATTATAATATGTTATGTTACTTTTGAAATTTTTCATTTTTGTTATGATTGAAATGTTCTATCCTCTGAAGCTATAATATTATCGGTTACCGTATGTTATGTCGAGTGACGCTATACTTTCCAAAAAAAATATTTACTACTTAATTCTTACTGCGCAGCTTAATTTTCCTAATCGAATTCCCTTGCCTCATACGACCTTTAGAGACAAATTTAAGTTATTTCGTTTGCAGTCCAAGGCATCGACAATGGACGTATGCTGATTTTATTACTTTAATTCGAAAACACAATGATGTTTATAGGAGTGCATCAGAGATCAATGGGTAATTTAGGTTCCAACGTTGTTCGGTTCGATGGAAATAAGAAATTTAATAGCAAGGACCACAAAACTCGGCAGCTACAGTACTTATTACATACGTAATGTGTGTAGTGAAAATCATTAACATTGGACTAATATATCGTAAAGCGCCCCCACAACACATGTTTGCGATAAACGGGGTTTGGGCTATGTATCTTTAAATTCACAGGGTAAGGTCATCAAATTTTGCAGAGTTTGTACTTACTGTAATAAAGGATCGGGCACTTAAAACCGTGATGCGTATTCATGAAAGTTATAAAACCCTCGGCACAGCCGAAGACAGTGCTATTCTTACTTGTTTTTTTTTTAGGATAGCGGTATATCACAAGTGCCAAGTCCAGTATCTCGTCTGAGTTTAAAGATTTCTTTAATAATGAAGCAATATCTAAGTAAATTTCTTTATAAGCGAATCGAAAGTAAAGTTGGTATCATAAAAGCACTAAAGTTTAATTTCTTCTCATAGCAAAAAACACAGTCAAAAAGCCAGCCATGCAGAAATTATTTTGTCATCGAGTCGCAAAAATCACCAATATCTTAATGCAACCAACAAAAAAACGCAGCACTTAAGTCTGAGCTGGCCTACTGCACCAAAGGTTTCAGGTTCAAGTTCCCCGACAAGTAACATGAAAATAGTTACAGGCAACCCTTCGAGTGCATTTCTGCCATGAAAAGCTACCTAACAGAAATCCGCGTCCTAAGCAGATGCAGAGCTTGCACATATTAAACATGCTCTCTGCGACGAATCCAGCCTTGTAAGTATACCTAGATTACAAGGGAATACGATTGTTTGAATCTAAGACATTCCTAAAGGAGATGTAGTGCGTTTTCGTTGAAAATGGGTTTGTTGCTCGACAAGTAGTTCCATCGGCGTTATTGCGTTTTACATCCATGCTTTAAGTTCTGCCCTTAGAACCCACTTTTTGTCTCGGAATATTTTACAGGGTATTGTAATGACGACTAGACATTTCGTAATATCGGAAAAGCAGAACTCTTGAAAAGTTAGTGAAATAAAGCGTTATATTTAAGGAGAAAAAGCTGCTCCTTTGATGGATTTTCAGTCCATCTGCGGTCTACAAAAACGCACTCAGATTTCTAAGTGCTCCCTTCACGACCTCAATAATCACGTGAAATCACAAACGAGATACCAGTAGTACTGCGTCGTGCTCATGTTCCATTACATAATTGATATAACATAAAGTAGAGACAGGACGTTACCCTCTTAACGGATATAATACGACACTATCCCATTTTCCTAAGGGATTTGAATACCAAGGTCATCGGGACATCTTCTATTATTTCCAGTCGAACATATTAAAGGCTATGTCCAGGAATGCTGCCGGAGCATCCTGTTTGCTCACAAGGGAAGGCTCCTTTTAAAGTAGCGTCGTTTCGGTTGAGCACATTTTGAGATAAGCATTTTGGGCTTTAAAAGAATACGAAATATTTAGACTAGTTGATCTTTTCCAACTCGATCTACAAAAGAACACCGTGAATAACAACAACAAAAATTTAAATTGCTGCACAATCAAGTTTGCTCAGTCAGCAGTCAGTTAGGAATACTTCAACAACTTTGAACACCTAAAATTTTTATAAAATGCATTTCTTAAATTGAAATGTCGACGAAGTGACTGCGTCTGGCGGTCACAAATGTACGAACATATGCACATAAATGCACATACATACATAGATACATTCATATGTGTGTGACTAAATATGTGCTATTAGTTTCTAGTGTTATTGCGGTTACAAGCTCTCAACGGAATTCCTACATCTTGTACTAAAATTCTATTTAATGGTTGTGTGAAGTGACTTGTCTCGTTGCTACTGACATTTGATGTTCGAGGCAGCTCCTCCTTACAACCAAAAATAGATAAGTACATACGGACGAATGTAATATTCATAGTTAGTGGGACATATTCACATGCGAATATAAATATTTCGTGAGTGAGTATAGATAATTCTGCGATGTTCCCTTGAGACGAGGCAGAGCTTTGCTGCATTTCACTTTATGCTATTTTATTGCGCGCTCGACGGTACCGACGTTGGCTCTAGTGGATGCGCCGTGGAGTCTTCGTGGCTGCTGAAAAGAACTTCGTCTTAATATCATATATTTATAGTTAGTGGTGTGAGTGCAAGCACATGAGCGGCTCTTATACCCTGATGCGCAAACATTTTGTGTATTTTGGTTTAGTTTGTCACAGGTCCATGATTAGAAGAATAATAAAGCAATCAAGCAAGCAAACTCGCAGACCTTTTTATAGTCAAAACTTTGGTTAAGTGAGACAAATTTATAAATTTCTCCAAACATTAGCTACTAACTCTAACTATCGTTCGTAGGCATTTTATATCCATTTCCTCTTTTCCTTCTTTTAACTCTACCCTTGCTTTCTCTTTTCTATTACTTTCTTTGCCTCTATCTCTGGTTTTCAGGTTCCTGCCTTTTCATAAGCTCCCGTCTACTACCTCTAGCTCTGCCCTCTAGCTCTAGTTCTAACTCTATATCTACCTCCAGCCCTACCTATACCTCTACCTCAAAATTTTAACTAAATTAGTCCTCTTCCAACATGATTCGTAGACATAGACTTAAACTTTGACTGCTTCAGCTGGTCTTTTGACAACTTTCTTGGAATGCATTTTCAAATAATATTTCGTAAAGTGATTATTCTTATCCCTGAGCTCATTTATAGTCGTGAATACTTTAAAAAATATACATATGTTGACCAAAGCAACATTTGGGTATATCAAAAGTTCGGTTTGTACATGAGTGTAGATGTTTGTGTGTATGTGTTCGAAGATGCGTTCTAGCATTGGAGGCGTCTTTCAAATCATTTTTCATTCAACTCTTTTTATATATGTACTTCGGCAAAATCACATTTCCACAAATATACAAATGAACAAACGGGTATTAGACTGGCAGGAGAAAAAAACTGATTGACACCAGTAAGACGAGCGCTATCTTTGGCTGCTTGAAAGCTTCATACCATTGATGAATACGAGCAAATTTGAATACCTTTTATTTCACGAAAATATTCTGCTTTTCTTCATCTGGCAAGTCCCTGTAATCAGAGCTATACCCCATGTTCCCGGACATTGTCCATGCCTGTATTTTCTACAGGGTGGCGCAAAAGTAATCCTCCTATCAGAAAATGCTATAAATTTTGCGATTGTCCCCTAAAGTCAGTTCTGTTTTGACATTTGTGTAGTAAACACATGCGAAATACACGTTAATAAACAAAGTTACGCTACACTGATCCAGAACGCGGAACATTGCTGACTATTTATTTGACCAATAATCGGTCGGGGCCAAACGGTTACTGTGAATGGTGAGCGCTACAGAGCAGTGATCAACGAGTTCTCTTCGCCGCAACTTGATGAATTGGGATTGTAAAACATGTGGTTCCAACAAGACGGTGCAACAGCACACACTGCACGTGCCACAACCGATATGCTGAACATCGGAAGCTTACTTTTGCGCCACCTTGTATTCGGAATCGTCATATCCAAAAGGTTTTTGAGAATGAATGAGTAGCCTTAACCATTATTCTTCCATCCAATTTACCCTCTAATCACTCTTTGAAATAGGATGTTCTTAGATCTCTTATCCAGACCCATCCAACCAAATTCTATAAAGAAGAAGTGGTCTTACCAACACAATGTAGAGGCAAAGCGTAATTTTGGGGGAAGTCCCCATATTTGTCTTGTGGAGCCTTGCTCCTGGATATTTGCTCTGCATGAGAGTATTTTTTTACAAAAATAATACACATCTATTTAGCGGAATCACCCAGTTTCAGGGTGATATTATCGATTGCTGGTGCTTATAAATCTGATTTTTTTATTTTCTAGTGCACAGGACCCACTCTGTATTGACTGGGTTAGCACCAAGGCATTATTTACAGGCCCACCTTTCCTGTAATCTAAGGTTTCTCTGCATAATATAACAATGAATATGTGGATATTTTCTATTCACTGCAACCGCAAGTTCGTCACCTCCAAGGCTTCGAACAGACCATCAACTGTGGCTTTCCATAGAAGAAGTGGGAGGAGCTTACATTGCCTCTGCATACGACCTTGATAATTGAAACAACGGCTAAACCAACATGCAGGTATCTACACCCCGAGCTTTGAATAGTTTAAATGGCCCAATTGTCCATTCTATACTTCCCGCAGTGAGATACTGCCCTGGGTCATGCCCGGCAGTACTCTCATCTTGTTGATACCTTAAACGGTTCTCGCTTTAGGAAAGTTGGTGTTAAGAAGATATCATAGAGTTGCTTCTTCCGTTTCTCTCCAAGATCGTTTTGTATTTTTGAAGCACCCCAAGGCACTTCGAGCCGATTCGGATAGAAACTTTTTTAGGCAGTATCCCTCTGATGCGGATTCCACACCACTACAGAATTCTCGCAGGAGACCGTTTTTGGATTTCTGGTTTGCTTCTTGTACTCGCTAAGACATTCCGCTCTAGTCCGGGCGTAGGTCTTCGCCTAATAAAAGCTGTAACAGTGTTCCATCAAGGTAGTTTTTGTACACCCCTAGCCCTTACAGTAGGGGAAGTTTTATGTGGACCCATCTGAATGGCGTCAGGTAGAGCAATAAGTCCTCAATATAAATTGGGACTCTGGTGATGGCGACATTATGAGCTGATAGCCGGTTATAAAGTTCCTTTTTATAGATTAGAAGAGCCTCACCTTGATTTTTCTAAACTGGCTACACATTCCAGTGAATAAACTGCTAACTTCAGCCTAGAAATAGTGGAGCCCTGTAATCTATGGTTGCTCGATGAGGGCTATTTCTAATACAACTTTGACGCTAGTAGGAACAGCAGCGCAGCCGTCGCTGATTTATTGTGATGGAGGGGTGTCTGTAGAACCTGCATCATCTTGGTCACTACACCCCTACGCCTGCGAACCATTCATACAGTCGCACGATCCCCAGATAAGACCTCATTGAGGAGATAGATGCGACATCCTCCAACAAAGGCCCATCCACTGTCGTCCACTCACTCTCTTGACATCATTTTAGTACACCTCGACGTTAATCTTTATAAAACCAAAATGTATCATCAACTAAGTCTGTATCACACGTGGCGGTAGGGATACTCTCTAGCCTTAAAAGTTTCGGGATGAACGTTGGAAGATCCGGACTAATACCATGGACTTTAACAAATTTTTTCAATTTTTCTTTGCCTGTAATAAGGGTTATATGTGTGACTTAATCAAAAGTAATCGGGGCCACGCTTATTTTTAAAAACTTACAACCAAGTTATTTGGATAATGAAGTTTCAAGCCACACATCACCTTTGTTCATTATAGTAATGTACTAAACAATCACTATTTAGTGCTTTCCGAAATGCTTGATTTATAAACAGTGGGTGTGGCTATTATCCGATCTAGTCCATTTTAAGTAGAGAGCCAATGTTGAGGTTATAGTCTTCAAAGGCGTATATTTCTATCTCGAACCGTTTACGCCCTTACGACCTACCCTAAGCTTTGCTCATCTGAGTATAAAGAAACTTTTTTTACATCAGTCTAATGTGCACACGCATACACATACATACTATGTGCATATATTCTAAAATGTACACTTCCATTGAAATATAAATTTTCGTATCCGATAAATATTTAAATTCTCTATATTTGACAGTTATCGATTTACGAGTAACTGCGTGCTGCCTCTATTTTCGTCTTTCTTTTCTAGCTTTCTTCGTCCATTAAAAAAACAAGAATTTATAAAAATGTTGAGGTTGCAGGCAAAGGAAAATTTGACAGTCGCTGTCAAGTGATTTCGATTTGAAACTCTTTCATAAATTTTGTAAAGCGCATTTTCGCTGGATGTCTTGGCTGATTGCACACCTACTTACCCTGTGGGAAAAAATAATATAGAGTCAAAAATATATCAATTTAAAAAGTTTTTACAAGCAAACAGGTTTGAAGCAAGTCATCAGAATCTTATAATCTTATAACTTTAAACGAGTTATTCTTGTATAGTTGTATATTTGTATATCCACTACTATCTCAGAAACGACTTAACCGATTTGGATGAAATTTGGTATATGGGTAGTATCCTCTGTTCTAAGATGTTCTACTTTAGTGTTGCCACTTGGGGTGGCTCACAGGGTTGCCACCTATATCAATTTTTTTAAATATTAAGCAATATATGAGAATATGGGTATAAAATGAAACGTATTTTAGGCCGTATACCAACCAAAGTATTTTCGAGTAGGCTTGCCACCTAGGGTTGCCACCTGACCGCATTTTATTTATTTCTTCAGAATTCGACCACTATCTCGGATAGTGGATAGTATGCTTCCTTCTAAGATTTTCTACTTGGATGTTGCCACTAAAGGAAGCTTAGAGAGTTGCCACCTTTCCGACTTTTTTTTTTAAATATTGAGCAATATATGGCAATATGGGTATCAAACGGAATGTATTTGAGGCCGTATACCAACCAGAATATTTTTAAGTAGGATTGCCACCTAGGGCTGCCACCTGACTCCATTTTAATTATTCCTTCTTATATCGACCACTATCTCGGTTACGGTTTAACCGATTTGGAGGAAATTTGGAGGGCATCTATCTTCCGGGTGAGTTCAAAGTCTACCATAGCTATGATTCCCAGAAACATAGCCATGAAGGGGCACTTGAATTTACTACGGAGTTTCGTAATACAATCAATATTTCAGATTTACCACCGCATGAGTTAAAGTTGAAAAAAAATTTCATAATAATGTTGCTGCGTAACCTAGATGTAACCGAAGGCCTATGTAATGGAGTAAGACTTATTGTGACAAGCCTTTTCAACAATATAATAAAAGCAAAAATAGTTACTGGCGAACAATCCGGAAAAGAAGTGCATATACCCAGAATCACACTTGACTCATCAAAGGGACAGCTCGGCTGTACCATGCAATGGTACCAATTTCCAGTAAGACCAGCATTTGCCATGACGGTGCACAAAGCTCAAGGCCAAACTTTGGAATCTGTTGGAGTAGACCTAAATTCACCTGTTTTCATGCATGGCATGCTATATGTGGCTTTTTCCAGAGTTAAGCGACCAACTACATTAAAAGTACTACTCCCACGGAAGAACGAGAGACGTACTAGGAACATGGTGTGGAAGGAAGTATTGGCTTAGGCTTTCAATTTGTAATGTTCAAATAAATGGATAGCATTACCTAAATAAATTTAAAACATTTAAAACAGAAAATGTTTGTCGAATCATCGAGCCTTAACCGCCTTTTTTGGTAATTTATGCTCTTGGTAAGTAAGATTATGCGACAAATTCGAAAAATACCGAGCAAGGCTCCGTTACCCAGGTACTACATAATATAAATGCGCAAGTTGGGGGAAAATTGTCCTAATTTATGGCCAAACTATACATTTAAGGTATTAACAATTGTATATGTATGGTCGAACTGCAGTACCGTCAATCAGAAAAACTTAAAAAAAATTAATAAAAATATAGAAAAATATGGGTGAGTGCGAAGAGTTGGTAGTGGACGAATGAAAAACAAGTATTCGCACCATAGAGCCGATGTTGTGTGAGTAAACGTGTCATTTGTTTAGTTGTTTTTATTGAATTGATCACTGGCTACGACGCCTAGTGTCAGCGGCTCTCCTGAGTGCACGAAAAGTTGCTTTGTTGGAAACCCTAAAAAAGCAATGTAAAATATGAGCAAATATGTAAACTTCATTGCTGATACCTACAAACAGAGTTTAAAAAATAACATAAATGATTATTCATAAAGAATTTGTGGTTGGGTTTGTACGAAAAAATAATAATTCAAAGTTTATTTAAAAAAAGTAAAGGGAAGGACAGGAAAGGTGAGGAAAGGAAAAGAAAGAAAGGAAAGAAAAGTTATTGGAAAGGAATGGAAATGAAAGGAAAGAAGGAAAGGAGAGGAAAGAGAGAAAGGGAAGGGAAAGGAAATAAAAGGCAGGGAAGGGAAAGGAATAGAAAGGAAAGGAAAGCCAAGGAAAGGAAAGCAAAGGAAAGAAAGGAAAGGAAAGAATAAAGTAAATTTCAAATACAGACTGTAAAGAGTAAAAGAAGGATCAAAGAAAACGAAAATTTGTTAGAGGAAAGGAACAGCAGAAAAAGGAAGGAAAAAAAGCCGAATGAACGATATAGCAAATATTTAAAATAAAATAATGTTTTGTGGTTGAACTTCAACCACTGGGCGATCTATAGTTTAATTAAAAACGCAAAAACGCTATCTCGCGGCAATTGATCAAAACAGTCACAACTGGAACAAATTATAAATTGCTTCTTTAGCATTAATTGCTTATCAAAAAGATCCCTAAACAATACATAATTTCTTGAATCACTATAATCTTCAACTAAAAAAGGATTGCTTTGCCGAGCTTAGGAAATATTAAGTTAACTTTATGCTACCCAATAGCTTGCTTTCACAACACACTTAAATTGGTTTCTTGTTTTAAAACGATTAAAGGGAGTTGTTTCCGACAGGGTGCTTTCAAATATGCATAAGTATGCATAAATGACTATATACATATGTTTTCTTCTGAACTGGGACTTCGATACAAGTTTAAGCTGATCTTCGAAAGCTTCCTAAAAGCTAAGTTTGATTATTGTAATCGGGTTTTTAAAGTAACAAAAGAGATAAAAAATAGGAATTTGGCTTAATATGGTGGATAGATTTACGCAATTAGGAAATTTCTTTAAGGAGGAAAGCCAGAACTCATTAACTTCCATTTTCCCGTATTCAAAATATTAGTTTAAATAATACAGAGTACAAATAATGTTAATCGTAGTTTGTTTCCCTTGCCGACGCCCACCTCAAAAAACGAAATTCAGCATTCAATTACCTTGTACTTATTTATTATTTTTGATTTACCGAAGGTAACGATTTTTGGTTCGGTAATCTTCGAGGTACAAAATTAACGGTTGCGCTCAGTATCAACTGGAAAAAAAACTTTTGAAATATCGGATATCGATACTCATACATCCTCAACCAGAACTATCCCTTAACTATCCGAAATAGAACCGGTTGCGAACTATCCAAAACGAAGTTATCTTGGAACTATCGGAATGGGAACCGGTTAAGGACGAGTCATGTAAAAATGGACAGTGGGAAGCAATCCTTGGGTATTGAGCTAACTAGTAGTTTTATTGTTCTTGTTGTTAACAGTACTTCGACCTGCCCAAGCTTCATCAAGCTCTTCTAACGCGAGTCGATGGAAACGAGCAGTTTCAAGTTTCGCCTCTGCGGGTTAGGGGGTAATAATATGCCCGATGTAGGCATACTGGCCGTAAGAGGCGACTAATATGCACAAAGGTAATGACGTGCAACTCGATGGTTGATCTACGGATATGATGCCTCTCACCTCTCTTCACCCATCTTCTCCTCCTTACGGAAGGAGGGGTGACATGACCTAGAAGGTTTCATAAATCGCTGCCACGACAGTTGGGCATTACCGCAAGGGAGTACCCGGTTGAAATCCGGCCAAGGACTGTTAATTCGACAACACTCCCTAAAACCTTCGGGGAGTGTTTTTGTCGTTACCACAACAACAACAACAGCAATTTCAAGAGAGTGATATTGGCGTTAGAAGAGTATCTTGAATTGAAAAGGAAAAGAGATATTTAGTATCGTGAGGGGACATACCGCATGGGAAGGAATTTGGATGGTGTGTTTGAGTGTGGATAAATAAGAGTTTACCCTATTACAATATCCAGAATGAACTTTTGCTAGAATTACCCTAGTCTCCCTCCGAATGACGTGCTCCTCTTCATCTATTTCAGCTCGTTGGATGACAAATACGGTGTTCATAGGCCGATATCTTAGGGATCTGTCTACCAATTTGGTGTGGAGGTCACTTAGGGTTCGCCTGTGGTTACGCAGATCAAACGGCAATGCAATGTGATGACGAATCTCATCATAGAGGTTACGGAGATTCACCCAAGATTTTAGGGTGTTTGACAGTAGGTAGAGTTACTCCCATTACGTGGACTTTAAACTGTTGCCTCATATACGCATTCGACGTCGTAAATAGAGTCTCCGTCGACTTAGTCGGAGATCGAATTTCGCTCAGTGTAGAAGCTGAAAAGGTCATTGAGATAACTACTGACTACCAACTTCCTCAATGGAGATGTCCTTTCCCGAAGCCATAATAGTACAGGGTGGCTGATGAATTTTGCTACATTAAGAAACTCAAATAATTTTCTTTCTTTTATTCATGTTAAAGCTCATTAAATTTTATTAAATATAGCTTAATTAGTTTTAAAAATAATGGAATTTAAATGCCCCCCTGCTCGTCGATGCATGTGCGGCATCTTACCAAAAAGTTGTTCATTACTGCTTGGAGAGTTGAGACAGGAATAGCCGCAATTGTTTCTCGAATGGATTGCCTTAGTTCATTCAAATTTGTTGGTTTTGCTTTGAAGACTTCCTGTTTGCAATAACCCCACAAGAAAAATTCAGGTGCAGTAAGGTCAGGCGACCTGGGTGGCCAACGGAATGTGGAGTTTCTGGATATCAGCTTATTGGGAAATGTTCGTCGCAATTCTGTCATAACAGGTTGGGCTATATGAGGAGCTGCACCATCTTGCTGAAACCACACAGAGTTGAAAGAAATTCTCATTCGGCGTAATTCTGGATAGAAAAACTCTCTCAACATGCTCAAGTAACGGTCTCCAGTAACCGTAACGGTGTGACCGTTTTCTTCGAAGAAGTAGGGCCCGACAATGCAGAGTGATGAAACTGCACACCACACTGTGACACGAAGTGGATGCAATTCCGTCTCATGGAGTATCTGTGGGTTGGAAGCACTCCATATTCGACAATTTTGTTTGTTTATGTTGCCGTTTAAATCGAAATGGGCCTCGTCAGACATGAAAAGACAGTTCAACATGTTTCCATCCTCTTCCACCATTTGAAGCATCTTCTGGCAAAATTCCAAGCGAATCGCCAAGTCTGCAGCGTTCAGTTTGTTGGCCATTTGAATTTTATATGGGAATAAGTCCAAATCTTTGTGCATAATTGACTGTAATGACTGTCTGCTTACACCCATTTGAGCAGATAAGCTTGTCGAAACACGTGGATTGTTTTGTATGGCAGCAGCTACAGCAGCGATTGTTTCCTCCGTTCGAACTGAAGGGTTTCGATGGTAAGGTCTTCTGTTGACTGTCCCATGCTCGGCAAAATTGTTCACAAGTCTTATTATGGTCCATCTGATCGGAGGATTGCCGCCAAACGTGCGCCTATACTCTCTTTGAACCGAAACTACGGACTCCAGTGCGTGACAGCGGCGGACAATCCAAATTCTTGTTTCAGTGTCCCAGTTATCCCTTTTTGTTAAACGTAAAAGTCAATCTGCAAAATAAAATAAAAATTAACCAGATTCATTAAATAGAAAAAAAGTTATTTAATTTTTTTTTGGTAGCGGCTTTCATTAGCCACCCTGTACAAGCGTCCGCGCAGGAGACTACGAGTATTGAGACTCCCGCGGATGGAGGGAAAGCCTCGATATATAAAAATTAAACAAAATGGAGATTGGACACCACCCTATAACCCCCCGTATAATCATTTTAATTTTGATCTTCTATCTATAAATGCTATTGACGCTTGCTGACCGTTAAGGTTGTTAAAGTCCAACTTTTTATTAAGCGGTCGGTCAAGTGCCACGAACTTCATAAGCCACAGTTTATTTGGGTATTTATGGCGTTAAGAGCAGTTGTTGTACTGTGCTGTTTATGGAAGGCATGTTGATGGTTGGCCAAGTGCAGATTTGCAATATAGAAGAGGAGCAGTATTGCCTCTAGTAGAGAGATATTGGACGAGAAGATTATTTCTGATTCGCCGGCTTCCTAGATTTTAATAGGGAAACCACAATCACCTGTTTTCATATCTCATTTAAAACGAGCCGCTAAAACACTGTCTCCCTCGTGGCTAAGTGGTTTTAGCATCTTCATAACAATACCGTGAGGTCCAATTGATTTTGAGGGCTTAGTCTTCATTATGGCCTCCTTGACCTCGAAGACGGTGACGGCAATGGGCGCTGCGTTGTGTTTGCGCCAGACAGATGGCTCCTCTCTTGGCCTAATTTCCCGGCTTAGCAATGCATTATAAACTTTAAAGGTAATGGAGACGTTATCGTAGTGCTTGGTCGGATTTTATAGGGCCTTGAATACATCTCCCGATGGGGGTAAAACAGCGATAGGTCCCAGCCCTCTTTGTTAAAGTTATTAAATGGACGGCGTTCGCATGTAATAAAGTCGGTAGGTCGCTCGATTGAGAGAATGAACCATTAACAATTCTGTTTGGTACTGATGTTATCTAAGTCAATCGAATTTTCAACATTCTCTCATCATAAAAACTCGTTCCAGGCCACCGAACGTATGCCGAAATACGGCATCTGCTAAATCGCCCCAACACAAATTATCTTTATGACTTTTCGTTTCCATAAATAATCTCTGAATGAGTTCCGATTATTGACTTGATACCCTCTATGCACAGAGCTTTGACATTGTTGCACTAACCATCTGGTCCAATGAACGTTTATACGACGAAGTTAGCTAGCAAATCGATCATTCATCATGCACCTTAGTGCGTGCAGTATCACATTGGATAGCAATTAATGAAGACGTAGCTATACCCGAGAGCATTTCAGTTAAGACAAAACATACCATCAGCATTACGGAAACAGTTTTGCGAGATTTATTAGTGTAATGGCACCACCACCACCCCCTTAGGTCCACCTTCAGTGGGACCACCACGGCGACCATTAGTAAAAGTGAAAATAATACCACATGGCGATGAGGACATCGTCATTGCCATCATTACTACTATTCACCAACTCCACCACCTCCGGCGCACACCCTTGGTTGTATTTGAACCACAAGCGCAACCGCCGCCACCTTCACCATTTATGGATATCAAACGCCACCACAGCCACCGCAACAACATTATCATAATCCACCAAGTTATTAAGGGCTCACAACCAATCTATCGACTTACATAAATGTGCACACGTTTGTATGCATGTATGTATAATAAGTGCTTTATTTTGGTGTAGTGAGTGAAATTAAATTATTTATTTGAAAATAAAAAGAGTTTGTTAAGTTAATAAAAACAAATATTTACATATGATAAACTTGTAATAGGCCGATGTATGTGTACATACATTAAAGGGTTTAAAGAAAAATGCATAACAAAGTAAGTAAAGTAGTGAAGTAACAACTTTTAGAATATTTGTTTGTCTATATATATGTTTCTTCGCAAATCACTCAATAACCGTTATACAGTATGGAACGCAGGTTTCAAAAATGTAATTCTAGGTTACGTACTTGAAGTCATGGATGCATTTTATAGCAATAAAATATTTTATTTCTGCTGTTACAATGGTGACAAGAAAATGATGTGCAAAATAGTTGTATACATATAGTGGACCGATGGCTGAACATAATAGATGTAACGCCAAAATGCATATACGGCTGCGTTCAATATAATAATAGTGAAATTAAAATGGATATCGTTCGATGAAATAAGAAGAACCTGTGACTTTAAAAATTTTCATTTAAAATATAGCAAATTCCTTAACAGAAACCACATAAAAAGAAGTTTCAAAGTTAACACAAAATTCAGGACAGTTAAATAAACTTAAATAATTAAGTTAAATTTAAAAATATTAGTAATCATAAATCAAAAATAGTTCAAGGTATCTTATCTAAATTCAGCACACAGATTTCAGGAATACCATTAATGTTCCGGGAAAAAATGGGTGAAATCGGTAAAGATGCACGCCCACTTTTATACAAAAGATTTGGCTCAGAAAAATTTGTTTGTAAAATTCAAAATAAGATATTTCTATAACTATGCAAGCTATATCAATAAGATTTTGCACACATGAAATGATTGTTATAACAAAACTCGACCGCTATAAAATTTTGTAGATTTTGGGGAAGTAGACGTGGCGCCGCCCACTTTTCAGCATAAAAATTCTGCTATTTTTAAAGGCGATTGCTGGTAATTTCAACTTGATATTTCAATGAAAATTGGTCAGCTGTTTTTTAATAGTACAGGGTGTTTTTTTTACAGGTTTGTTTTTCGAATAGAGATAAAACTGGCATTTTGTGGTCAAATCTGGCAACTCTAATGTCATTTATGTTCAGTTTGGTTTGCCATTTTATCATGAACAGGTTGACAAAAGAACAACGCTTGCAAATCGTGCAAATTTATTTTGAAAATAATGGTTCAGTTCGCGAAGTTTACCGTGAGCTCCGTCCATTTTATGGTCGACATAATCGTCCATCAGAGCAATTAATTCGGTTAACCATGGATCGTTTTCGCACTACGTTTACTCTATGTGATAATACGCATCCGCAGAGACGTCGAACAGTGCGCACCGAAGAAACAATTGCCGCTGTAGAGCAAAGTGTTGAAGAGGACCCGAATGAATCGATTCGCCACCGTGCACAGCAATTGGAGCTTTGTCCATCAACTTTATGGAAGATTTTGCGCAAAGATCTTGGCTTGCGACCTTACAAGATCCAGCTTGTGCAAGAATTAAAGCCGCGAGACCATGCAATGCGTCGTGATTTTGGTGTATGGGCCGAAAATGAGATTGATTTCGATGCTGATTTTCATCGCAAAATTTTGTTCAGTGATGAGGCTCATTTTTGGTTGAATGGCTACGTCAACAAGCAAAATTGCCGCATTTGGAGTGAAGAGAATCCACATGAGACCCTTGAAACGCCATTACATCCACAAAAACTGACTGTTTGGTGTGCTCTATGGGCTGGTGGAGTCATTGGGCCATACTTCTTCCGCAATAATGCTGGAGAGGCAGCTACCGTTAATGGAGACCGGTATAGAGCCATGATAACCGACTATTTTGTTCCCGAATTGGATCGCATGAATGTGGATGAGTTGTGGTTCCAACAAGACGGCGCTACATGCCACACAGCGCACGTCACAATCGATTTATTGAAGGAAACATTCGATGAGCGCATAATTTCGCGGAATGGACCTGTCAATTGGCCACCAAGGTCGTGTGATTTGACACCATTGGATTATTTTCTTTGGGGATATGTGAAGTCGCTCGTCTACACCAACAAACCAGAAACGTTAGGGGAATTGGAAGCCAACATTCGTGGCGTTATTGCCGACATACGGCCCCATATGCTCGAAAAAGTGGTTGAAAATTGGACCTGTAGAATTGGCTTTATTCGAGCCAGCCGCGGCCGCCACATGCCCGAAATCATATTTAAACATTAATGACATAAAATTATCCTTCCAATAAAGCCAAATTGATGGACCTTAAAACGATTTTCTTGTGTTTTATTTCAATTCGAAGTTCTATACCCCTAAAAAAAACACCCTTTATGTAGTATACTCCTGCCAAAAATTAGTTAAATCGAATAAAACACAAGCAAAATATCCAGGCAAGTAGTTAACGCGATACCTTTCAAAAACATGAAATGTTTGTAAGTAGTGAAGAAAAAGAGATGGGCCCATCAATAAATATGCTGAAATGATCCGGACAATTAGCTGATTCGATTTAGCCATGTCTGTCTATCTGTCTGTCCGTGTGTCTTTTTGAACGCAAAACTAGTATCTCAGTTTACAGATAGAGTGCTGAAATTTATTGTCTTCGGTAGCCATTTTATAATATATTAATCATTCGTCGGAACCTAAAAGATCGGAGCAATATAACATTCAGCTTCCATACAATCTATTATACCGATAAACGGGTTTGACCTATAACTAACGGAATTAATGTATATAACATAGGTACATACAATTTTGCAGCTTTTCAAAATTTTATGGGTCTTAACGGAAGTGTTTTCATTGAAAACAATCAGCTGGCTATTTTAAAAATTGAAAAAAAAAAATCAGAAATAATGTTTACTTTGAAACGGAATTTAAAAAACATAAAATAGAAGCAAGAAAAAGGGTAAATTATCTGAAAAAGAATTATTATGGCAATCAAATTGAGAAAAGTATACATTCAAGTAGCAAAACATGGTGTGTATTAAAGGAATTGATTTATAGAAAACGAATAGAGAAATTAAACGAAATAAATCAAATTCAATACAAATTTAACTATAATTTTCGAAACCAAGCTGAAATGAAGACCAAGTTTTTCAATAAACTACCAAAACAAATACGCAATGCCGCCAATTTACAGCAATTTAAAAAATTAATTATAATTCAAAACTTCGATCTCAATTGGCAGTAGGCTATTAATTTAATTTTATTGTTATCTATAATTATTATCAAAATAGTATAGTTTTGTCTTACCATTTTGACATAGCATTAAGTGAATACTTTTTCCTGCTAACGCACATGATAGCGTCATAAAATTAGAACTAAGTTATGCTATTTTCTCTTACAAAATGTATTTTTTTTTGAGAAATAGCTTTCATTGAAAGCATAAATCAATAAAGGAAAAAAACAAAAAAATTCGACCTCAAAGGTATTAAAATAGACCTGCTAAATTGGGATGCCATAATAGATCACTACTAGGTATATAATGTTCTGTTCCACCCGAACTTAGGCTTCCTAACTGGTTTTCGAAACAATTTTGTATCTTTAAAAATGATTTTCAAAAATATTGTATGATATCACGAAATAGTTATATGAATATAAATTAGATGTTATGATTTGAGTCGATTTGTGGTACATATTTAAACATAAAAATATACAAATTTTTTGTTTCCATATTGAAAATATTGTACATTTGCTAGCTAATGCAATATATTTTTAAAATGTTGAAGTAAGCTCTAAGGCTTGTAATAAATAAATAATATGTGCAGCTTTCCTATTGTTATCAGCCAAAATGTACTGGTATCAGATAACTAATGCTACACCTGCACTTTTTAATTATTCAGAAAGTGACTCATCAACTCCGCTATCATATCATTTTGTTCGGGATTAGTGAATGATTGAGTTACTACAAATCACCTTCAACTTCAACTCTTTCAGCTTAAATGTAAATATTTATTAAACTGGACTGACAGTTTTAACGCAATACCTCGACTGCTTACATGCTTTAAAGAAAATTTATTAATTTGAGTAAATAATAAAGTGTTCTCTTAACCCTTTAGCGAAATGCCACCACCGCCACTATATCAAGATCCATATTACGGTCGCCCTAATTATAACGTACGTCGTCGGGGTATTGAAATTGAAATATTTACAGGACGTGGTGCAGTCTATGCTGCACCACCACCACCACCTCCTCCTGCACCACGCCCACCTCGTACTGAGATCGTTGTTATAAACCAAGGTAATGGTGGTATGGGATATCCAAGACCAGCTGCAACTTATTTGCCATCACAAGGACAATACTATGAGACCTACGCCTATGCGCAGCATTACAATAATCAGCCCTACCCCGGTTGGTAATTGACGCGACTGCTGAAAATGGAAACAACAAGTGCACAAATCAAAATATTGTTAGGATATATAATTGTCAAAACAAATTTTAACTTCTTACTTTTCATTAAACTGTTATTTACTTATTGACTTGAAATATATTTATTACTATGAAAAGTGTTTTAATGAGGGCTATAGGATTTTAGGAAATACGCTGACTATAGGACCATGTATAGGTACAATCCGAGTCAAACTTTCGTTATGTTACTTGTGTTGTCCATCGCGAACGGTAGGTACCTTGCCGTGGTCCGAGGGCTTAGTCGTTAAACACAGGGTAAACTTATCCGCGTGATCGTAGCTTCGCAGGGAGCCGCGGCGGACAACACCTTTCCCCTTCCTAACATTTTGACCACAAGCTGGCCTTGTCCAGCGAATGGTCTTACGAACAAGACGATTAACACATAAAAAAACAAAAAAAGATTCGTCCTCCTCCTCGCGGGGGGGAAGACCGTGCCGAAGGCACACTCGCGCGCCCGGCTGCGTCGGGGAAGAACGCAACCTCGAACCCAAAACAAAACACGAGCACCTTGGTAGGGGTCAACACCAGCACGGATGCGAACGCAGTTGCGCTGGCACCGGTGAACTGCGCCGCACCTGCTGATGCCGAACGTCTATCAAGAGCTGTCGCGGCAAACAGTCTCCTCAAAGCAGTGTCAGGGATCTCACGACCCGGCCACTATGAGCCTAAGGAGAAGGCTGCCGCCTTTAACTTCAATTTAAAACCCGGGAGACCGACTGCGATGGCAACTACGGATCGTCTCCCCCTGGATACGGGAAGGGCCACCTCCGCACGTATTTCAGGAGCCGGCACGGCAGACGTTCCCTCCACAGCTTCGGCAGGGGTCTCACGACCTGACCACATGGAGCCAAACGGAAAGGCAGGCGTAAGCACGCTCTCAACCGGGGAAACGACCGCGATGGCAACTACGGGTCGTTTCCCCCCACCTCTTCCCCTCACCTCTTCCACCTCACCGTCTCCCCCTCACATCTTCCAACCGCTCTGCGCATCGGGATAAAAGGAAGGCCGCTAAGGCCTTAAAAAGTACGGGGGGCACCGCTGGATACGCTGCCCCGAAGTGCCAGGAATGCGGTGGAGAGGGCGCGAGCTCTACTACCGGAGTTCCAGGCTACTTCGGTGACAACGGTGGAAAGCCGACCCCCTTCAAACGCCAAAGGTCGGACGAGGACCTGAAACCTCCTCCCAAGAGGTACCAGAAAAACCCTGGGGTAGGTTAGCCAAGCTTCGCCGAGGTGGCCAAGGACCACATACTTGTTGCTATCCGAGACGGCGGAAAATGAACGTGGTGCCATCCCGAAGGACCAGTGGCCGTACGTCCGGAACGCCATCGGTAACGCCGTTCTCGACTTGCTTTTGGAGGATCCGTGCAGTTTGCCTCAAGGTGCCGATGCGGGATGGTACCAGGGTCAGATCAAAATCCTCGCTTGCGAAGATGCAAAATCTGTTGCGCAGTGGAGACACCTGCTAATTGGCTATAGCACATCTATACGGCCTGTTTGTCACTCAACTATATACCGTGCTGGTGGAGAAGCACAACGGTAATCCTTATTCTGAAGGTAGGCAAAGCCTCTCACCACGAGTTGAAGGATTACAGGCCGATCAGTATCTTGTCCTTCGCACTCAAAACTCTAGAGAGGATAATCAATAACTTCCTCACTACCGCAATTGACAGCAATCTCATATCTGGCTATCAACACGCATACCTTAAAGGTAGATCTACGGAGATGGCGCTTCATAGTCTCTACCATAGAAGCATCCTTGGATAAGAAGGACTACTGTCTGGTTGCCTTCCTTGATATCTATACATGAGACTGCCGCTATTGCATGTTACTAATTCGAGAGAGGACGCATTTCGGGCAACAAAGCCTTGACTCTTTCACGGTTCTATCAAAAAGAAAGGTTAAAGGTTGCATTTAATGGCGGGAGCTTTGCTACCTAAAGCTATGCTAAAGGAATATCTTGCAGAGTAGAGATATCATTGTGGCTTCTGTTGAAATTATTGGCTTCACTTTTCAATGGTAGTACACTTGGTGCGCCTCAACATATTGAAAAATCTTCACTTAATCAGCGCCATAAAAGTTTATGAGGTGAAATTAAGGCTGTGCAGTCGAGTTCGAGAAATCGATTAATCAATAATCGGTACTAATAAAACTGGTTTCAAAGAAAATAATCGAAAATTTGCATAATCAATTTATTAAAAATCGCTGTTTACCATTAACAAATTCATTCCTAAAAACCGATAAATAAAAAAATATCGATTAAACTGAAATCGATTAATTATTCGCAAAGGTAGGTAGAACCATCAAGTGAGCTCATGGCTAGTTGCCAAGTTTTTACCAGAATTAGGCGCACCTTCGCATTTGGCTCACGCCAATTGATTTATAGGAATGCCTCATTAAATATTTTGTTTGTTCGATTCATTTTTGTTGATTTTGTTGATGAAAATCGTTGCAATAAACATCAAATATTTTGTTATATAGATAAGAATAAATAAAAGTACCAGAGCTAAAACCAAAAGTCGCAATGATTATGAGCAAAAGGCAATAACAAATATTTTTGAAATACAAAACATTGACTCATCGAATTTCGACAACAACAACAAACTCACAATCCACAAAACATGATTTGATCCCCACAACTTTAAGGTCTTACGAATTCCGTTAAAAGATAATATTTTTGATCGATGACTCTCATTAGCAACTAACAAACATTTAAAACATTTATAAATATGAAACATAGATTTTTATCAAACAGTTGCAGTTCGTCTGTCGAATGTAACGGTCGCACATATCAATATTCTCGAAAACAAAAAAAATCCAAAATATCAAAATGTCTTTCTTTCATCATCATCACGAACGCCCGAATGTGGATATAAATGTTGTGGAAAATATTAACGAACCGGGCTACCAGCAGCCACCTTATCAACAACCCTACCAACAACCTTACCAACAACCATATCAACAACCTTACGGTCAAGCGACTGAAACGGTTGAAGTGATTAGAGAAGGACCATTCGGAAATGTTGAAGTTGATAGAATTACAGAGAGAGTGAGGCCAGATGGTACCGTAATTGTGGAAGATGTCCGGACGAATTGGTAGAAATGTGGTTCTTTAGAGTGCTTGCTTTTGAAGTGTATTTATACGTGATTTTTTGGCAGAATTTTGTTGGAAATAAAATTCATATGAAGTATATCAAAAATTCTTCTTAATATTAATGTTCTAATAAATATATTTTTATAAAAAAAAAATTTATTTTGTGACAGTTAGCAAACAGCGCAACCGTTATATTTTATAATCTATTAGACGGTAGCACCTGTACCCAGATATATGACTCAGTTAAGAAAAAATAATTTGGTGCTATATGCCTCCGAGGAGATTAAGACCGATCTCCCTATACCACTTTTCCATCTAAATTAATAGGCTCGTTTCGATAACTCTTATCTACCTCCGATTTCTTCAGTTGATTGAAGAATAAAACAGTTTGCACATAATCTAGGTTCAGTAGCAGGGGGACTTTGAAGCAAACTGTCTGCCTTGTGAAACAATAATTCAATTTAAGACCAAACAAGTTCTTCCTACTACCTACAAGCTGCTCCCTAGGGGAATTATTTATGAGCACGCCAGTACAATGTGGAATCCAGGTTGTCTGAAATCGAAACTATAGATTCGTAAATATATTTTTTGTTCGTGGAAGGCTCAAAAAAAAGGTGAAAAGGCTCAACATACAAAAATACAATTTCGCAAGGACAAAAGGAACTGAAAATGTCAAAAAGAAATATTTTAAAAGGTTCAGACCTATTTTCTATTACCCAACGCGCTAAGTCAGCACGAGGGCCATCCGGATTCGGTGAAAGCATTGGTTTAAATAAATAATAAATAAAAAAAATTTATAAAATAAAATGAAATAAAATAAAATAAAGTAAATTAAAATAAAATAAACTAAAACTAAATAAAATGAAATAAAATAAAATAATATAAAATAAAAAAAACTTAAATAAAATAAAATAAAATAAACAAACTCAAATAAAATAAAATAAAATAAAATGAAATGAAATAAAATAAAGTAAATTAAAATAAAATAAAATAAAACTAAATAAAATGAAATAAAATAAAATAAAATAAAATAAAATAAAATAAAATAAAATAAAATAAAATGAAATAAAATGAAATAAAATAAAATAAAATAATATAAAATAAAAAAAATTAAGTAAAATAAAATAAAATAAAAAAAAATCAAATAAAATAAAATGAAATGAAATAAAAGAAAATATAGTAAAATAAAATAAAATGAAATGAAATGAAATAAAATAAAAGAAAATATAGTAAAATAAAATAAAATAAAATAATATAAATAAAGTAAAATAAAATAAAATAAAATAAAATAAAATAAACTTGTATTAATGTTATTAGGATGGTATTTCATAGATTCTTTTAAGGTTCTTGGATACAATAACACATCTTCGCTGCATATAATTGGAGTATTAATTTACATTCATTTTATAAGGAATTGGTTACGTTGGACTAGTTAAAATAGAGCAATTGCTCAAAAAAGTTGGAAATATCGTTATTGTAACTAAATGCAAGGTCTTGATAATTCATCGCTAACTCTATATCCTCACCATTAGTGTTTGCATTAGTATTGTGTCATCTTTTCAAGTTTTTACTTTTGAAATTTTCAAAAAAGCAAAAACCGTTATATAAAAATTATAAATACAGATTCTTCATGGTATTCCATGCTGAACTCTAATCAGCTAGTTGTCTTTAACCAAACAAAACATCCAGTAAGTGCTTTGGTTTTGTTGCTAGTTTTTTTATAGAGAATTTAATTTGAAGGAAAAGTAAAAAATAAACCAGATCTAGTTATATAATTTTGAAAAAAAAAATACTCTTTTTTTTATATCATAACTCACATCTTACGAGGGCGTTAGCCTAACAGATACTAGTCGGATGTACCACAACCCGATTTCTGCCTGCCTCATACTATCGTAAATTATATCCTTTGCCTTGCAACCCAATCAGTGCAGCACTTTAAAGACATTGCTTTTACCACTTAATAAATCATATTTAACCCACCTTTACTTTATACATGGCTTATACACGTGTGCAATCTTTGCATTATACATATTAGGGTCTACCGCGCTAGTTCAGAAAGAATACGAAAATATCTATTAAGATATTTATTCGCATTAGGTGCTAACCATCTAGGTAAAATATGCATTATTCAATTCCTGTGTTATCTACCGTAGCGGCAGAAAAAGATAGTGTGTATGTGGGGTCATTCCGCCATACCCGGGTTAAGGCTTAACTGAGGTGTTGCAACGAAAAAACCATGTTAGGTATCACAATTGAAGTTGCGAATGATAAAGATAGTTTATGATTTCCTAGAGCGGTACTGGCCCTGCCCTTGGCCTGGAGATGTAAAAGAGCATAGTCGTTTAACCTACTATGTACCGCCGCTGAGGATACTGTAGCCTTCCAGCGAGTCCTGAAAAGCATTTGATACTATCCGGAATCAAGCTCCGCTTCGGTAAATAAGGACGCTGCTCTTATAGTCAGTATGTAGTAGAGCACAGCTACATTTGCATAGTTTATTTATTGAATGTGACAAACTGAGAATTTGGCTGCAAAAAGAAACCCCAAAAATTTTATAAAAAGATCCGTCGATGAGGTAAGGTTTCAAGAACGCTACGCGTTTATGCATTGGCAATAATGATGACCTAGAAGCTTAACCAAGTTACCTTGGTAATTTGTTGCAGATACGAGTTCCTCGAGACAAATTGAGAATTTTGAAAATCCATCCTCCATATTATCTTATCCCATATTCTGATTAGCTTCTTCTTCAGTGCTCCTGCTTCTACTCTTATTCGTACTCATATTTTCCATCCTCTATTTCTACTTCTTCTCCACTTCTTCTTCTTCGTTCTTCGCATCCTTACCTCTTCTTCTTATCTAATTCTCTGAGAGAGGAAGTTTCGCATCCATCCTTTTACAGTCCACGTTTTCTTTCATCTTATGTGAATAAACACATTAATTTTTGGATCACCCTCATGATAGTAAACTTGTGTGTGTGTGAACTTATTGTATCTCAAGCTCTCAGCTATGCATTTTTGCTTGTCAAAAGCCGTTTAGATCGCCGCTCGCCATACAGACATAGTTGATAGGTTACCTTGTTGCCTTGCTAGTTGTGGTGTTTGATTGCATGGCTAAAAGCTAAGCTCCAGTACGATTTGACCAGCTCAGCGCAACATGTTCACTTGTTTGTAGCTACCGCCAGTCCACTTCGAATATATCTTTTATTTAACCTATTTTGGTTGTTATAACATGTAATGAAAAATAAGTAATATGCAACAATAAAAACAAGAGTTCTTTTTTTTTAAATGCTTTTGTAAAGTAGCGAGCCATGTCTAATGGGAGCAGCAAGCAGTAACAGCTTTGGTGAAAGCTATGCATTTCCGGCCACAATTTTTCTACTTCGCACATTTTAATTGCATTTGCATCGCGTGAAAAGCAAAGCAACACCAGTTTGCGGTTTAAAAGAAATCCAATAGCTCTACCTTGCATGTCGAATGCCCAGGGTTTCATTGCTTAGGCAAAGTAGTTAGTACGTTTGTAGTTGTATACTCGACTAGGATGATAGCATTGCTTGTAACTTTAAGCAGCACACTTTTTCACGTGTCGACTAATACTTTCATTAGAATGTCTGGATGAAATGAAGAGAGAAAGTTTCAGTGGCGTAGGGTTGCTAAGCTTCCTGTTAAGTAACTGTCGAATTTAGTTGACGGCCTTAGCTAACGTCTCGTTAGTTGGCTAATCAATATGCTGCCAGCTTGAAGACAGATATTTTAAAAATCTTGTACCCAACGTCCATGCACATGTAAATAATCCGAAAGGGAGCGACTACACCAAGTTTTTGAGGACTTTTAATCCGGATAGTCTAAGGTTTGATCACTCTAAAGGTTTTCTAGGCAATACCGAAATCAGCGCCGTTAGAAAACCTTGTCGTCTTCTTTCTGGGGAAGGTTGTTAATTTCTCTTATTCAGCAGCACTGGATGTGGAAAACTGAGCGCTTTTCTGTATCTGACAACCATTTTGATAAAGGTAGCTGCTAAGGTCAGTGTGGTACTTTATTCGTGCTACATGTAACATGCCACCGACACTACACCGAAGGACGTCAGCTCTTTGATGCGGTTTCGAAGTTTCAGTATAAGTTCGCTAAACTGCAAACTCCACAAAATCGATGATCGCCACTTTTCGATTCTACTCTTAATAATTTTTACACTCCTCGAAGGTTTTGCGGAGTGTTGTCAAAAAGTGGCAGTCCTTTGCCGGATCCAAATCCGGTGCGCTCCCGTACATGCCTGACTACCGCGGGAGCGATTTGGTAGAACTCTAAGGAATCGAGAAGTTTAGACAGGGATGAGCCAGAGTGATGTTGCCATTTAGTATCATGAGGGACATGCAGGGCAAGTATTTGGTATGGGGGGGTGGAGTCTGGATAAGTAAGAAGTTAACCTGCTACAATTCAGCTATTTCAGGTATGTGGATGTCAATTGCGGCGTTTACAGGCCGAGTTTTGAGATAACTGTCTACCGACTAGGTGTGGAAAGCATTTAGAGACCACCTATGGTTACCCAGATCAAACGGAAAATGTAATGCAGTGCAGGATCTCATCATAGTGCTTACGGAGATGCTTCTTTATGTCTCTTGGAGGCGAAACTTCATCCAATAGATGCCGGTTTGGATGACTAGGTTTATGGCAGTTCTGTAAAAAATGTCTACTCACATTCCGCGTGCTCTCGAACATTAAGCATTTTAGTGTCTTGATGGAGGTGGGACTCAGATGACATAAGAAGACGTCCCGTGGCAGTTCTGCTGGCGGTATTTTGGCTGACTTGCAACTTCATCTAGTTGGTGTCAGCAAGGTGGGCAATTGCGGCTGTGTACCTCTGAGGCTATTGCGGTGGCATGACTGGCGAAGGTGAGACCGTTGTCCAACGTCACACCCAAGATTTTAGAGTTCTCGACAGTTGGTAGAGTTACTCCAACTACGTGGACGTTTAACTCTGGCCTCGTTTGAGCATTCTGCATCTTAAAGCGAGTAGCCGTCAATTTGGTTGGAGAAAGGGTCAGATTTCACTTAATGAAAAAGCTAGCAACGTCTCGGAGATAACCATTGATCCTAGTACAGAGTTCGTCAATGGGGGGCCCTTGCCCGAGGCCATAATCGTACAGTCCTAACTGTAGGACACTATATAGACTCCCTCTGGTGGGGGGGAGATGCCTAGAAATATAGAAATTAAACAGATCCCATTTGATTTAGATCCTAACCCTGTCTTATTCATTTTAGAGATTAACATTGACTTGTTTCATGTGTTAGGGTGGGGGGACATGCCTTCATTTTCCTTATACCATATTTTCGTTGAGGTATTAGAGGTCAACCTCGTATATCTCCTTGACCCGTGTCGGTTAAGTCATAGAAATAATGTTAGGGGACCAAAAGTGTCAAAACAGGTCAGCAACTTCGTAGAAACCACACTTAGAGAAAAAAAGCGGTACACATACGGGAGTAAAATAGAAGATAGAAAAATAGAAGAATGCCCTCGGAAGCAACCGGTAAGTGGTCACAGGGTGGACATTTCCTTGGCAACATCGAGGATGTATTAGGTATTTTTTTGTGTCCACCCTAAACAAAAGTGATAGATTCTTTAAGCAAGAAGCCGAATCTCCTGATATTTTATATTTTAGGGCAATGAAATTGCATCTATCTACTTTCCAATAGTTCCTAAGCCTAAGTTCTGAAATGGGCAACCATTCTGAAAAGACCATTCCACGAACACTCCGAAATACGCATATCTGGTCAAGGACTGTCTCACTTCCCTTTTTTCCGTTAGCTTCCAAATCAATCAGCTGATACAATTTCGTATTCTAAATAAATCACTTCAATCGCATTTAAATTACAAACATTGCATCAATTTCTTTGAACACTTTAATTCAGTCGCATTTTCGGCTAAATAATTCAAAGACCTTTTAGCAATCGCTCTATTGACAATAGTAAAAGCGCAAAAATTTCTCCGAGTTTAGATCGCTCACGATTGTTGGTGTTTTTTTATATTTTTTATTTTTTATATATAATTAAAGTCAAATTAGCTAAAGCTATTAAGCGTTCAGAGAAATTTCTGAAAATCCTATTACATAGACAAAACAGTTAGCCTATGGGAGGACCAAAGAGAAATTGCGAGCATCCAATGGTTCGTCCAGCGTCCAATTGTGACAATATCGCACACAGTTGCTTGAGTACAACAATCAACAAACAAACGACACATTTAAAATACCCAAATAGAAATGTTAATTGAACGTTGTTTCATTGTTTCAGTGCACTTTGTGGTACATTGTTGCGATTGTACAACGATGACAACCCAATCAACAACAAAAACAATCAAAATTAACAAAATGGCTTGGTCATAGCGGTCGAGTGAACAAATGTGCAGTGAACAAAAGGCATAGACGAGGGGACAAATGAGGCTAACACCCCATTCTTGGTGTAATAATATCTGTGGCGTTTTATCATAACAACTTAAGTCGACTTAAGAAATTAGACCAATCTAAACTTTTTCTGGCAATTTTGAATAAGAAAATCGTGTAAGTTTGCAAGACTTTTATCGGTCTTATATTATTTTGTTTATAAACGATTGAATCCAACTGGCTTGGCTAAGTTGTGAAGCTGTTTTGTTATTTGAAATCGACAGAAAAAGTTTTGATTGGTCTATTTTCTTAAGTCGACTTAAGTTGTTATGATAAAACAAAGATTTGGAGCGTTTTACCTCCAAGGAGACTAAGTCCGAGCTTATCTTCCAATGTCTGGGGCGCTACTGGTGTAACAACCCTGCAGTAAATTCTACTAGTTTTATACTAGTTTACCAAACGGGCTCAGCTAGTAGCATATTAGAAACTGGTATTTTTAACACGGCGATGTCCTACGAGATGGCAATTGCCCGCTTCTGCATAAGAACCTTACCAATTGGCATACTAGTCAGCCTCTGCATAAGCAAAACATTAGTTTACATACTAGTCAATATATACACCAGTATCATACCAAATGACATACAAGTCAGTAAATACACCAGTATGATACCAACCGTCATACTAGTCAGCACATGCGTCAGTATCCTACCAGTTACTGTACCACTTTATAGTAGGTTAGATCATTTGGGTTGAAAAATACAAAAAAATTGCAAAATTACATTACAAACCACTTTATTGAAAATTCAGTCATCAGATATAAAATACGTGTCAAGGCGAATTTATACCAGGTGATATCACTGCGAATTTGTTGCTGTATACACACACATACTTCGTGTGTTTTGTTTTTCTTATGGCTGCTCCTCCTGTCAGATTGCACAGAATTTTTTAATTTTGACAGAAGAAGCCACTGCTCATATCTTCTTATGAGATCACCTGTAAGTAAATTCGCCTTGATACGTGTCTATCAAAATATATATTACTCACTATATTGAATAATTGAAAACAATTTCAATAAAAACATAGTCGTTTTTCATAGCATTTTCACCCTTGGAAAACACTTATAAAAAGTAATTTTCTTCTTTTTTTATAATATTCCTTTTTAAATAAAACTTTTAAATTAAATTAAATTTTAAAATTTAAATATTAATCTCAGATATACTCTAATCCATACTTACAAAAATTTTGTTATATAAAGTTAAGGAAATTCAAGGAAGATTAGCTTTTTATGGTGAAAATTTTAAGTTTCGGAGTTCCTTGCAAATTACCATGCAAAAAACATGCAGATCAGTAACTAAATTTTTTAAAAAGTACTATTTTTAGCTACCTTGTTATGGTATGTGTCTCTGCTCGCCATTTTCGTTGTCACGGCTATTAAACGATTCCCTTGTTGTTGTGGTAACGACAAAAAACACTCCACGAAGGTTTTGGGGAGTGTTGTCGACGATTCCGTTAGAGATTCGCTGTTATTTTATTTGTAAAAATTCATTTCAAAATCACAATTAGTGACCCTGAAAAATAACAACAATTCAATATTTCTTTTATGCATATGTTGAAAAGTTTTTATTTAGGTTGATTATTCCAAAAAGAACTGTTATTTACTTACACAGTTGTTTTGACAAATGATCGTTTTGTTTTCACTCTTCGTGTTTTCATTTGAGCACTGCTTACTCGTTGTTTCTTCGCTGCTGCGCCGCTAATGCAGTAGCGGCATCGCAAAAAATAAAGGTGATTTTGTTGACATTCACGTACGTACATGATCTGCAACCCAAATGTGCTATTTGAAGCACGAAATTCTTAAAAGGATTATGATTTTACTATAAAACTATTATAAGCAAGCAAGCTTTATATTTAATTTAACTAAATGAAGACTTAAAAACTCAGAAAATTAGTTGAAGAGAAAATTAAAATATAGAACCGCGTTGTTAACTGAACCGTTGCTGCTCAAATACTGAGTTGTTTTCTTTTCTGCTCACATATGCATGTATCGAGAATTTAAGAGGGCTCTTGCTGCTTATGCCGGAAACGTTGGAATCGCTCAAACTGGTATGAATTAGACCACGACATTCTAGTTAATGAACTAGAATGTTTACTAACTAGTTTGACAGTTGACTGCAGGGAAATGAAGCATAGAAGAAATCTGACTTGCATTCTCAAATGATATCAACAATCAATCAGCTGCTCACTCAACAAGCTACAAGTCAAACATTAAACTCTCTTCAAATTTTCATTGGAGTTTTCATTTAAACTTTTTATTCGCTTTTGTAAAATTTAAATTTAAGTTTTCCGTAATTTTAAGATTTGTCATGTAAAATCCACGTATATGACCACGTTTTCCGCACCATTTCTGATGCAGAGAACAAACCGATGTATTATTAAATTCGCCGAGGAAGAACGCAGCGATTTTTAGTAATATTCAAAATTGTATAACCTATAATTTGCTTAACCCTTAGTTGGATGTGAAGCTTTAAAAGTTTTAATTTAATTTTTCAACTTTGTTATTAGGCCCTAAAAAAGAACAACATTAAAAGGCCGAAACGCCGGAATAATCAAAATAAAAAAGTTTTTTCTTTCAATTTGTTGGACCGTAAGCGCGATTATCAAATTAATTAAGACTAAGCTCTGTTCATAGAGCTTACAACTTTTAAGAATTTTATAAAACTGTTGCTGAATAATGTTCGGCGACACAAAAACTTGCAAAGAGAGAGCGCATTCTGACATTTCATTGGGAGAGGAAGGTGCAAGTTTCTGCTGGGGGAATTACACTCAGTAAAACATGCAAGTAAGTTTTTACAAACTCTTGTTTGGCGGGAACTTTTTTCCCGCGTTTTGAGCTACTCTAAGTAGTATGGGAACTTATGTGACTGATGTTCCTCGAGCTCTGAACAGATCTCTTAAGTAGTCTCTATCTGTGGTCATGAGCAATAACAGCTTAAATCGAACTACGGAAAAGTAGACATTTGAGTTGTTCCTCAGAAAGCTTTGATGATCCAACCAAATATTTTAGCTTACCTCAAGAATACCGTACAAACAGAAAGCTCCGGAAACCAGATTTTAAGAAATAGTACAAAATAAACAATTATGATACGTTGTTGTTGTTTTATAACATTACTTCATATTGAGTTAGAACCGAGCCATTGCGCTATGTAGACACGGCTGTTTTGGGAATGGTTATGGTGCAACGACTTAAGCTATTATTGCTTATTCCTATCGCCGCAAACCTTCCAAAGTTTTAAGCTGGTAGATCAGTGCATACTTTCTCGATGTATGTAGCTCATTGTGCTCTTGTTTTACTTACATTGGGTCTCTCTCTAAATTTCTCCATAACATTATTATTGTTGCAGGAGGAATACTTGTATTGTCCACTCATAATTGCTGATTAAATCTAAGAGGCCAGAACTAGATAAACGCCAGGTATAAAAATCCAATTTGTTTGTCGATTGTATAAGCTCTCTTTTCTTTTCCTTTATGTTATCCTTCCAATAGTACTCTTACTTACTTCGTGGAAGGTTTCAGAGCTGGATTGGTAACAATTTGGATGGAAGCTAACTTGGTATATTAAAAATTGTCAAGTCAGGCACTGTCTCTTAATCGTCTCATTACTTTAAAATAATGTAAATGGATCTTTTAAGAGCTTTATACCTGGCAGCTCTCTAAGCTTTTTCACTATCCACGCCCATGAATGAGTTCAAGGCTACACTGCTTCTTCTGTTCATTTTTTTACCATAAGTGTTCGCTAGCGTCCACAATCAGTTGACATTTCATCGTGAATTGGATTTGTTTAATGTGTCAAATTTTGAATCTCCGGTAGGTTCTTGGTTTGATTAATGTGTTAACTATGTTTTCCCAAGTGCAGGTGGCAGGTGACCATATTAACCATGCCCAGATCGTAATTGAGTCGCATATTTTCTTGCATGTTGCCGGTATCTTTTTCCTCACTGCAGCTCCTACCAGAAAAGTTGAGAATATTTTCAAAGTTAACAGCATTGATTTAGGGGGACCTATGGTCTCTGCGTACCGCTATGGACGTCGTTACCCAGCAGTAATCTCACTTAAAACTTCCACTTGATAAAGTCATGTTTTGTGAGTTGAAAAGAAAAGAAATACCTTATAGACGAAGCCTTTTATTTTTGATAGTGCCCGATGCGAGATTCTGCTAACCTCTTTTGGTGTGAAGAAGAGTATCTGTACATAAAAGAAGAACAAAAGTTCGATTAGAACAGCACGCTGAAGTACTCTTTGCTTATTACTTCTTTGACTTAGGTTTTTCCATCCTAAATCCCACTAGTGGTTGCCAATTACATCACTTTGCTTACTTTACTTTTGTCCCAAGGAAGGCTGTGTGCGACGACTTAAATTCAGCTCTGAACTAAATGTGGTTAAAATGGCAAGGGGTGCATCTTTATATAACTCGCTGGAGTCTACAACTTTGGGCCTATATGGAGTGGGATGCAGAATAATTTGATTTCTTCCCTTCGCATCTGGCCTTTTATGGGCACTAAAGACAATATATATTATGTTGTTGTTATTGTAGCGATGCTTCGCCCTGCCTAGACGTCACTCGCGTTACGCAAACGTTGACAACGGTCATCAGTATCTTTTAAAGGAAGTCCCAGGAAAATCGGCTTGGGCCAGAGTGAAGTTGGTGTTATAAGAGTCTGTTCCAGAGAGCAGGTGGACAGATGGTTGGTGTAATAGGATGGTTGGTATCAGGGTTCAATCTGGACAAGTAGGAGCTTAGCGTATAGCAGTATACTGTCGGTGTGTTTTCTTGTTCTTGTCGTTCTTTTGCAGGGTTATACTGGATTAGCAGTGCTCGGTTGTACAAAACCCGAGACATTTCGATGGTTGACTATTTTGTTTGTCTGACTGTTTTGGGAATGATTGTGTTTTATCGGGTTGGACTGTGCCTCCACATAACTTATCTTAAGCAGTAGAATATAAAAAGATCGATGGGACCACACCTCACTTGTTCCGGTTGTGTTGTTTTAATAGTCTCTAGATTCAGGTTCATCCCTAATTCGTGTGTTCCATAGCATTCTCACTTACGAGATGAGTACCAAAGAACCTGCATATGGGAGCTACAGAAGTAATATCGGTACTCAAATCGCTTTGAAAATAGCGGTGTTAAACACGTAAGACGTCGCCATGAATACCTTTATTTTCTGGCATTTACGCTATAACTCGGGTATAGCGAACTCTATAAAGAAAGCCGGCCAATTTAAGACCTAATCCAGCAAAAATATTTTACGTCCGTCCTTTATTAATTTAATCCTGGCTACGCCCCTGCTTTAATACCATGCGGAGTACTCGTTTGATCGTTTGTAACTAAGTACTTGTTGTGAGTGCCTTTATATTTTGCCCATTTGGCTATTGCTAATTGCCAATTGACCCAGTAAACAAGCGCTCCAAAATATTCGCTTACTCTACATATGCGTCTTTAGCATTGAAGTTGCGCTGCTGGAGTTTCCTTTACCTCCACTCACTTAGCTTCACACAATCTTTTATATACTTGGCCTTGATTGCTTTTGTAACCAAGGCTAAGCACACTCCAATTGCTATATCCATTTTGGCTTTTTGGTGCGATACTACACACACTTAACCGCCGGCTACACCGATAATTTTTGGCTTTGCGCTCAATTACACAATCCTTTGGTGCTGGGCCTTGCAAGTTTCGCTAGACTTTTATATGCGAATGTCGTAGACTTGTCGCAGCTTGCTTAGTGGTTGTTAGTCTGATTGTGCGGGAGAGCGCATCGATTTCCAATTGAATTACAGAAGTTGCAAAAACTTTTTTATTGGCAAACATTTGTAAACAAAATGACTATCAGAAACATCGAGTGTCCTCTCATATACCCGATAATGCCTCTTGCTAAGCTTTTAAGATGTTGTCGCAATTTTAATTTGAGTTATGGTGTTTGTAGCTGCCTTGCAAGAACTCTGCTGTCTGTGGGTACTAACCCGGCTACAGTAAACTCGAAGTAGACTCATATTTTGATATATAATATCTGAAATAAATGAATCTGGAGAAAAACAGACTGATCTGAAGCATGGAGGGCAAACAAGCATTCAGCAATGCAAGTTAAAGGTATCGTTTGCGCGGTATAAAGTAAATTTTTTTACCTACATCAACTTTGCTAATCTCTATTTTATTTTTTTGGAGAGTAAACTGAATAAAAATAAGCTGAAGCGCCAGATGAGCACGCCCACTTTTTCATTAAAGTTATGAGGTGAGGTTTGTGAAGGCTTAGGTAAAGTTCTGTCTGTCCAAGGTCAAGCAGAAGCCCCACAACCCCTCACTTAATAATAAACCGATATTTTTGTGTTGCATCGACCACACGCACACAGCTCCTCCGTTACCGGAGTGTGAAAAGACGAGAAGGGAAGGGGTGTAAGTGAGAACGGTAGCCGTATGGTATTAAGCACGGAAACTGGTAGGCAAGAAATAAGCGATGGTATGAGAGGGTGGATCCCGCACAGCCACAACAGTTGAGTAATACCTAAGCGATGATGTCCTACGTCGTACAGCTAGCTAGTGAAAACAGTTGCGCAGCGGCCGATTCGTAGGCAGAGGCGAATCGCTCACAACTCGGTCTAAGCCGGAGTCACACCCAAGTGGAAATCAGTTTGACGCCGAAGCGGCACAATATTTCCTCTTACTCACCTGAAGTGAATGATTTCGAATTTACAATTTGTATTGGCTTCGTTAAATTGAATGATCGGACGAAGAACGACTTAGTTACTTTTATGAACGTAACGCAGTTCAGTACCAATTTTTATTTTGAATTAGTTTGTATATCCATAAACATAGGAAGCGATTAGTGAAAAAGGATCGGCACAAATTATGGTGTGGGGATCGGGTAACATCTCAAAGTTCATTAAATAAAAGTGAACTGAAAGAGGTTGTGAATGAAGTACTGAGTCGTTCGATTAAACCAGTTCTTTCGAAACCCTGCAAAAAATTGTTCGACTGATCTCTAATAACAGGGATCCGCGATCAATACCTTTCGTCTACAGTGGGCTACAATTGATCCCAACTATTCCATTATAGGCATAGTTGGGATAAGTCGATTTTAATTAATGTAGCCGTGTTATAGGTCCTACTTGTCCTACCCTACTCGTGGGAGAACAAAAGAGATCTGTCCGACACTAACCTTTCAGTCATAAAAGAGACCAATTAGTATCTTCATAGGACGTGCTCAGACAAAAGAGATCACTTCAAACCATACAAAGGGATCAAAACTGGCATTGGTCGCATGCTCCTTTGCGACTCATCCCAGCTTCATCATAGACTAATCGCATATTTTGCAAGGAACTACAATACTCTACTGCAGATGATCGCCATGCTGTTGCTGCTGACGATCAGCTTGAGGCGGTGGTGCTCAGTTGTGGTGTGCTTTTAGGCTAGTGAAGTTACAGTGAAAGTCGTAATATTGTAAAGCCTAGTTAAAAATTTAACTAAACCTAAGTAGGAAGACAGAGAATTGTAAACCTTTTGGATATCAACTTTATTCTGTTGGTTTATTACACCGCGTAACACACATTCTGTCCTATGAACCAAATATACTTTTTCGGAAAGGGGAAAAAAACTAAAAATACACGTGTATCGGCGATTTTTATGTACACGTCAGAATTATTTTTTTTATGTATAAAGTATAAAGCTCGTAGGGTTCGTCTGTCCGCCTGATTTTTACTTGGTGCGAATAAGCCACAAACGTTACAAAAGTTATTTCGAGTCGGGCACTGCATTTTTTCTCAGATGAAATATATAGAAATATGTTTTCGAACAACAGAACTTAAAACAATTGTCAAAGTACGAGGTGTGTTCAAAAAGTATCGCGAAGTTTGTGTTTTTTCAAAAATTATTTATTTATTCATGAATATCTATTTTGTCCCCTTCAAAGTAAACCCCATGAGATATTATACACTTGTGCCAACGGTTTTTCCAATATTCGAAGCACTTCAAAAAATCATTTTTTTGTATCTTGTTCAGCTCCTCCTTCGATGCCGTCTTTATCTCGTCAAGAGAAGCGTAACGTCGTCCTTTCATGGGCCTCTTCAGTTTAGGGAACAAGAAAAAGTCACAGGGGGCCAGATCTGGGAAATACGGTGGCTGCGGCATCATTAGTGTGTTGTTTTTGGCCAAAAAGTCGCGCACAAGCAACGATGCGTGAGCAGGGGCGTTATCGTGGTGCAAAAGCCAATTTTTGTTCTTCCACAAATCCGGGCGTGTCTGGCGGATTGCTTCGCGCAAATTGCGCATAACTTGCAGGTAATATTCCTTATTGCCCGTTCTTCTCTGTGGCAAGAACTCATGATGCACCACGCCCCTGCAATCGAAGAAAACTGTCAGCAAAACTTTCACATTCGACCGAACTTGGCGCGCTTTTTTCGGTCTTGGTTCGTGCAGCAGCTTCCATTGAGATGATTGAGCTTTGGTTTCCACGTCATAACCATAAACCCACGATTCGTCACCAGTTATGACCCTCTGGAGCAAATTTGGGTCGTCGCGGACAGAGTTTAACATCTCATTAGCAATGTTCATGCGATGCTGTTTTTGGTCACAATTGAGCAATTTTGGTAAAAAAATAGGTAAAAATCGAAGACGATCCAAAACACGTGCAAGCAAAGCAGCTGTCAACAAATAACTGAACATTCAAAATGGCCGAGCTTGTCGGCATAAGTGAGAGACATGAGTACCAACATAACGCCACAAAAACTTCGAAACTCGAATATACGTAACCAGCGAAAATTCAAAATTCGCGATACTTTTTGAACACACCTCGTATACGTCTCCTAGTAGCGCCACTGTCAGCTGATCGGAACAAACACACAAACGGCACAGAGTGTGTTGTATCAAACAATAAATTAAACGAATTGAAATGATGCAATTTTGATTGTGCAATTCAATGTTTCATATGTCATACCAGTTGTAAGTGTTGTAAAAGTCATAAAAAGTTTAGTGTTAGATTGTTACTATTGATAAACTACAAATATATGGAGTTGGATGAGTCGAAAAACTATTTTTTTTAGTAGTTTAAAAATTTGGAGTCCCTTCAAGTCATGCCGAAAAAAGTGAAAAAAAAATATTTAAAAAAAAAAATTCAGGAAAATCTGAGAATTGATAAAAATCTATTTTTTTTTTTTAATTTGACGTGATACAGACATTTCCACGACTCTGCCTGCAAAAATTCCGCTCGGACACTACGAGCTATATATAAAAAAAAATTCTGACGTGTTCATAAAAATCGCCGATACACGGGTATTTTTTTTTCTCCCCTTTCCGAAAAAGTATATTTGGTTCATAGGACAGAACTAAACTAGTTTTTGTAACGCAGTGTTATTTTCAAAGTGATATTGCTGACGTAAGCAAGAAAGTATAAAGATTTGTGAGTATGGGCGTTGCCAGACGGCGCCGTCTAATAACTACATTACATAAATACTAGAGTGGGTAAAAAAAAAAATTTTTTTCCAGCTACAGCGATATTAATTTTTAGAATGGTGAATAAAACGTACTGTAAATGTTACAGTTCTTAGCAGTGTGACCAGGGAATAGAAAAAAAGAAGGTAAATCGACAAATAAAAAAGGTTAGAAAAGGCCAAAATTAAGAAAAAAAAGAAGCTAAAAAAAGTCAGAAATTTTTTTACGAAATCTATTTCAAATTTTGTATTTTAGTTTTAACTATTTGTATATAAATAACTTAAAGGAACTATTATTGCTCCAACACAAATTTTTTCAAAGAAATAACGAACATCTAATATTAAGCAGAGAGTTAAGCATTTTAATTTGTTCCTTTTAAAATGTTCATAGCACTGAAAATTCTTTCAACCTCCGCATTACTGAAAGATAATACCTAAAAGCTAAATACGAGTTCTATAAAAGGTTGTTCGTTTAATGAATTTTTATGTCCTCAGACTTCCGCTTAAAATTCTATGGTAGAGGTCACACTTGTCCGAAGTACGTGCTACCTGACTTGGAAAATACCTAGACTTTTCTTCTTGAAAGTGAGAAAATACATCCGGCTTTGTAACTTTCAAAGGATTATCAACTAAAAAAAAAGGATCTTTTGTAGAGTGTTCATCATATCAGGTAGGCGATGTCGCAATTGGACTACCAACCCCATTAAAAATAGTTGAAAATTTTTACGAATAATTTTCTGTAATTCGTCATCAATACTACCTTCAGTGAAGTTTAATTTTATTTATTCCTCGAAGTTGTATGAAAAATATGGTGTTGGGACGAGAAAAGGTTTGGAGTAAAAAAGGTTACAAAAAAGCCACGAAGCTAAAACCACGTTTATGAGGCTAAAGGACAAAGAAAAAGGCTAAATCCAGCATCGAAAAGGCTAACCTGGTCACACTGGCTCTTAGTATTAATCCCTAGATATCCATAATTCATAGTCTAATTTTCGTAGCACTGATCTAATTTTTGCTTTATAACGGCACGTTCACATTTGATTTTCAATGAAAATTTAAATTTTTTTAAAACAAATGCATATCGTTATTTTAGTCGTGTGTCGCTTAGTGCTTAGGAAAAAATGGCTAAAGATATAGTAAGTTAAATTACAACTTGATTGTATTTAAAAATGGCAAGTACTCCCATTTTCATCGTATTCGCAGCAACCCTAATCTTTATATACATACTAGCTGTTACTGTGGAATATTTGTATTTACATTTGTTGTTACATAGCTTAGTACGAGATTAGGTGAAAGCGTGCAGAATTCTCTAAAGGAACACAACAAAATAATGACATATCAAACAACAACAACAATAGTTACATAATCGAAAAATGGAATTTCATGAAAAGGACTTTCAATTCACAAGTAATCTTACTCGTTTAAATTGCCGACGAGTGGGCTAAAAACCAAATTTCAATGCATTGACAATCAATTGGCTTTGTATTACTACAGTTGCTACTTCTTGTTCTTCTTCCTACACATACGTTTCCACACGAATACACATATACATATGCACAAAAACATATTCGGCCGCTTCACACTTTTGGTTCACTTTCGTCCTTCACATTCAATCCAGCAAAGATGATTTCGTATCGTTTGCTATTTCAAAGTCCATTAAATGTTATGTCCTTTGGGATTATAACTACCATTGGTAATTGTAGTTAGCCTCGTTTTGGCAACTCCTAAACTTCACAAATAACACACAAACACACACCCATAAAAATACACCACATATATTTGTGTTTGTTGTTTCTCTGTTATTTGGCATTTTCTCTACAATTTTGAAAATTGCACATTTGATAGCTTTCGAATTTTGGTTGAATTGTAAACAAAACCAATTTCATAATCTTCAAACCCCTAGTTTGTAACAAACTCTTTTAATCACAACAGCTTAGTGCACCCCTCGAGGCAGTGTGCTCATAAAGGCAAACTTTAGTGTAGTATAGAATCCCAGCAAAAATGAATTTTAAAGACGGAGCTTTGCAACTACTTATCAGCCGTAATACCAAGTGCTCTCTATGAATATGAATTTCGATACACTAAGTTGCCATATCTCTACTTTTAGAACTCGATATCAACTCTATGTTCGTTATAGATTAACCTGTCGCATTACAAAGCATACTTCGTCACACACTTGGCTACTGACAATAAAACTGAGCCATTCAGTCAAGCACAATAAATAAAAATATAATAAAACAAGTAAAAAAAAGCGCTACCTTCGGCTGTGCCGAAAGATTTCTACATTCCATGAATTCGCATCACTGTTTTGTAGTGTCCGATCATTACTTACAATATGTACAAACTCTTCAAAATTTTACGGTCTTACCCTGTTAATTTAAAGATATATAGCCCAAGCCCCGTTTATCGGAAAATTGCTATCCGATATACTGGTCCAATCTTAATGATTCTCACTACACACATTAAATGTGTAATAAGTACAGTAGCCGCCAAACTCTATGATCCTTGCCATTAATTTGCAAGACTTATAGCCCAAGCCCCACTTATCGGAACAATCGATTGTATGGGATCTAAATGTTATGTTGGTCTGATCTGGCTGATTTTCACTAGCCACATTACGTGTATAATATGTACCAATTCTACACAAGTTAACGTTCGTAGGTTTTTAATTGCAAAGGGTTTTGGCCAAAATCCGTTAATCGGAACAATCGACTGTAAAGGAACTATGCATTGTATTGCTCCGATTTTTTTGGTTCCGATAAATGATTAATATACGATATACATACAAAATTAAATCTCAACCAGTTATATCTAAGCGATTAGTTTACGTTAAAACAGAAAGACCGACAGAGGGATATGGCTAAATCGACTCAGCCAGAAGGTATAGTTATTGGTGTGCCCATCTCTTTTTCTTCTGATACTTACCAACATCGGAACATAGTTATAATGCACTTTCATGTTCATGAAAGGTATGCAAATTTTAAAATTTATATTAATGTAGCCAAAAGTAGCAGCAAATGTGACTTAAACAAAGGCATGGAGTCCGAGGGTTTTGTTTTTGAAATTGTAATCATACCAGTTGTAATGAATTTAGAAGATTTGCAAATATAAATATATTGCGAAGCGAAGTTGTTGGGAAGTAAGTAAAATTTGATCACAAGATTTCCATTTTCAAAGGATATATTTTTTAAATACCTCGCTCCGAGCGCCACCTTGCGGCATTTTTTTTATGAAGCATTGTATTTTCGCCGAGTTCTGGAATATGACTAAAGTTTGAAGTTACTATTAAATTGATCGCAAGATTCCTTCGGGTTTCAAGATTTTTCAGTTGTCTCAATCAGGGCGCCATCTAACGGAATTTTGTTTTCTACAAATCGTAATGTTATCGTTTCCTGTATTATGTACCAAGCTTTGTTGTACCACAAGGTGTCTTCTAGCTTGGCAGAAGTATGACGATTATCGGCAGCCACTTCTACCTATCTATGTACCAAGGCGCATTCATTAGAGCGCCAACGATTTAGCTACAATTCCATATATCTATTTTTCATATCGATTTTTACGTTTTTTCCAATATTTCGAAGTAAAACGTGAAATCAGAAACCCATACCAATGTTTTAAGCTTATCCTTATCCTCATAATAATATAAATTTAATTTCCTTAATTGGAAAGTAAAATACAGCGAGTAATAAGTCAACCCACTGATTCCATAGTTACGTATCGATGCAAATTTGTCGACCATTCACGGTTGATTTCGATTGTCTCTTTTATCAAACCTCTTCTAAACATGAGTCTTGCTGTTTTGGGGGCGGCAAAAGCTTTCGGTATTTTCATTATTTTACCTGCACATTCCAACTAACGGGAGTAAACCAATAAAAGCGAACTTTTCAGTGTCGTCCATGTCATTGCCGAAAACACGTCCACCTTCAATACTTGTGCATCTCAAAAGGCTCAGCACAGGAGTTGGAAAGAATAACTGAAAGCTTGACATCACTTCTTAGTAATTCTCAAAAAGGCATAGCGCGTCACAACTGGAATTATATGAATAACATTTTACAAGACCGCTCTTCCATTTATTTTTTGACAAGGCACCTTGGAACATCTTATTTGTTCGTTTCTTGATACGAATTAAGCCCGACTTTCTTCTTAAATTTGATCAAATTTGACCCGAAGGCCTTATGAAGTTTTAAAAAAGTTCACCTAAAAACATGCAATTTTCCCATGCA